>OV651815.1:4650736-5095736 GCA_927349885.1 Psylliodes chrysocephalus
AAAATAATATTATAAATAATACAAAACGTTTTATCATGTGTTACTCCAGTATTTGAGGTTATGTTTTTATTTTACATTTCATTTAAGAAATTCTTGTACTAAATATATATTTTTCAACAAAATATCGGTAGGAAAACTTACCTTTTTAAAATCATACGGCCATTAAGAATATTAATAGACAATTAGTACATCAGATGACCCAGATAATTAAAAATTTAATAAATCAACTTGCTTGTTGACAGAGACGAATCGAAATGATAATCCAACTTTTGACATAAGGCATAAACGACAAATGACATTTATGTAGAGATGTTGGTGTCAAAATAACGAAAATGGTTTCGACCGTTACAATGTTGGGTCTAAATAACGAAAACGGTTTCAACCGTTACACGTTTCCATAACAATAAAGTACTGCACAATGATTATTATTGCTGTAAGCTTACCAAACGCGGTCATAAATCAAATTTAGATATCATATTGAATAAGCTAAAAGTTCTATATCATTAAAACGTCAGTATAATCCATTGAAAAATGGGTGAAAATTCAAGTTACGATGATTTAGAGATATATTCGTGTACCCCGCCTGAACTTAGAGAGGCGGCAGCTAGTGCAAGTAACGATTTGTTTCCGGAAAAAACAAAGAGACTGTACATGAATGCATACAACCAACTGAAAACATGGTGTGAAGAAGGAAAGTTGCTAAAGTAACAGAAAATGTTTTATTAGCGTGTTTCAAAGAAAAATCTGAAAGCAAAAAGGTATCAACATTATGTGAAAATTATTCCATGCTAAAATCGACACTTGCAATAAAAGAAAATATTGACATTTTAAAGTTTTTCAAGCTCGTATGGTTTTAAAACAGAAAAACAATTGTAAGATGTTTTCTTGCCTCTAAGAAAATATTACCCTTACTAGTGACACCCTATGACTCGGAAGTACTCGAGCGCCAGTTTTATTAATGTGGTTTGCTCCACAACACAGGTAGCTTCTAGTGGAGATGACGGAAAAACTCCAGGGGTCTCGTTGAATGTAAGACTATACACATAAGAGGGTAACAATAACGGGCTTTTAATCGTTATTGTTACGTTTAAAGAATTGTCGAAGCTGAAAGAGAAAAAGGGAAAGGTCGACACAATTATAAGCCAAATTTTTGAAAATTAATACATCTATTGCTTACGAAAGCTAATAACAATAATAAAAATTAAAATATTTCAAAGCCACCCCCTTATGAGTCGTTAGAACCTTGAACAAAAAAAATAACAAAAATAAGCGGTTGCGGGACGATGGCTTGACAGGTCGGAGCTCAATCAGACGTGATTTAGATAAATATACAGATAAAAGCAAATAACACGGAGTTCTGAATTAAATCGGATTACGGTAGCATTTACTTATGAACAGGGAATATATACGGAAATAGAATTCAATATTAACAATTATGAAAAATAAAATTAATCGGTACCAGGTAACTAGTTTAGCTTCCCATCTAATATCCCACCCCTTTTGGAATTAAATCAAAGTAAAAGACAAAATGTAACCACGGATAATATCTAATTTCCAGCAGTGTGACGACACAATCACGCATACAAAAACACTAGCTAGACATCAGATACTATTTATTTTTTTGTACGGAACTCAAATAAACGTGTTTTCGGTCGTGACCCCCTTTTAAAAAAAAATAAAAAAAAAAATCCACGGATAATGTCTAATCACTAGTAGTGTAGCGACACAATCACGCATACAAAACACTAGTTAGTTTTTAGACAATATTTTCTTTTCTTTTAAACTTTAATCGAAAAACTAATTAAAGGAAAATTAAACTAAATTTTATCACGGATAATACCTAATCACTAGCAGTGTAGCGACACAATCACGCATACAAAACACTAGCTAGGTATCAGATAGTATTTACTTTCCTATACGGAAATAAAAAAAAAAATGTGTTTTCGGTCTGACCCCTGTTTAATAAAATAAATAAAAAAAATAAAATCCACGGATAATGTCTAATCACTAGTAGTGTAGCGACACAATCACGCATACAAAAACACTAGTTAGTTTTCAGACATTATTTTTTTTATCATTAAATTGATTACGAGTATCACCCTGTATTTAATTTAAAGGAAAGAAAATTGAAATAAAAGATTCAACAACTGTAAAAAAAAATTAACCTAGACCTGGCAGCAATTAAATCGTTAAATCTATTTATCTTATTAAATAATTTAATCGTATCCAAAATCGGAAAATAAAATAAAAAATTAATTCAGTCGAGAAATGAAAATAAATATTTCTAAAAATGTAAAGATATTTAACAGAGCAAAATGCTTTAATATTAATTATTTCGGTATTTCAAATTCAATGCAAAATAAAGCCGGTATAAATCGGGATGTGTCTTTTATTTACTTCCAAAAACAACGCGATAAGAAATCAGTTTTTTTTACCTGTACTCGGAGAACGGGTTTTGTTTAATCGGAGGCGGCTGGTACTGCTGAAGGATTGCTGCTTACTAACTCAAGCGTCGGCGGAAAGATAATGACATGGAGGAAGGATAATTAAGAGTTGCCGTTTCTTTGTATAAATATGGCAACATGTTTGCCTTCAGCGACATGTAGGATAGTTTTGTGCAACTAATACTCAGTCGGGTAATATAAAAAGCTGTAATGCTATTTTAATTTGAAAAATGGCGGGGCTTTTTGAATTTACTTCGACAAAATATAAGATTTTTACATTTTTAATAGCATTTTTTTAACACGCCATCTCATGCCTGTTAAAAAAATGATAATAAAAGAATGTAAAATTTAATTGTAAATAATTTTAGAGGGTATAAAATAAATAATACAAAATTGTATTATAACTAAATATTATTTGTTGAATCTTTATTTGGTTACAACAATAAACATAATATATATTTTCTGAATAAACAACTATTTTAAATAACACAAAACGAACAATATTTTTCTTTAATCGTGCGAAATAAAACAAGAGTTCCATCTCCATCCATAAATCCTGAAACGAAAAGAAAAAAAAACAATTGTTGAAAGCGAAAAACTTCCTAAAGCACATGATTTTGATTGTATGTGACTAATTACTTTTACATTTGCAGCGATTTAACTAATTTTTAATTTACTTCTAATTTCTATAACGTCTAATTAAGATTTTCTTGCTTTATGTAATGAAAATACTTTAGATTTATAAAGATTAAAAAGTTTGGTTATAATACATACAATTAAATTGGCATATCTAGGATAATTATCAAAATGAATATCAGAATTAAAACTTTGTTAAGGATTTCAATATTTGGGGATAACAAAATTACGAATACGAATAATAATCCTTTTTTCAGTTGACAATAAAATGAAAATGTTTCTTCTAAAACAGTGTAAATGGGCCAGAACAATTTACTATTACAATCAAATATATGCATTTATAGGACATAGACATGCAAAAGTATCAAAATAAGTTTACTTACAGTAAATTATTACTAAATTTATGCCTAAAACTGTATTAAATAAAAGTAAAACTCACTTAGAATTGTTTACATCGACAGCCATATTGCATTTTGTATCATTCGGGTTTCGTTTATCGAGTCGACTCGAGCATTAACGAGATTTGGGTTTTGTTATCCAAAGCTAGGTTTACATTGTACAAATAATTGAATAAATTCATATTTTTTCAATTTTACCATTGATAAATAAAAAAAAATGTGAAACTATTACTTTTGGCAAGTTAATAACACATTTTTATTGAGATATTTTGTAATTATTCTGTTTTCTTTATATTTTATATATAATTGTGTTATTGTAAAACGGACGTACGCCAGTTTCGATGCGCAGTAACTTGTTGACAAAATGCGCATATGCTATAAACCCCCGTGGATAATGAGATCTGGCCGGTGCAGCTTGTTTTACAGGTGATTTTCGCCACTCGTCGTGCAAACTCGATTATTAATCGAAGATTGAGGTGAAGAAATGCAGGCGATCGTCCGCTGACTTATAAAAAATTTTGATGGGAAGATTCAATATATAGTAAACGTTTGAAAACTCGAATTTTTAACGTTAAAGCTAAATGATGAATACGAAAAAGAATATAAAAATAATAATTCGGTTTTCCGACGGATCCTATATTTCTTAAATAAATAAAAAAAAAGTAACTTCGTTACACAATAGTTATAAACCTAAGAAATCAAAAGTATTTACGAAGGAAGAAATTGACAAATTTATAGTTGAAGCTCCTGATGACGAATATCTATCAAAAAAGGTATACTTTCCCATTATTAGATTGTGTTTAACTTTTCAATGGAACTATATTTTAGGTTGTTATGGTAATTGGTGTTGTCGGTGCCTATAAAACAGATGAATTATGCAATATACTCCTTGACGATTTAGATGTTCGCGATGATATTATCGTAATAAATATTCCTAATTCAAAGAATAGAGCATAAAGGAAGTTTGTTGTTGTTGAGCCACAATGGGTTAATGTTATTAAAAAATACTTAGCTAATAGGCCAACTGGCATGACAAAATTATTTATTTTATACCGTAAAGGTAAACATGCTAAACAAAATATTGGGCACAATACTATTAGTAAAGTACCATGTGTCGTGGCTAATTATCTCAAATTAGAAAATCCTGAGTGTTATACTGGTCATTCTCTAAGACGTAGCTCGGCAACACTTCTCGCAGAAAATGGAGGAGACTTACTAAGCCTGAAACGGCACGGTGGGTGGAAATCGGGTTTAGTGGCTGAAGGGTATATTGAGAAATCAATAGCTGATAAGAAGAGAATTGCCGGATTAGTGCAAAAACCTAATTTACCCAATGAAGCTACAAGTATACCCTCAACTTCCTCTGCAAGTCCATGTTGAAGATAATTTTGTGAAAAATGGCAATGAATGCGTTCAAAATACGAGGATTATTTATAATACAGAAGTGAATTTACCTGGTCCAAATGTCAGTTCCATTAATACAGGAAATGCTAGAATACACATGATTTGCCACAATTCTACAATTAATTATAATTTCAAATAATGTTCAAGCCTAATGCCTATGTTCAATTTTCTACTTCTAGTTGATAATTAACTTAACTAAAGTTTCTGTCAATACTTTTAAAATTATAGAATTGTTCTCATTATTTACCTAGGTGTTTTTTTATTATCATAATTTACCTAGGGTGAGAAATATTACTTCTCGTTAGGGGAATGGAGTGAATAATAGCAATTTCTCAGGTTAGTAGTAAAAAAAATACATATTTAATTTTTATGTAATGACACAACATACCTGGATTCCTTTTTCAAAAGGGTTGGTATTTTATTATAAATAACCATATTCGCTCCGTGCGAAGTCATGGAAAGGGAAGCAAAAGCGATACTAGCGCTAGCTACGGATAATTCGTGCATTTTAGGGGGATATTTTGTAATTTTGGCATATCAAATACACGTATACATTTTACTTTTTTTCAAAAAAGTAGGTAAAAACAACACAATAAGCAACCGGAGTTACTGTGTTGAAAATTGTACAAATACTAGCAAAAAAAAACAGTGAAACTTATATAACAAATTTCACTAACAAAGTGGAAATTAAATCAAAGAAATAAATGGATAGGTGTACAATAAGAAGAAAAATTACCTTTATTTTTGTGATAATAACAGTAATGCTGGAAATAGTAGACATCAGAAACTAGAAAGTTTTTAAATAAACAGTAAATTATCATTTTACGATGTTCTTTAATATCCCTTTATTCTTAAATGTTCATTCAGCAAGGAATAGATTTCAAGATTTCTGCCGTTGATTATAATATTTGGCTGGTATGCAATTTTGTGACTTACTGATCGGAAACCAGTTTTAATCATTCATTCTGTTTTCTTTAGAACAAAAATGAAAATATAAGTAGCAATCCTTTTTATACATTTTAACTTCACGCTATTATAAATGGTTTCTTCAATGACAACTTATTAGACTTAGGCAACTTCTCATACATTTTCCAGTAAATACTGTTGCCTGTCTATATTTTAATATTGATTTTTAATGATTATACATAATTTTCTTCAATTTAAGCGTGAAAAATATATAATAATAATAAATTAATGTTTTAATTGTTTTATAAATCCATATACTTTTATTAAAACTAACATATATACTTTTTATTTACGAATTCTATTAAAAATTGTATTTGTCAGTATAGGCAGAAATACTCCTTTAATACCAAAACAAATTGGCGCTGCTGTCGCGCACGGAGCGAATATATGAATTGCGCGATCTTATTAAACTATTATACCTACTATATACAAAAATAATATTCTTTGACAAAATCTTATTTATCTAAAAAATAATGTATTTTAAAAGTCAACTCTGTCATTGAGGGTTAATGAGTATACATTAAATTTATAATGAAATGATCTTTTCGGGTAAAGTTTCGATAAAACGGGTAAGTCGGTGATGAATTATGCAAACTTTAAGTAGCTTGGTTTAACTAAATTACTAAAGCAAGCGGTTTGATATGTTGGTTTATCCCGTTCCCTTCATCAAACTCTGATTTTATCGAATAATTTATCGTTCGCCAGTATTTAAAAAGGGGTAAGGTAGGGATAGTTGCAAATACGTGGGTGGCACCAAACGGGATTAAGAAGTAAAATCTTAGCTGGCTTTCAAGAGATATTTATATAGTGCGCGCAATAAGTTACTGAGGCACTCTATATATAAGGCCTCGATATTGCATTCGTGCCAAGAAGAAAATTTTCTTACTTCACATTCCAAAAACGAAATATATTTATATGCTTGTATATCTGTGTGTACATGCGTCGGCACGATAACTCTCAAACGAAAACTTTGATCGATCTGTGGTTTTCACTTGATTATTTTTTCCAACTGTAAATCCTATTGATTATCAGAAATTCCTGTTAAACTTTAAATAATTTTGTATAAAATGTACTACATTTCTTATAGAGCTTATTTTATGCGATATAAGAACCAATAAAAATTTAGGCACTAAATAGATGTTTGTCAACTGTCAAACTATGTATTACTGTCATCCTTATACTTTAATTATGTGTTACCATCGCTTGAATTTTATATTTTTTAAAACAAAAATTTTACTTTTATGTTTATCCTTTTATTTTGAATACAAGAGTGGTTATATTTTAAGGGAATTTTAAATACATATACATCAGTATATTTATTGTACTTTGATTGTATTATGATAAAGTTGCACAGATATTGAATGTCGTATGGATTTTCGTTATATAACTCAACTACTCTGTTAAGAATATCAGGTCTTGGTGTCTCCAGTCTATTGCTTGACTCAACTCAAAGATTCGAATGAGATAAGCTTTAGTGAAGCACCGTACGAGCTTATTTTTTTCATAGTACGCTTGTTGAGTGATTTAGTAATTTTTAGGACTAAACATCAGATTCACCTTTAGGGACCGCGGGTTCAGTTGTGCCATCTTGGGTTCTCTGAAAGAATGTTCTGCAGAGCCCGGGCTGGCACATCAGAATCACGCGAGTGACATTTTTGTTTTGTCTTGACATCAAAATAATAATATCATTTATATTAAACATTTATTTAAATTTAACTAACAATAAATTAAATCTTTAAATTCAATAACAAATTTTGATCTCCGTTAACCTCCAATCACTCGAATCACACTCGGAGAAACATGTTCCACACTGAGGTGAACGCACCTCCTTCTGTTGACATTTGACAAGTCAAAGTCTTCAAGTGTCACTTGTCACCACTGTCATGTGGAAACGGTTAAACAACTTGAACCAAAATGAAGAGAGAAATTTAAATTTGAAAATATTAATATTAATAAAATTATGATTTAGCAAGTTGTAAATATCGCGAAATATATAATTTTGGGAGTGAGAATGACCAGGAACTTATTGGATACGTTGTGGACAGTAGGTAGACTTTTTCATAATTATAATGTATATAAAATATATAAAAAAACCTTCAGTTTTTTTACTTTGGCCTTCTGCGTTTTACTTTCTTCATATCAAATATTGTATTCTAGATTCAAATTTCAATATATCTTCCACAGTCACTCTCTAATTGTAAATTTCTTTAAATTTTAACTAATTTGGTAACTTTTTTTCAATTTTGTGAATAGTGAGGGTGGCATGATTCCTTAATTCCACACAAGCTAACTTGCTTCTGGAGAGCAGATTTGATTTGTAAGGGCTTATCCCACACTCACTATTCCCTATACCAGTTTTTTGTCACTTTGTTTGTTTCTTGTAATTGTTAATTTGTTCAAACAATCGTATATATACAATTTTAACTTTTGACCCAAAAGTCTTATTCAGATTTTATAATATATTTTTTTTAAATTGTAAGTTTACATCCACAATTTTTGTAGATGAGCACTGATGATGGCAAATAAGCCGAAAGCGCTTTGCATTGATTAATAAAAAAGTTTTGCACGAAATACAAGTTTTTCCTTTTGAATGTATTTTTTCAATTCCTCATATTTTCCATAACATATGGTCCAAAAGGTTTGGGAAAAAAATCACCTGGTTTGATTGAATTGAGTGACAAAATGCATTTAATCAAGCAGGTCATAAAATATAAATGTCTCCAGTCATGTTATCTAAATAAACAATGCAAAAGTTTTTGGTTTGCGCTTACCAAAATGTTTTATAAAATTGATATTCGTCGAGGTATTTATAATCTGGTTGGGAAAATGTCGAAACTAGAGATTGTCGATATTTATCAAGTTCAGAACATAAGTAAATCAATAATTTACCGTACAATCAAAGACTATAAAGAAGGGATACCATGTATAAACTTGCCATAAAACGGTCGGCCGCGGGTTTTGAACCAATTAAGAGAGGGGAGACTCATGTAAGCAGCACAAAATCAAGAACAACTCGTATATCGGAAAAAATTAGAGAAACCAACGCTGAAAACGTCCAAAGGATGATGCAACGCGTCAGTAGAAAACTTAAGGAGATCGAAGATAACGGTGCCTTGTCGATTTGAACTATAGGTAGTGATAAGAATAGTTAAGAGATATATGAATATTTGTTAAGATTATTATTTTTTTTTGTTAAAAAACACTCCAAAACAGGCATTTATTAATATTACAATCTGATCCAGAGTTGATCAATAAGTAATTTTGTTATAACTCAATTTAACTAGGGTTTTATTCTTAAAAACTAAAGTTCTACTTGCTAGTATACCTTAGGGACTGATAACTTAATTACACTAAACTAACGTGTAACCCTAAACCGCACAATGCTTTTTTTGTAATTAAAACAATCACTTGACTAACTCAAAAGGTTTTACTCTCTTGAGTCTTCTTGTCAGATTCGTGTTGTCAAGAAGCTGGATTGCCACAAGGTTCACATGTTTGTTGAGCCGTTGTTCGTAACTGCTAGAGAAACTAATGATAGTCTGGTCAACAGTGTCCATCTGAAGGTCTCGATGAAGGTCGCTGTTTCTAATGTACCAAGCAGAATCGACAATATTCCTTAATACGTTGTTCTGGATTATTAGAATATTACTGTAGCTGGTACATCCGTAGAGCTGAAGCTATAGGTTCAAATTGGCTTGAGAACTTGTTTATATATTAGAATTTTGTTATATATAGAAGATAGGCTGGAATGCCTACCAAGTAACCGGTACATTTTCTTGAATTTTATATCTAACTCTTGCCTTTCCTTTTTAACATGGACCTTCCAACGGATTCTTGAATCTAATGTAATACCTAGATATTTTGCCGAGTTATCATAAGGAACCTGAGCATTATTCATGTTAATTGGTATTCTTTGACCATTTTTGTTAGTAAAATTATTAATATTAACAGATTTGGTTTCGTTAAGTTTAATACACTATCTTTTGGTCTAATTATTTTTTTGATTAACTTATGTTTGTAGGTTATTTGCAGCTTCTTGATGATCTTTGTCTATCGCTGGGATTGCAATAACATCTGCAAATGTTGCTATTGTGTCGTCTTGTTCTAATTGGGCTATTTCACAAGTATATAACAGATACAAAGTGGGTCCCAGTACGCTTCCCTGTGGTACTCCTGCTTTAATTTCTTTCAATTCAGAGTATGCTTTATCTTGTTTTACTCTAAAGAATCTATCTGAAATGTATAAAGCCAATAGCTCTGAGTATGGTTGTCGAAGTAGCGCATTCAGTTTATGTTTTAAGCCATCATGCCATACTTTATTAAAAGCCTGCGCAACAATGAAGAAGATGGCTGAATAGACTTCATTGTTTTCTAATGCTTTTTCAATCACATTTGAGATTTTATGAACCTGATATATAGTTTAATGGTTTTCTCTAAAGCCAAACTGGTAATCTTAAATAAGTTTACTTTCTTCAATGATGGGTTTCAGTCTTTTTATTACTATTTTTTTAAATAGTTTTGCTATTAGAGGCCATCGATATATTGGCCTATATGACGAAACTTTGTTCGGAGGTTTTTCTGGTTTGGAGATCATAATGACTTTAGCTGCTTTCCACAATCTGGGGACATATCTTAGTTTAATTATGGCTTTCTTAGGTAATTGTTTTAAGATTTCTCCTGTAATTAAATCAAAGCTAGGAACTTTCTTAGATAAATATTTGTTTTTGTATCTTCTGCAATTTTATTTGGAGATGTTGGTTTCATCATTGAGTCATCTCTCTCTAGAGGAGCGCAGTTTGGTAACTATTCTCCTTCGTTTGGTTGGAAGGTATTTTGTAAGTGAATCTATTAACTTTTTGTATATTATTTCTTGCCCAGCTTTCATCTGTATTCCTGATTGGAGCATTCTGCACAGTAGACCTTTTTAATTGCTTTGTGGCTTTCCATAAAGAATAATCAGTGGATTTATCGTTTGTCAACTCACTATAGTACTCACAAATAAATTCAGTTTTGATTCGTTTTATCTCTCTTTTTAACTGCTGGGTGGCGTTGTTAAGTTTGCTTTAATCTATTGGAGCTCTGTTTTGATGCCATTTCCTCCTTACTTTTCTTTTAGAAGAGATTAGGTCCCTTATTTCTTTAGGATAGTTATTTCCTGTTGTTCGCTGCATAATAGGTGGCGTAATATCCCATGTTGGACAGAAGTACTTCTACTTCTTCATCTAGCTGTGCTTCTGTTCTTAACGGAACTGAAACTTCATTTTATTTTCAAGGTCCAGTCTGAAGCTTTACCAGTCTGTTTCTCTATTTATTAGTCTAGGAGCGCTTTGCTTTTAGATAATGGTGTCACTAAGAGTGAGAAAAATATTCAAAAGATGTGAATTCATGTCCCATGCCTCATCAACTTGGATGTAGTTTGCTGAAATATTTCGTACAACAAAAAGTCTATTAGGTCAGGTATTTTTTTTCTCTCTGTGGGCAAATAAGTTGGTTGACCAGTTGAATGCGACTCACTTTTTAACTGTGTCATTACTTCTTTAAGGTTTTTACTCTTAGTTGTTGTTGTTAGTCTGGAGCCCCAATGGGCGAATTTTGCATTAAAGTCGCCTCCAATGATAAATCTAAGTTTTTGACTATTGAGGAAATCTAGGTATTGTTCTTTTTTAACGGTATGTCTTGGAGGACAATATACAGAAGTCACCATAACATCAGAAGTTTTAAATTTTATTATTACTGAAGTAGCCTGAAATTCTTTAGTCCTGTATTCCGCTTCCTGATGATGATTTTTTAATTATTACTGCGCTTTCCCCTCTTGCTGCATCTCTGGGATGAATGGTAAGAATATAAAAATATTTTTAAAATAGTTGTTGGCATTTGATTTTTTTTCAAAACTTTTGGACCATACTATAATTGCTAAAATACTGGCCATATCTATATAAGGATAAAAACTGGTAATCTCTAAAAACTGTAGTTGAATGAGATATTACCAGGGACGGCTCGTGACCAAAATTTTGGGGGTTCACAGTAGCAGAATATAGATCCCGGTACATATATAGGTAAAAACTGTCAGTGATTTAGAAAGGTATATTATAAACTTTTTAAAACACTGAAAGTTTTTTCATACATCTGTACTGATACCTATATTCTGTCACTGTGAACACCCTCACGAGCCGCCACTGGATATTACAAACATAATCAAATCAAATGGTTGGAACAAAAAGAGCTTAAAATCAATACAGACACAACTTTAACTTCATGTTCTAATTATTTGCCCGAATATAACAGTCTGTTAATAAATGTGAGAAGGCAACACGTAGACATCAGGTCGGTTTCTAAACTACAGTTCATCAAATTTCTAGAGGCTTTCGACGGCTAGACAGAGAAAGCACTACTGACAGGCATCCCGACGGATTTACGCAATGAAAGTACACTCTGCACATCAAGTATTTCACTATTTCATTCAGACGTAAATGTCAGATGTAAATTTCGCTAAAACATTTCTTTTATTTTCGTTTGTGTTTTTTGCTCATTACAGTTTAATAGAACCTGAGTATGGAGTTTAATAGCAAATTAAGAGGCCGCGTGATTAACAGTCAATCTCGCGAAATAATAGCCAATGTTATAGAGTTTATGAGAAGAGAAGGAAACTTTAATTCACCTTCAATACCATTTCAAAATGTAAATGATCGTGTTGCTGCAGCCACAGGAGTATCTAAAAACACTGTCGTCCGCATTTCTGGAGAGAAAAAAAGAATTGATAACCGTGAGATATCGGAATTTTCATCACCAAGAAAAACCATTAAAAACCAAAAACAGTTAATGATATAGATGAAGCTGCACAAGAATCAAATTTTATTTTTTTATTATTAGATAGCTATTTTTGTTTCTGAGTTGTGTTCATTTACAGGCTCAATTTTTTTCCGTTTCTCCTTTTTGATTTTATATGGGGTTTCAAGTTGTTTTTGACTTATTTCGACGTAAATCACAACAACACACTTTTTTAATAAAGCAAACAAGTGTTAAGAGGTATATGTACGTGTAAACTACAATTACAAAAAATTGATATGAAACCCATGAAACCACCAACAAAAATGTAAAGCTTCCGTACTAGAACATGGTGTCATTCGTCGAGATAATTTATCGTTTTGTTTAATAGATTAAGAAATGTAAATATTCCCCTGTTATTTTTTATAAAATTATAAGAGAAATAAATTTTTTTTCTAAATAGTATAGTTTATTATTTTGTAGACAAACAAAATTTCGAAAATTTTAGTAATGTTTCAGAAACAACCGTTATTAATAATAGGTACCATTTTCCTTAATAAGGTAGAAATAAAATATAAACTATTTCCACGATTTACAAAGGCCTACAAAAAAATTATAGGTATTTTCCGCTATCCTATAAAATTTATATTTTCTGACTCAATTTCAAAAGGTTGAAGGAATTCCAAAACACCTTTTATGGCATAATAATTATTTTTAATTCTACATACTATCTTTAACTGCTTTTAAAAACGTTCTAAGAAAGTCCAATCCAAAATATTAAAAACTATTTAAAATAACTTGTTTAGCAGACTGTACAATAGCTATCTTAGTCACACGTAGCGCGTTCTCTGTCTGGGCGTCGAACACCTCTAGAAATTTGATGCATTTAATACGAGGGGGAAACCACTAAGTTTAAAATGTATCAGTATTTCAGAAATCTTCTGAAAATGTTTTATGTGATTTCGGTGATTTAGCTGAAAATTTACCATAATTTTAAAAGATGATCTTTTTTGCGCTATTCCCTTGTCTTTTGATTTACAAGCTGCTGCATTTACGTTTTTGAGCGACGAATTAATTTCGAAGTGATTCGGCAATGATTTTAGATAATGATTTTAGATAATGATTTCGTAATTTACGGCAACATTTGTAGTGATTTCGAGTGAAAACGTATCTGCCAGTATTTCAGATGTGGTTTACCTCTCGGTTTGATACTAAATGTATATTCACACCTACAAGGGAAATGACCACATCGAATTTTAAATGAAAAAAAAAATAATAACAATTATAATTTTAAAGAATTAGGTATTACGACATGGATCAACTGAAAATGAGACATTTCTTATTAATTCAAAGCCACTTATCCTCCTGAGGAGAAACATATAAGGGGCTTAACTGAGATATCTCCAGTAGGTCCGGTTTTAGTAACAGTTTGAAAAGTTTCCTAAGTAAATTCTCTCCAAAGTTTCAGGTACAAAAAAATTACAATACCAGCACAATGTGACCAACGTTGTTACAATTTGATTTCGCCCTAATGTTTTTGGCAACTGGTATTGGCAAGTTACTTTGTTATTTGACAGACTCTATGTATTTTGGCGGTATCTTCCTATGTCTTATTAGGTTTAAATATTAATGGTGATATACCTTGTAATTGTGACATAGGATAGTATTCAAATTTTTAGCTTTCACCTGTCGATAGTGGTTAGTGGTCTTGTTGTCACTTGAAATAAAAGGTATATCCCACTTGGGGCAGTTCTTGAGTTTCAAGCTCTCGATTGTCAGTAGAATTAGGTTCTTTAAACGAGTTTTTGACTTGTTATTTAGTTTTGTTGTTGATAGGGTGTCTGAGAGCTTGGCGACACATTTACATTTCTCATTTATTGCCAATACTGTAACCCACGGGGGTCGGATTCCATGTAAATAGTTGGTAACAAGTTTGCTTGACCTCGACAGTAGCGCGCTTAGCGCTTACGGTTGAACTACACCTGTCAGTTTCAGTCGATAAAGTAGGACACTACTAAGTAAAGCGATTTCAAAATTGGCGGGCTTGATAATTTAGATATTTGAAGCAATTTGAAGTAACATTTTCCTATTTAACAACTTTTACTTACAACTACTAAACAAACAATAAGTTTAGTTAATTTTTGTTGTAGGTAAATGTTGAAAAATAGAAACTCACTTGTTTTAACTGAAAAATACAATTAGTTGAAAAATAAAACACATTTTTAACAAGTTTAATTTATTTAGAATTACATGTGTCTCATTTTCTTCTAACTGCATATTTTGAACATAACAAGCACTAGATCACACAATAAATTATTGAAAAATAAAATATGATAACCAGCATAGCACATGACAATGTTTTTGTTATTAAAAAAACCGCATATAGTTTTTATAAAAAGCTAAAGTAGTTAATTTATAAACACAATTGTTTTAAATATCCCTAATACTGACTTAGTAATCCAAGGAAAGATCATTCTAATTCTAATATTCTTATAATTATTGTCCCTTTAAGGCCTTTACCTATCTATTTCAATCTAGAAAAGTTGTAATGCCTAGTTCGGGTACAATAAGCCTCCAGCTTCAATACAGGTGGGCTTTGAAACACACCCTAATTCAGATAGACATTTATGCACATTCCAAAAATCTCCATACCCAGGAATATCTAAAACAAAACAAAAATAAAGATGCAGTGTGTATCTTAAAATTAAAAATTAACAAAAGTCATAACTCTTACATATTTTCTTGCAATAAAAGGTATAAAAATTTCAATAAAAATAGAAAACATCTGATTTATGATCTTAATAGGTGAACTATACAAAAATTAACAAGTTGACCTAAATATCATATTAGTTTTTGAACATATTTGGGTATTATTTATAAATATATTAATGAATATCACCCAAAAATTGAACAATAACTTTTTGAGCACAAATCATTCTCCTTTTTTCATCATTGTCTTTATGAGTAAAACTATGATGGGGTTCTATCTCCGGATCTACAATATCTGGCTTCACACATTTCGCTCACAACTCCTTTTATTTTTTTGACCACAAATGTTTAAAATGTGAATCCATTTATCTCTAAGAGTAATAATCCCAAGAAAAATACATATAAAATTTCTTGTTAGTTTTGTGAGAAAAATATTTACTTTGCAATTAAAATTTAAATGAATCAGAAGTTAAAGACATTCTTAAGAACACTAAATTAATACAATTTACTCACCTTTAAAAAAATATATCACATTAGAAAATAAAAATATCAGGCTGACGTATTTATGGCAACATAACCTAATTTATTTTCAAAGCCAGATTTACACTATCTCATAATATTTAAATTTACCTTTAACTTTACATTTATTAACGATTATCCCTGTATTTAATCACACATTATATTAAAGTGAAATTTAAAGGGGTAAATCAGTAAAATTATTGATTTCTTTGTCATTATTTTTGAAAACATATTTTTTTATGGGTGTAAAACGGGTTTGAATTTAGTGATAGCAGCGCGCTAAGCGCTTACGGTTCAACTACCAACAAGGAAACAAGTCCCGCCATTTATTCAAACCTTCTCTTTTTATTTTTCTATGCTGTAACCCTTCAATCTCCATTATCGGAGTGAACTTTACTTTTATTTTAGTTTTATAATGTAGTTAATCCAAGTTTGACCGTTATCACTCAGTTTTTGATAGCTGTGTGATGAATCCAGGTGCGTTTCGTCTAGGGTGACCCGAGGCTCTAGTTTGAACTAGGCTCACTTCGTCAATAAAATGGGCAGAATAAACTAGGTAGAAAAATTATTTGGTTATTTTTTTTGCAGATTAATATATTAATTTTTATAAAGATGAATGGGAATCGATATCCTGAACGCTACTCGGTTATTTGTTATTTACGGTTATACGGGGGTTATGATTGACAACCTGTGTTAGACTGGCACTAACAAGTGACGTGAATTTACGATTTGATTTTGGTGTCAAGTGTAAAACGACATCCTTTTATTATTTAGTTAGAGTGACATGAAAAATATCACAGATTGTCTTATGGATCAATATTTCAACGTCTGCTTTCCAAGGGCACAAGGTCACCTTTTGCTACTTTAAGTGCTAATTCTTTTATATATTAAAGTATTAACTTGATTATTAGGTAACAGCAAAAATATAACAGACACATAATGTTTATTTTTCATTTTAAATATAGTAAATAATTGCAAACTAAATTTAGGACAATATTTAAATGTTTCATCCCGATAAAACTCAGCAGTCGTAATCAAAAATTCAATTTTACTTTTACATGAAAATAAAACGATAATATTAGATTTGCAATTTTTTATTTAAAAATCCTAATATTTGTTGCTTTCTATTATTCGTTTTTTTAAATATATCTAGCCTTTTCCATTGTTTTTCAGTAAATGAGGCATTAGTGACTCATATCACTTAAGGTTAGATTATCAACATCAAATGATTTCAGTTTATGGCCGTTCTAAATGTTCGTCTTGTGTTTTTCTTGTCAGCTTATTGTTTTTTTCTATAAGGGACCAGGTATTATGATTATGCTCCAATATCTAGATCACGATAACAATATGTTTGCACATGTTTTAGTGTAGGCTTTAAAAAATGTTTTTGTTGATATTCTTGACCACCGACACAGCCAATCTTTTTCTTTCTGATCGTTTATTCCCAGTTGCAATTTTTGTTTTTTACCTGAGACTACTTGCAAACTCATTTTAACGTAATATCTTGTATAATGATAAAACTGTACTGATGAATAATATTAGGAGTACATATGGACTAGAAGTTGACGATTATGGTAAATAATTGACGGGATTGACGGATTATCTACATGTCAGACATCTGAGACCTCTTACCTATAATTAAAAGAGAATTAATCTATGCAAGTCCTAACACTGAAAATTGGAGATAACTAATATCTACCGCATTTTCCCTTGTTCAAAATTTCTTCGTAT
The DNA here is from genome assembly GCA_927349885.1 of Psylliodes chrysocephalus. Classification (NCBI taxonomy): domain Eukaryota; kingdom Metazoa; phylum Arthropoda; class Insecta; order Coleoptera; family Chrysomelidae; genus Psylliodes; species Psylliodes chrysocephalus. The sequence goes on from OV651815.1 coordinate 4,668,309, forward strand.
CTCCGATAATAAAACAGTAATCGATTAATAACTAACTGATGGAATATATGCATATTTATAATAGGCTAACATGGTATCGTTGAATGAGTAAATAAATTTACAAAAAATTTAATGCTGAAATATTATATAGGGTGTTTATTGTTGAAGATATCAGTCTAATATGTTAAATAAAGTTAGCACTTAGTCACTATCAGTTAGGTAGTTTTATATTAGATAAGTTGATGTTTGTTTTTACTGTTGTCAATTTTTGATAGTCATATTGTATTATTCTGTCCCTTCATATTTTAATAAAATCTTTTTGAACACACTTACTGACGAGCCTTATTTCCACTGGAAATATCTACCGCAACAGTTTCTACACTTACTGACGAGCCTTATTTCCACTGGAAATATCTACCGCAACAGGTTATGCGCCCAGCCTTGCTCTCAGTCGTGTTGTAAGTCAGAAGAATTTAAAAGCACTAGCGGTAGTCCCAAGAAGTATCGTTAAACGCATAATAAGATGGAATTAGCGAAGTATATGAAACCATTAGCCGGTCAGTCAAACTGGCCAATATGGAAAAGGAAGATCAGAGATCTATTGGACTATCACGAAGGAGCAGTAGATGTTATCGATGGCAAGTTAATTAAACCTGAACCATTATCTACAGGTGCTACGGCAGAACAGATCAAGCAGCATAAAGATAAATCTGATCTGTTTCGTAAGGCAAATTGTTATGCCAAGTCGATGATAACGACAACAATTACCGATGCAGTGTATGAAAAAGTTATGGATAAAGAAACAGCCCACGAGGTATGGATTGCACTTAAACTACAATTTGAAGCTACGTCCCAAGACCAATTATTTAAAATCTGCACTGATTTCTTCGCCTTTAACTGGATTTCAAAAGATGATGTTTCCACTCATATTGCTAAATTAAATAGTTTGTGGACAGAGTTAAATACAGGTCTTAAAGCTAAGAATCTTGCTGCACTTCCAGACCTATTATTAGTTTGTAAAACACTACAAATTTTACCTTCTAACTTTGAAACGTTTAGATCAGGCTGGATGTTGTTAACTAGAGATAATGATAAGACATTTAACGAATTAGCAACACAACTATGTATGCATGAAAGAAATTTTATAAGAAATGCAGATAGCAGCAATCAAGTTCAAGAAGCATTATTAGCTAAATCAGACAAAGAAAGACAAGAGAGAAGAAATAATAAATTCAGTAAAAAAAAAGAGCAAAAGTAACGACGTTTGCAACTATTGCAAATTAAAAGGCCATTGGGTTAAAAATTGTCAAAAGTGGATAGCCGACGGAAGACCGTCTAGAAGTAGAGTCACTGATAATACTAGTAATGTAGCAGATGCAACCGTGGCTCTAATATCCGTATGTGACGAGATACATTTGGCTGAATCAGATTCAAATGAGTGGTGGGTTGATAATGGTGCAACAAAACACGTAACAAATTGTTCAGGGAATTTCGTTAGTTATGAACAATTTGAGTATCCCCATAGCATACAGGCTGCTGGAAAAGAGTGTTTAAATGCTTTTGGAAGAGGTACCATTAGATTTTTATCTACTGTAGGTAAATGTAATCAAGAAATTACCCTAAATGATGTATGGTACGTTCCAAAAATTTCTAAGAACTTATTCTCGGTGTTGGCTGCACAAGAAAAAAATCACAATAGCGTATTTCAGTCGACTACAACCAAATGCTGGCTTGAAGTTGGTGGGAAAATAGTGTTGTCTGGAACTAGAGAAATAGGTGGAACCCTCTACAATGCTAATATAAAAGTTATAGAACCAGATGTTAAAGCTGAAGTTAATGCAGCAGTTCCCAATAGCCAGTTGTTACAGCTTTTTCATGAAAGATGGGGACACCAAGACAAACGCCACGTTAAAATGATGCTTGAAAAAGAGTTTGGCATAAAATTAAAGCAAACTAGCGAATTGTGTGAGCCATGTGTGTACGGAAAAGCTCATCGTCATCCATTTGGCACAAGAAAGGCAGCTACCAAACCTGGTCAATTAATATCATCTGATGTATGTGGTCCTTTTGAAGGGTCTTTCCAGAAAAAACAGTATGTAGTATTATTTAAAGATAACTACACTAAATTTCGATATGGCTACTTCATTAAACATAAATCAGAAGTCAAAGATGCCTTAACCCATATGATTGTACATGCTAAGACATTAGGACATACGATTCAGGAATTTTTAAGCGACAACGGTGGTGAATTTGACAATAAGCAGGTTAGAGATATTTTGTCCTCAAACGGTATTACTCAAAAACTCACAGCACCTTACACTCCAGAACAGAACGGGGGAAGTGAGAGAGAAAACCGAACCGTCATTGAAATGGCTAGAACCTTGAAGTATACGAACCCAGAAGTCAAATTTCCGGAAAGCATTTGGGCTGAATTAGTAAATACTGCTATCTATATTTTGAATCGTACAGCCAAGTCGACAATCGAAGGATTAAGTCCATATGAGTTATGGATAGGACACAAGCCTAGAATAAAGCATCTAAGAATTATCGGCTCAAGTTGCTATGTCCATATTCCATGTCAAAAAAGAAAGAAAATGGATAAAAAAGCTACCAGGGGATACCTTCTAGGGTATGATGGAGACGAAAGATATAGAGTTTGGGTAAAAGAAACTCAAAAGGTTGTTCTGTCTCGAGATGTACAATTTGAAGAGAAACCAGAAGAATGTCCCAGGGTAGAATTTGAAAAGAACCCAGAAGAAGAAGAAAAAGAAGAAGAAGAAGATGATAAAGAAGAAAAATCCGCAGAGTATATAAAATTGTCATTAAGAGATTTTCAAAAGGAAAATACCCAGAAAGAAAGCTGTCAAGACAATGAAGAAGAATATCAAGAAAATCAAGAGAATTTAGGATATGAAGCAGATCTAAAAGAAAGTGTTGACAAAGAAGAAGACTATTATGAAGATATGCCAACATCTTCAAGACCTAATCTAAGAGATAGAGCAACGTTAAGAAGTCCAGATTTTTTCGGAGAGAGAGTCTTAATTATAGAGGATTTTGTTAATACAATTAAAACTCCCGAAACCTATGAAGAAGCAGTCAACAGTCGCCAAAGCTCTCAGTGGAAAGAAGCTATGAAGAGTGAGTTGACGTCTTTAAAAGAAAACCAAACATGGCAGCTAACATTCTTACCAGAAGGAGCGAAGGCTTTACCATGTAGATGGGTTTTTAAAGTTAAGTCTAATCCAGATGGTAGCGTAGATAAATTTAAGGCCAGATTAGTTATTAAGGGTTTTAATCAGAGACAAGGTATTGACTATAACCAGACATTTAGTCCGGTAGCTAGACTGGGCACAATTAGAACAATTTTAAGTATTGCAGCTAGTAAAAGAATGCATCTAGCTCAGTTTGATGTATCCACAGCATTTTTATACGGGGAGCTTGAGGAAACAATTTACATGAACCAGCCGAGAGGTTACACTGATAGTACCAATAGAGTTTGTAAACTTAACAGGAGCCTTTACGGACTAAAGCAAGCTCCAAGGTGTTGGAACAGACGTTTTGGGGTTTTTCTGAAAAAACTGGGCTTTATAGTAAGTGAAGCCGACCCTTGCCTTTACTTGAGAGAAAAAGAAGGCAGAAAACTCTTATTGGCATTGTACGTGGATGATGGTCTAACTGCGGCAACTGATTTGTGTGATCTAGAGGATTTTCTGGCTGAGCTCCAAACAGAATTTAAGATAACCACAAAATCTGCAGAGTACTTTTTAGGAATAGAAATTAAGAAAATTAATGATGGTTTTATTAAAATTAGTCAAAAAGCACATGCTAGAAGAATTTTAGAACGTTTTAACTTTTTAGATTGTAAACCAATTTCGACTCCTATTCTAAAAGCTTCAGAATCTACAAAAACAGGGAAAGAGTCTGAGAAACAGCATAACTTTCCATACAGGCAGGCGGTAGGAGCGTTAATGTATTTAATGCTGGGTACCAGACCCGATATAGCATACGCTGTAAGCTTTTTATCCAGAAATTTAGAAAATCCATCCTCAGAAGACGTAGTAAGGGTCAAGAGAGTATTTAGGTACTTAGCAGGTACTCTTGACCTTGGTATAGTATATTCGTCGGATGTAAATAAAAGAGTTTTAGAATGCTACAGTGATGCAGATTTTGGAGGATGTACAAAAACAGGTAGATCAACTACTGGAGTGGTTGTAACTTATGCAGGAGGTGCTATTTCATGGCTAAGTCAAAGGCAGGCAATGGTAGCTACATCCACCACAGAAGCGGAGATTGTCGCAGCTAGCGAAGCAACGAAGGAGGTGATTTGGTTAAGCACATTATTTAAGCAAATTGTAAAACTTAACGACAATCCTATCCTTCGGGTTGATAACTCTGCAGCAGTAAAACTAGCTCAAAATCCTGAGTTTCATCGACGAACGAAGCATACAGCTACGAAACATTTCTTTGTTCGAGAAAAAGTCAATGAAGGTATATTGGAAATTGAGCAAATTTCAACAGAACTGCAAGTGGCTGATATAATGACTAAGGCTCTTCAAAGACAACGTATACAGATTCTGTCTACGAAAATGGGTTTAACTTTAATTAACAAGGGAAAGTGTTGAAGATATCAGTCTAATATGTTAAATAAAGTTAGCACTTAGTCACTATCAGTTAGGTAGTTTTATATTAGATAAGTTGATGTTTGTTTTTACTGTTGTCAATTTTTGATAGTCATATTGTATTATTCTGTCCCTTCATATTTTAATAAAATCTTTTTGAACACACTTACTGACGAGCCTTATTTCCACTGGAAATATCTACCGCAACAGTTTCTACACTTACTGACGAGCCTTATTTCCACTGGAAATATCTACCGCAACATTTATAAATGCTCTGCATAAAACAAACCGTATATATCATCACTGTTCATTAGCTTGGTAACTTGTAAGTCTGTAATTTAAAAAATAAATGGAGATCCTTTAAGTAATGCTAGAAATATTAACCGATATTGGAAGATAAATCTTAAAGAGAACAAAGAAAGAAAATATATACCTAAAAATAATGCAAAATTTGCAGTCAACAAAGTTACACACGTCATATAATAGATTATACACATTAGTGGTATTTCCCAGCAATGAAGAACTCTTTCACGCAATTAAAAAGTTAACTTTCAGATAAGTACTTTTTCCTGTTTAAAGTATACCTCTCAATTAAAATTAAGTGTTTAATATTATCAATTCATTGACGGATTGATCTTGCATACTTCTAACTTATCACAACCACCAAATTTCCTGTCCACTATAGCTTATCCTATGGGAAAAGTTCCCATTAAAACTAAAGAAATAAAACATTAAACTTATCTAGAAAACCATTTCTTGCAGTAAAAATAGACGAGATCAAATTATAGCAGCGCTTTTAGGAACGATTGAACAAGAAGGAGTCCTGACAAACTTACCTACTTCTAATGAAACTTCATTACATTGTCCAAGAAAAATACGATCAAGTTTACACAAAGCCGGTTCTCAAAAAGTTGAAGCCTTTATTTCACTAAAAGTTATAGTATATAACGATTTTTTAATGGCTCATGAATATTATTTTTGTACGAACGGCACAAGTGAGACTTTTTTTGATTTAGATATTGATGCTTTGGCTACACACACTTTGCTTGAATAATTATTGATAGTGATAGTGATGTAAATTTTATATATTAAGATAAATTTCAAAATAAGGTTTTATTTCTCTTTATCCTTCGATGCTAGTAAAACTTGATAACTACTTTTTCTTCCCTTTTTTAAATATATTTTGTTTGTAACCACAAAATTAATTCGCTTTGAGCCTTAAACTTAAGAAGTTCGTTTTCCAATACAAGGAACATGACATTGGAGGTTTTGGCAGCAAGCTAGAGACATAATATAAACTAAGTTAACGTGGCGTTAAACAATAAAGAAATCCTAAAGCGTAAATTTGCTAATGAAAGAGAGCATTACCAAATTTTTGGCTACCAAGTGAATTTCGTACCCAAAAATTCTCACTGACTTTTTAATTCAACTCTAGTTTGTTCTTCGTAAACTAGAAAACCATTTCCCGTACTTACTTAGAAAACACCATATTTATAGTTGTTTCATAAAGTTGTTGTTGTTCCACATAAATATCTAATGTATATGCGATTCTATCACATCGTAAACCATTTTGAAAGTTTGGAAGTTTGAAAACGCCCGCCTGCCTCCTATCTGAGAGACCGTAAGAACTTTACAACACATGAGGGAGGAATTATCAGGACAATATAGCTCAAAAGTCAAATATCAGCTGAATTTTTAAACTTAATATCCTAAAAGTAGTACATTTTTATATTTACGAGCCAATCTGGCAGGGAAGTGTAGTTTGTAATTGTCTCTTTGTGGTTTATTCTGAATAAAAGTAGAAGGAGAATGGATAAATCAAATCTAACGAAATTTTCAGATGTGATTTGCAGGTATTTTTCGATAGTTTTTTTATATTTACAATAAAACTATGGATATGATAATTATACGAAGACAAAAATGTGTATTTTTAAATCTCTATTCATTTATTAAAAATGTCAGTACTTTGTACATTTATCATCCTTTGTGCTTTTTGGACAATCAAGTTTAGATTTGCTATTTACATTTTAAAAGACTTTTTGGTTTAGATGAAAATATATATAAATTAATGTATCGTTGTATAACTTATGTTTATTGAACCACTATCCAATATTATAAGTAAAATGGTTAGGTAAAAATTAAAATGGAAAGAAAAAAATTCCAATTCTCAAATGTGACCAATTTAAAAATGAAAACTAAAGAAAGATGAGAAAAAACAGATCCAGCAGACTCCAATAGAGAGTAGAGTCGAAATTTTTACTTATAATATCACAAGAGCTTAAATTATTTCCGGAAATTTTTCTTAGGGCACGAATATTTTGAAAATTATCCCAAGTCACGATAATTTTCAAAATATTCGTGCCCTCAAGAAAATTTCCAAGAATAATTTAAGCTTCGGTAAGAAAATTTCACACCATAATTTGGAAAAGATTATTAATCCAACCTGACATTTTAAATTAATTTTACTGCTTGTTAAGTTAGCCAGGGTATTGTTGTTTTTGACATATTATTGATCTGTCATTTTTGTTTAACCGGTTCTGTCACAAAGTTTAATAATTACTATACTCCCTTTTTAAACTAGGAGGAGCGAATTAAGAAGACAGATATACACAGGGAAAAGTAACTAGATTCGTTACTAAGAGCATTTTCCGAAATATTGTCGTGTTCAAAATGTATGTAATAGTTGTTATTATCGCCCCTAGTCGGCCAACGGCCAATGAGGAGTTAAGGAACAAATAAATGTCATAGGAATCGATGTTTTCATTGGTTCCAGAAAATGGACGTAAATTTCACATTATTGTGATCTAAAAAGCACGGCCGTGTAAAAAGTGTGTCTAAAACGAACTGTCACTGTCAAATGAAATTTGATATAGTTGTTGATTTGTTGACGTTATCAGAAATATGTTTTTCTTGCTTTTAAAATCGACTTTTTGAGGATAATTATTTTTTAAATGGATATTAAATATTTTTGAAAATTGTTAGAAGAATATCAAGATGCAGGTTAGAACAAGTATTAGAAATTAAAAATTAAAAAAAAACGACTTTAAAAACGTGCAGATGCCATCACCACATCTTAACCAAATTTATATGGGACCACCCCTGAGGTACCCCCTTACTAACAAAAAAAAATCATATAAATCGGACAAGATGGTAAAGCATTATCGCTAAACATACATAAAAAATTAAGAGTTTGAGGATTATCTCATGGACCCAATTATTAGATTTTGACCAAATTTATATGGGACCACCCCTGAAGTATCCCCTTTTTAACAAAAAAGAATCATTGAAATCGGACATCGCGTTAAAGCATTATCGTGAAACATACATAAAAAATGAAGAGTTTGAGGATTTTCTCATGGACCCAAATATTAGATTTTTACCAAATTTATATAGGACCACCCCTGAAGTACCCCCTTTCTAACAAAAAAATAATCATTAACATCGAACACCGTATTAAAGAATTATCGCTGAACATACATTAAAAAAAAAAAAAAAATATCGCGACGAATTGATAACCTCCTCCTTTTTTGAAGTCAGTTAATAAAACATAAAAATGATTGTTTTACATTTTCAATGATATATTTGTTATAGGTATAAACTATGGCAACTGGATCACACAGTGACTGGAATTTCTCCTATGAGCAATATGAACATTATTAAGTGTTAACCCATAGTTAATAACCCATAGTTAATACGCTAAAGGGCAAATGAAGACATTCAGAAGTTTACAGGCCTATCAGGATTTGTTTTGAAAACTGGAACCAATATTTTCATAACACTACATGTCAACATTATATCATTACTATAACTTAATAAAACTGTGTAGGTCCTTTTAACTTAAGTTATAATTTTGCCTATATTTTTTAATTTAAAGTGATTATTCGTACATACTTATGTACTAATGTTAGTAGATATTTTTAAAATATTTGTTGTGGAAGTAATGTTAGCTCATTATGCTAAATTAAGATTATCTCTAATGTAGTAGATGGTGTTTTAAATGTGAATTAATAATTTTCTAAATAGTTTTATTATTTTCTAATAAATAAAATTTACCTAAATATTTAGTTATTTTTAAAAATTTATGCATTTTTAGTTTTAAAAAATAAGTAATAAAGTTGTTAGTTTTTTTCTTGAATACTTCAATGAATTCATTTCTTCACGGTAATCTCCCGTCTTTTTTCCATTAAAATCAATAATAAGGGGGTCGGTGGCTCAGTGGTAGAGTCTCTGCCTGCGGATCCAAGAGTCTCAGGTTCGAATCCCGTTGGCGTAGAGTTTTTTTATTTAATATAATTATTTAAAATTAATTATGATGCCTTGGTAGGATTCCCCACTTGACGATTCACTGTTGGGTTCTAATCAACAGTGCTGTTCCTAAAGTGACACTGGGAAACAGTAACAAAGCCTACACAGAACACGAGGCGAAATAACCTTAGCAGTTGAAGCCGATGACTCAAAAAAAAACAATAACGTATTTTCTACAAAACCCTCTTCAGCATCAGCATGTAAAATAATAAGTCGTCCTCCCTTTCTTATAGGGCTTTTCAGGAATTGCTACCCTTAATAGTACTCGAAGAAGGATCCATAATCGTAGAAATGCAATACAATTGCTTAATGAAGTTCTGAAAAGAATTATTAAAGTAAAAAACTAAGTAATAATGATGAGGTATCAAAGTATAAAATGTCAGAACTGTCAACAATATCAATTATTAGCTGATGTTAATGCTAAAAACTGACTGCAATCTGACCAATCAGAAATCTACAGAATTGCCAACTTAAATTCAAATCGCTCCTCCTAGTTAAAAAACAGAGTATAGTTTAAACCGTCTGTACGTTGAATTTAATAATCGTATAGGGAAATGTCGCGATTTGGTAAAGAAAGTCAACAATTAATTAGACAAAAAATTCAAAATATAACACCATATAACACCCGAAAATTAAAAGCAAGTGTATTAAAACTCTTTCTTGAATTTTGTGACGAAAAGTATAATATTCATAAGTGTATAAGTGTAATACAGCTGTCTACTATACTGGAGGACTACGCATTTAATATGAAAAAGAAAAATTTTGAAGATTATAAGGAACATGTGGTCAAAGTGATGTGGAACTCTACTTCTAAGCAGTTACAAGAAATTTATTACGAAACATATAAAATAAAATTTAATCCGATTTCTGATGTGGAATTTTGCAACCGTCAAAGCTGCATGCGATGCTAAGCGCAAAACCTTACAGAGAGACCCATTTAAAAGAAAAGAGAGTTCCATTCTCCATTGCTGCCAGGTTTTATTCGCTCCTGGAAGACTATTCAGAGACTTTGTAATATTGATCCACAACTCCTGTGAACTTTTAAAAGTAAATGTTTTGGTGAATTTTCCAGATCGGAGCTGTGAATTTTTTTCCAAAAAATCAATTAGTTCTGTTTTTTGGCTACGTGACATGTTACCAGTTCTTTTCTGTTCATTCATTTTTTCAAATTCTCTTATTCTTATTAAAAAAATGATACTTTTGACAAACTTTTAAAGACTACATAAACATAAATCTCAAATCACATAAATCATGATACAACTACTACTAAAAAATAAAGGTCAATATGAACACATTTTCTATTCTTTAAAATTTGGACAGTTCAATGAACTGCGCCATTAGTGTAAATCTTATGCTAATGTTATTGAAAAAATGGACATTGAAAGCGTCCCTTATAATTTGTAAATTGTCATATCTTTATTGTTGTGGTATAACTGCAAGTAAACAGCGTTGCCGGCTCTAGTCATAAACTAAGAGAATTATATTTAAAAAGTTTTTTGTTGAGAAATGTCTTGCTACCACAAATAAATGTTCAGCTACAATTAAAAAAATACATTCATGCAACTAAATAAAATGCTTTTTTAAAGTAGTTTTGTCGCTATACAAAAAAAAATTGTTACCCTTGCAAATATTTTATTTCAGTCTATAGAACCAGCAAAAATAATTTTTGCTTTTAAAAATAGTTTGTAATTAACATTTATTTTCTGTAGTAGAAATTCAAAATATTTATATGTATATTTTCCATCATAACAATTCGCTTTTTAAGTCCAATAAAAAATATCTTTAGAAAATAACGATCGGTTTCGATCGAGAGTTTTTTCGTCTGTGCTCGAGAAAATTTTCGTGTATTCGGCGTACTCCGTTCAGTCCGTTCCCGGTATATCGGTAGGCACAGACAAGAACAAGCCGGTGATTGATTTGTGATTTTAGTTATAATTACCTCTAGCCGCCAGCAAAGGTCATCCACGTTACGGATTACACAGAGAATCTGACTAATTGAGGACTTCAAGATTTTGTTGAAAATTTTAAGGGTAAGTACATAACGTATTATATAAAAGTATTTTATATCTACTAATTTATCGGTTTCAAATGTATTGACCCCTCACTTAAACGTTAATTAAGGAAAAAACAGTAGATAAAGCGAAAACTCTTGCAAAGTTTTTTCATTAAGATATCAGAATTTCCTTTTTCTATTTTGATAGAACTTGGAGGCTATTTTGAGTACTGAGGGTTAAATGTTTAAGATTAAAATTATTTGTTCCAGTGACGTTAACAGATATTTCTAAAAAAACACATCTATGGCAGTGTTTTTTGATATTTTTATTAAATTAAAAAATAGAAAACAAAAATGTTTTGTAATTATTTTTTTGTACCACTTTTTGGCAAATTAAACATGCACGTCTGTATAGGGTTTAGGTATACATGAAATAACCTAGAATAAGAAATAAGAATGAGTAGAAAAGATGGCACACTTTTATCTTTTTAGGTATACCTTACTTTATATAATTTTGTTTGGAAATTTATAATGCGCATGCCCCAAATGTTTTCTGTTTTAAATGTTCCGGCTTAAGTTTTTTAATGAATTTTGACAGTTTTACAAAGTATTCGGGAGACTGAGTAATTTTTTGCAACAATTAAAACTGCCTGTTCAAGGTAACAACATACTTTTGAACTGCAAGAAAAATACTGTTTTGCCACTAAAAACCTACTTTTGAACCATAAAAAACTACTTTTTAGTAAGTAAATTTTTTTTTTCTAACCACTATAATTAATAAAAACTAAAAAGTACGTGTTCAGGGACTAAAAAGTAAGTTTTTTTTAATAAATTTTGACAGTTTTATAAAGAATTCAGGAGACTGATTCATTTTTTGTTGCATTTAACAGTATAACCTCAGCTTTTACAAACCTTAAAATCCTAAATTTAAACATTTCTCAAAAATACCTGACATTAATTTTTATCTAAATTCTTAACTTACTGAGCTAGGGGAGGGGGTTTCTAGGATCCACGACTGGTACTAAAGTTTATTAAAATTCGAAATTTGCGTTTCTGAGATAGTATTAATAAAATTGAATTTTTTTTTTCTAGATATTAAGGAAGGATCGTTTGGAATGGCCCACCTGATAGATAGAAGAATGTTATGTTTTTATGTTCCTACCTATTTTAGTTAATAATCCTAATGGCATGGATTTTCTTATTCTATTCTATATTATAATAAACAGAAAACAATATATTTAGAATAAAATTTCTTTTAGGATTTTTCACAAAGAATAAATACCGGATTAATTTAAAGCTACTAACTGCTCATTTGAAATTTCTTGTTACATATGCCTTACGTTATTATACCTCTAAAGACATATAAGTTTAAAATATCAAATAACAATTTTATATTACATAACCTATACTGAATTTTTAAAATTCAAATACATTTTTGAAATATTTAGCAATATAACTAATATATTTATTACAAAATAATCGTCTCTTTTATTTTTGAAACCCTTTCTTTTCTATGTTGATCTGTATTTCCACCACAGGTTAAATAAAAATGTATGTAAATTATATAGGTAGGTACGTAGGTAAATTTTGCTTTGATAATTATATATTGTTTCTAATGCACGGTTAAAAAGTTAATTTTTCTATTTTTACAGAACTAGTTTCATTATGCACAAATATAAAGTTCAGATATCCTCGGTAAATCTGGAAATTTGACATTTAATACATGCAAAAGATTCTTGTATTTCGACTTTAACTAAACTTTATTTTTTTATAGAAAACACGGCCTAAGAGCTGGAGAAACCAGCCCTACATAGCAAAATTTACTTTTAACCGTCAACAAATATTTTTTAAAGGTAAAAATTAACTGTATATTCCTTAAAATCTACTTTTTAAAGGTAAAAGGTTACTTTTAAACCACTACACACTACTTTTTAACCACTAAAAACAATTTTTTAAAGGTAAAAATTAATTTTTTATTAAGTAAAACTACCTTTTAAAGATAAAAAAAATATTTTTTATTGCAAAGAAAGTAATTTCTTAATCAGTACCTAATTTTTAACCAATAAAAACTACTTTTAATTAATAAAAACAATTTTTTAACCACTAAAAGCCTAATTTTTAACTAGTAAAATCTATTTTTAAGATATAAAAAATAATCACAACTCTATCTTGAATTTAAAGAATCTGAAATTGAAGAAGCTATACATAATATAAATGATGACTTGAGAACATTATCAGAATTGTCCACAAAATTCTGTCTATCAATTAATGGCACAAAATCTAAATCTATGTTATTTGGTCGAAAATTAGCTAAAAATCGTGTAAAAAATTCTGCTACTGTTCAGATTGATAATAAACCAATTGTTTTTTCAGACTGTGAAAAAAATTTAGGACTATATATTGACGACTCCCTCACTTTTTCTCAGAATACATCTTTTGTGGTAAAAAAAGCTTTCTCAAATTTAAAACTTGTATATTCGCACAGACACTTATTAAATAAGCAGGCTAAGATGTTACTATGTGACGGTTTAGTTCTTTCACAACTAACTTACGGCGATGTAATTTATGGACCTGCTTTATCGCAATTTAACAAAAATCGTCTTCAGCGTATTCAAAATGCATGCATACGACTTATTTGCGGACTAAGACGTCGTAGTTCTACTTCACATCACATTGCGAAACTTGGCTGGTTGAATTTAAATAACCGAAGAGTACTACATGCCTCTTTACTTTTCAAAAAAATTATACTTACCAAAAAACCTACGTACCTGTACGAAAAAATTAAAAAAAGATCTGAGGTTTACAATATAAATGTTAGATTTAAAGACAGCATATCACTGCCAAAACATAACACAGCACTGTTCCGATCCAGTTTCTCGTACAATATGGCTAAAATCTACAATCTCATCCCTACCAAATTTAAAACTCTACCTATTTCTAACTACAAGAAAAAAATAAAAGAATGTTTACTTAATGGAAGTATTCAATTTAAATTTTAATTTAATATAATTGATGACGGACCAACAAACAGATCTACCTATCTCATTAACCAAACTGATTTTGTGAACATTTTTCCTTATTAATAATTATATTGTAATTATTTTATTATTTTAGTTTATTTTATAATTTTAGTTTATTTTATTATTCTAGTTTATTTTATTTTACTAGGTTGAGTGGAAGAGCAGATTCTACGGAAGATTCGACAGAATCCTCCCAAGAAATCTGAACTCTGCCTTTTGACTGTGAAATATCAATGTATCTAAATGAATTATTGTTTTATTTGTCTCTTTGTAATTAACAGTCAATAAAAACCTTTATTATTATTATTATCCTTTAACAATTAAAACTGCCTGTTCAAGGTAACAAAATACTTTTTAACTGCAAGAAAAAACTGTTTAACCACTAAAAACCTACTTTTTAACCATAAAAAACTACTTTTTAGTGAGTAAAATTTTACTTTCTAACCACTAAAATTAATAAAAACTAAAAAGTAAGTTTTTAGGGACTAAAAAATAATTCCAAAAAAGTGAATTTATTAACCGTAGCAAAAAGTACTTTGGCTGTCGCCTATTTTAATAGAGTTTTTTTTTAAGGGTTAATACATTTTTTGCTACCATAGCAAAAAATTTCCCTCAGTGTACGAGTTAAACTTGTACGAGTCGAATTTTTTATCGCATGACATCCAAAATACAGAAAACTTATGTTATACGAAAAAAATCCGTATGCGACTAATCGTATACGAAAATTTTCGCATGAGTTAGAAAATTGCAGCCCTGTTCGAAAAACGACGTTTTCTGATACATTCAAATAAAAACGACATTTTATGTCACATTCGAATCAAAAATGTATTTTGGAACCCTTACGAATTGCCAGGGGCCCTATCCTCGGCTATCGTTTTCTAAAAAACGTATACGCTTTAGCAAGATGCGAGCTATTCGCTATTCTCGACGTTCGTTTTAAAAGCGTGTACGTTTTTAAAAAGGGTATTTTACAGCGAGCGGAATTTTTCACACGTTTTTGATAAAACGTGCATGTTTTCATGGATTTAGACAATGTCACTTATATGTCACTTTTAGGATGATTAATAATATTGATTGATTTTAACAAACTACTTTTTATTGATACCTACAAAAGTATCTAATTTCTTATAAATATGATTTACAGTACTAAAAATCTGATGTGTCCAACACATGACTTTCCTATCTAGGTATTACAGGCTTTTTCCGGTTATTTTGTACAACCTATTGCAGCATCTCTATAATTTTTTAGAGGATAAACTAAATATATACATTGTCCACATACATCTACCGCGAAACATTTTTCTATAGATATTCATTGAAAATGAAAATACTGAAAAATTTAAATTTGGCACTTTTCCTACAATTTTTCCATTACGGTCCATTTTAAAAAAATCATGTATAAACAAATATTATAGAGATCGATATCGCAAACAACTTTTATTTCAACAATTTTCATAAAAATCAGAATTTTGCACATTTTGTCAAATTTTTCGAATACGGACCATTTCAGGAAATTTTTACATAAAGCAAAAATTATAGATAATAATATTAGAAGTAACTTTTATTTGAACAATTTTTTTCTTCAAACATAAATAACAGATATATTCCATAAAATATAAAAACGGCCTCCCATAAAGTACCCCCCCAGATGTTCCGACTTTGTCCAAAATCTAATCATTTCACGTCAGGCCGAAATAAAACTTAAGTTTAAAATTTAATGTTTTTTCTTTATCCATTTTTGAGTTTTCTTCAAATTTCGAAATTTACACATTTTCTCAAATATCTCGAATACGGTCCATTTTAGAGAAATTATCTATAGAATAAAAATTATAGAGAATTATATTACAAACAACTTTTGTTTGAACAATTTTTATAAAAAAAAATATTTTTTTACATTTTGTCAAATTTCGCGAATACGGACCATTTTAGGAAAATTTTGTATATAACAAAAATTATAGATAATAAAATAAGAAGTAACTTTCATTTGAAGAATTTTCTTCCCCAAACGTAAATAACAGATATATTCCATAAAATATAAAAATGACCACCTATAAAGTACCCCCCCAGATGTTCCGACTCTGCCCAAAATCTAATCAGCTCATTAGATATTGGAACAAAGCTTAAGTTTGAAATTTGGTGTTTTTCCGTCTATCGGTTCATGAGTTATGCGTTATACAGACACACACACACACACAGACACACACACACACACACCCACACACACACACACACACACACACACACACACACACACACACACACACACACACACACACACACACACACACACACACACACACACACACACACACACACACACACACACACACACACACACACACACACACACACACACACACACACACACACACACACACACACACACACACACACACACACACACACACACACACACACACACACACACACACACACACACACACACACACACACACACACACACACACACACACACACACACACACACACACACAGACACACACACACACAGACATCATCGCGAAAATAGTCAAAACGGATTCAGGGGACCTCAAAACGTAAAAATCCGTCGAAAACTCGAGGTCGAAAAAAATCATGATTCCTATACTTTCCTTATATCTGTATACAGATAGGAAAGTAAAAATTGTCTAATAGCTGAGAATTTCTTTCAATTATTATTAATGGTACAATTAGAAAACTTGGAAGATAAGAATCCAAAAATTCAGACAGAGGAATCCATTTTTTGAAATTAATGGATATTGAATGAATATTTTTTATGTCTTACCGTGTCAGAATGTAATTATTAATTCATGTGTGTTTTATTTACAGATATTTGATTGCGCTTTCTTGCAAATGGTAGCTTCAAAACTCTTCTGTATCACACGTTGTGTCCAAAAATTTTAACAATTTTGCAAAATTATTTAAATTAATTTTGTATTATAAAAACTAGGTTTTTTATGACGTACGATTTTCGTGGAATTATAGGTTGACGGCACCCGTGTAGCTATTTTTCCGCCATATATCCTGAACATTTATATATTATGTGATTAGAAAAAATCATCAATCGATAAATTTACAATTGGTATGTTGTAATTATTTTTTTATGGCCTGCACATTACTTGAATTCAACGATATAGACAGTTTACAGTGATGCCAGACATATTATTTGCTTATTAAGATCGTACACGTCTAAAAAAACGAATACTCATCGAACGTCAGTCAAGAATATAGATTTCAAAAACTACTCGCTTTTCAACCACTCACTTTCGAAAACGGTTCGTTTTTTTAGCGATTGTCGAGGATAGCCGCCCAGGCTCGACTACATCTTGCCTGCAAGCTTCTGGTAGTCGCTCGAAAAATTCAACTTTTCGTCTTTATAACATATTATACTATTTCGTATTTTGTTATAAAAACAACATTTTTAACACTTAAAGTTGGCAAATTAAAAAAAATTAGGTCTTCAAAAACGATTGGCTCAAATTTGAAAAGTTCACAACGTAAATCAATTTTTTCCACTCTTTTAAAATATCTTCAGACATATTCAAAATTTTGTTTTATTTGAGGCGAAAAGAAATGTCAAATTTTGTTAAGCTATATCATTACGTTTGATATATCGAGGAAAATCTAAAAGTCAAATTTAAAAATTTTACATAGAATAGTTTTTGAGTTTTTATCAAATAAAAATTAAGGCAAATTACATAAAATACCCTCTATCTAGGTTAATAAAGGTTTTGCAAAACAAAGTTAGATGTATATTTTTCTTGTATGATTTAATTCTGCTTTCTAACATTTTCTAATCATCTCTTGTTATTATTAAACGAAATTACCTAGACATTAAACTTAATCTATTTTATGTGTTTATTTTTGCAAAAACTATATATACGATAGACTCATTAAACATATTTCAAATGACTACTGCCTTCGCGCTTCCTAATTATATCACTACTGATTATTTAAAAAATAATTGATGCTGACAATTGAATTTATTGGCGTCTGTAAAACTCAGTAATCCAATCAACGATAACCTATAAAACAGCTCTAATTGAAAAGATTATATATAGAATAAAACTATATTATTGCCTTTCTCTTCAGAAACAGACAATGAAAAAAACATTAAATCTTTGTTGTTCAGGGTGGTCACATTGAGACTTGTATTTCTATGAATAGTAAATAATCAGCAAGTCTACCGATAGTAGTTTTGAGTTATTAGTATTTTAATAATTTTCTCCTGTTCATATTTTCACAAAAAGGAGTTGGTCATTATGAAATTTTAAATTATAAGCATTTGGATGACATTTTTCGAGTTGTTTATTTTTTTCTGATAAATAATATTGAATTTAAGGTATATTGGCATTACAAACTAAAAAATGTAAAATATTGGACTTTGTCACCTTCTCTTGTATATTGAAGATATGTAACACGTTTTTAGAACACTTCATTTATGATGGTGGGTGAGGTTTTATGATGGTGGGTGAGGTTTCATGATGGTGGGTGAGGTTTTCCGGGTTTTCCTCACCTGTAAGTCAAATGGCACCATCAATCATTTTTATGTCGCCCCGGAGCACCACGGCAAATAATAATAATAATAATAATAATAGCCGTCCCTACCCCTACACAAGTCGTTCAGTCGACATCACTCTTAAGGGGGTGAATTAAGGAGAGAGTATTATTATTATAAATATTGGTTAAAAACTAGAATGTATTTTTCTGTCTCA
This sequence comes from Psylliodes chrysocephalus, assembly GCA_927349885.1. Taxonomy (NCBI): domain Eukaryota; kingdom Metazoa; phylum Arthropoda; class Insecta; order Coleoptera; family Chrysomelidae; genus Psylliodes; species Psylliodes chrysocephalus. The sequence goes on from OV651815.1 coordinate 4,686,940, forward strand.
TAATAATTAAAAGCGTTCGTTAACTTATCAATAAAATAAATTCAAAATTAGTGTTGATGCGTCTGTCAAATATCACAAAATATATAAATTGCTTCAAAGTTTGTGTCACTAAATGAATTGCAAATTGCACATAGAACGAAATTGCCATGTTTTCATACTCCGAGACCAGATGATCAGACCATAGGTAATGCTCAATTTGAAAAAAGTTACTTGTATACCGAAATGGAAAGTTACTTTTACAGGATTTCTGTAAAATTAGAAGTAATGAGCACTTTTATATTTACCTTTCTTGTTGGATTTCTGTCCTTTTTTAATTTATTATATGCGTGAGATGTTCTCCCTATTTCATCATATTTTTTTTTTTTTTGAGTGATCGGACCTGTTTGATTTCATTTTTTTTTTTAACAAGTGCGCTTTTAAAGTATGTTATTTCTGTAAAATCAGACTTCACATAATTCAACCTTCCTTGACTACAAAAAAAGTGTAAAAGGTACGTGTTATATTAATAATTTAGAAAATTGTTTTTGGGACTTTGATGTTCGTCCTTATCTATAAATTAAGAGGCTGTCCGAAATTGGTCCACCCTGTGCTCGTATCCTAAGAACAGCTTACCGGTTAGAGAATGGATGCCTATACCAGTTTGATGGGCGATTTTACTGATTTCCTCGATGGAGTTCGTTGCTGCTAAAAACAGATATGGGAAAAGTAACGATACGATACCAATTAGCGTTATTGCCCTATAGCCCTTACGATTTCTTCTTGCTTATATAGGATGAACCCATTAACGGTGGGACGTTAAATTTTCGGAGCCCCAACATCGATGGTTCGTAAATTTCTTACTGCGAAATGACTTAGTTTAGGTGCAATATTTCCTCTATTGAGATCGATTGGGTATGGGAACTTTGTTCATTTCTTTTTATTGGGAATTCGTTGTTATTGGTGTAATAAAAAGGACGTCTTAAACTACATCGATTATCTCAGAATGAAAATGCAGATTTCGTAAATAATTAAATATAATTTATTATATATAGGGTGCATTGAACAATTAAATAATTCACCTTAAAAAAGATATTTTGTGAACAGTAAAATGAAGAATTGATTTTGATAACAGATTTAATAATCCATATGAAATCAAATCAAGGAGATAGGAATCATTCTAATTTAATTTATGCGTGCCGGTGACTTCTTTGGTAAACAAATTAAAACACGCAGTAATAGTGATTCCAAGGTTTTATCAATTTTTTAATTCACATTGAAAGGATATACATTTAAGATTTATCTATCTGTATAAAAGAAAAAACAGTTAAGTCTTAAATATAAACTCTTCAGTTCCAAATTAGAATTTATTTAAGGATTAATTTACCTAACCTGTACTGCCTAGAACCAAGACTGGTTGCTTCGCAACAAAATATACATAAATTGAGAAAAACTGATTAGTTTTGTTAAATTTTATTAAATTTGGTGATCATTATTCGTAATTTAGCAGACATATCGTAATACTACTTGGAATTATTAATGATTTCCTAGAGCAGGTTGTAGCGATATATCTATGATACCGTTATTTTTCTGCTATTTGTACTGTCCCATCTCTATTGGGTGTCACGATTTGTGTTCTGTCAAACGATAAGCATTTTTGACATTGTCACTTGAAACTTTAATGTAAAGGTCCTCAAGATAGAATAAAGTAGAGACGACATACACTATTTTGCGATATAACCACAGATATAGATAAAGGATATAGAAAATGACATTTTCATTAGGCACGTAGAATTGAAGGCGGTCATCTTTTAAAAAATAGTGACTTATTCACTTGCGCATTGATTGCATCACATACTTTGATTTTCTTTTACTGTACGGAGAATGGTCGCACTGCGTAGCTTTCTGAGTGCCTTATAAAAGGAGATAGAAAACTCCGCCATTTTGATCCCTTATTACGTGTTGACTACATCTTGGCGCAATATTTTTAATAGGTGCGTTTTAATCATCCGCTTCTGCTTCGGAATTGTCGGTTTTCTTGTTTTAATCTAAAAGTATTTTATTTCATATAAAAACTACAAAACTAAGGCATTTTAATTTATTTGAAATATCGTTTCACTGTACTTGCACTTAAGCGTACAATAAGATTCATCAATCAAAATAATTTAGAGATTATGAGCATATTCGTTAGTAAATTTTAAACTATTATCAGAAACATCTAGTCAAATATTTTATTAAAAATGGATAATAAATCCAAACTTAAATGTGACCAAAACCTTAAATAAATGAAAACAAGAAATTCTCTATGCCATGTATTACAAAATAAAACTAAATCCGCAACAGACATTGAATTATATCCAAAAAAAAAAACAATGAAGATAAAAAATTAATATTTGAACATTGAAACTATTATCTTGCTTACCAAAAAAACGTTATTCTTGGACCGGTTTTGTCCTTTAGTCACTATGAAATCTGCAAAGGCGGTAAATTTACCCTCTTACATGGACGGAGGTTGTGAGAGAATAAGTAGTAACAAAGCTTCAGTTTTGCCAAGTGCGAAGATTTTACTTTTTTACTTATGTATTTATAATACTACAGTAAATATATGTTAACATCCTGTTATTAAACTTAAAACATTTATATTACATTAGAAAACGGCATTAATAAATTATAAATTAAAAAAGGTATTTAATAAAAGTTAATGAGGAACAAAAAAATACAAATTTAGTTTTTTAAATTTTCATTGGTGTTCGAACAATATCATATTTCTTAAGATTTTTATTATTCTTGATATTTGATTTTCCTCCAAGGTTAGATACTCATAATTATGATTATTGATTTCTCAAAAACAAAAAAAATATTTTAAACTAATTGAGAATTAACATATTTTTTAGCAGGTAACTGAATTATCTGTGAATAAAAATACTTTTTTAAAGATAATTCGATAGTTTTACATTAGTACTTACAACTGAAACTGAAACCTCATTTTTTCCTAAAAAATTATTTTTAATAATTTTTATTACCTGCGGCGCCAGATGGTGAATCCTGGCCAGTAGAACATTTTATAATTTTTTTTTGCACCATAAACTATATTTTCTGAAAAATATCTAACAATATAATTACATTGTCTGTATATTAATTTTCTAACATACAATAATTTAACTTTTCCATCCTGACTCCAGGAAAACGGTATAGAACACAATGTCATTAAATAGAGAGAAATTGCCATCGAAAGGGTGTGTTCAAATCAATTACTATCTTTATTGCTCTTACCTCCAAATACAATTAAGCTTTTCATCTTTATTTTGCCAAATGCTTCGGCTTAACATACTGTATATTTTTTGAGAATGTGAACATCACTTTATTTAAATAAATAAATAATGTTTATTAAGCAATTATAAATACATTAGTGTTTCAAAAGGAATAAATTCGGCTAAGCCGTTTTTCAATTGATCCTCATTATAACAGAAAAACATGTTCACAAAATGATTATTTTAAATTTTAAATTAAATCATTGTCTTGAAATAAGAACTTGCCTAATAGTCTTAACAAAGTTATTAAAATTTAAATTATTAAGTTTTGAATTCAACAGTAATGGCAGTACGTAACTAAAACAACCCTGGAATTTTAAAATCCTATGCATTTGGGTTGTAAAAGTGTTGACTCCTAAATTTACAATATGTAAAGTTGATCTTCTTAATAAGATATTATGTAAATAATGTGGAATTTTAAACAATAAAATTTTATACAAAAAAAATAATAATAATTTTTTTACTTTTTCCTGAATTTTATATTTAGTTAACCTGCGAATGTATGGGGGAACATGATTTTTGTAAGGAATATTACAAGTAAATCTTATACAAGAATTTTGAATCTTCTCAACTTTCTCTTGGTTATATTTAGTAAGAAAGTAGTAATAAACTATAGGTACTGTTGTTGTACTTTTTAGTGTCTTTCGTAAAATGTTAATGGGATTTTGAAGAATACAATAGTCATTAAGATCCTTAATGTCATGGTACAGAAGTAATCGTAGTCTATATGAACTTTACAGATGAAAGATTATTGTTTCATCCATACCTAGCCCTAGAAATTAAAATCTAATTACATCACACAATTAAACCAATTCTATTATACCTTATACTTCAGAAAAATAGCTCAAAGTGATATGTACTAAGTTTATAAATTAATAGACAGTTTACATATTTCTCATATAAACCTATTACAAACTTGATAAAATAAAGTCTAGAAAACCAATATTCTTCTTCGGTGTCTGAATAACATAACTATTGTCTAGGGGTTTAGGTTTCTTTTTGCAGCTTTTATTTCAGGCATTCATAAAGTCTTCTTTTTTTAAAACAAATGTATTTTTCGTTGAAATATAAAGGGATTTCGAGAATTTAGTAAATCGAACAATTTTTACTTTCCTATCTGTATACAGATATAAGGAAAGTATAGGAATCATGATTTTTTTCGACTTCGAGTTTTCGACGGATTTTTACGTTTTGTGGTCCCCTGAATCCGTTTTGACTATTTTCGCGATGATGTTTGTGTGTGTGTCTGTGTGTCTGTGTGTCTGTGTGTGTGTGTGTGTGTATAACGCATAACTCATGAACCGATACACAGAAAAACACCAAATTTTAAACTTAAGCTTTGTTTCAGCGTCCAATGAGCTGATTAGATTTTGGGCAGAGTCGGAACATCTGGGGGGGTACTTTATAGGTGGTCATTTTTACTTTCCTATCTGTATACAGATATAAGGAAAGTATAGGAATCATGATTTTTTTCGACTTCGAGTTTTCGACGGATTTTTACGTTTTGTGGTCCCCTGAATCCGTTTTGACTATTTTCGCGATGATGTCTGTGTGTGTGTCTGTGTGTCTGTGTGTCTGTGTGTGTGTGTGTGTGTGTGTGTGTCTGTATAACGCATAACTCATGAACCGATACACAGAAAAACACCAAATTTTAAACTTAAGCTTTGTTTCAGCGTCCAATGAGCTGATTAGATTTTGGGCAGAGTCGGAACATCTGGGGGGGTACTTTATAGGTGGTCATTTTTATATTTTATGGAATATATCTGTTATTTACGTTTGGAGAAGAAAATTCTTCAAATAAAAGTTACTTCTAATATAATTATCTTATAATTTTCCTAAAATGGTCCGTATTCGAGAAATTTGACAAAATGTAAAAAAAATAATTTTTTATAAAAATTGTTCAAATAAAAGTTGTTTGTAATATAATTCTCTATAATTTTTATTCTATACATAATTTCTCTAAAATGGACCGTATTCGAGATATTTGAGAAAATGTGTAAATTTCGAATTTTGAAGAAAACTCAAAAACGGATATAGAAAAAAACATTAAATTTTAAACTTAAGGTTTATTTCGGCCTGACGTGCAATGATTAGATTTTGGACAAAGTCGGAACATCTGGGGGGGTACTTTATGGGAGACCGTTTTTATATTTTATGGAATATATCTGTTATTTATGTTTGGAGAAGAAAATTGTTCAATTAACAGTTACTTCTAATATTATTTTCTATAATTTTTGTTTTATGTCAAAATTTCCTGAAATGGTCCGTATTCGAGAAATTTGACAAAATGTGCAAAATTCTGATTTTTTTTGTTTTTACGTAATAACTAGATAGGAAAGTCATGTGTTGGACACATCAGATTTTTTAAATTTTTTTTTTTATACAATTAATAGTACTGTTACTTAATACTTGTACGTCTAAATTGACTTTAAAAAAATATGTAGGTACTTAGTTTATTTTTTATTGTATTAAAACGGGGAATTTTACAGTGAATTAAAAGCGTTCGAATAAAATTTCTTAAATCGTTTAAGTTCACAAGCTTTTATGTCTTTCTCCAATCCATATGGGCCACTATTAGGTTGTTACCCGAACGTAAACATTCTGTTTATTAAATATAACGCAACAATTTTATATAATTAAAATCAATAACTTTGCCATTAGTTTCAACAATTTTAGTAAGATAATTCCAGTTTTTCCAAGCCAACTTGAGTATGTGACATGCATCTAAAATTATAGAAATTAACTTTTATGGCGAATGCAAAAAATGTGGAGTTGCAGTTTCAATATCCAAATTGTATAGGTTTACACTTAATGTTGTCATCAGTGTAAGTCCTTCAAATGATAATGAAGTGATGATAACTACATATTCATGCAATTTTAGAAGAGCCTACATTTACTCTTTCATTGCCTTCTAAACCCTTAATAAAAAAATAACCAACTGACAACTTCAAATACCTCGTTAGATTCTGAATTAATAATATTCGTTGAAGGTTGTTAATTATAAGAAGAAACAGGTTGATAATTTTAGGTATAGGTATTTACCTCATAACACTAATGTTATAAAAATCTCCAATTTTAGGCATTTTTGGAAGGTATTGCATTATTTTTATTGAATCATTTCGTTTTGAACGAATAAATCATCTTTATGAAAATGGAAGGACCAAATACAGTGTTGCCAGAATATATTTTTGTAATGTACCAGATTTATCTAAAAAATGTACCAGATTTCATAAAAATGTACTAGATTCTATAAAATTACCAGATTTTTCTAATTATGAAGTATGGTCATTAAAAAGCAAAAAAAGGTTTATAGAGAACACGAACACAACAATTTTAAACAATATTTTATCTCTCGACAAATTTCTGACACTATTTTATCTCTCGAGTAGTTTTTGAACAAGATTTTAATACCTTTTGATACTCTTTAATCTCTCGAATAGTTTTTAAATCTTTCTTTATCTCTTGAGCTATTTTTAAAAAATATTTTATCTCTCGATAAATTTCCAATAGTATTCTATCTCTCGAGCAATTTTTAACAACTTTTTTTTATCCCTCGATTTTTTGTACAATTTTTAACACTATTTAATAATTCAAGCAATTTTTAACAGCCTTTTCTACCTTTCAAGCTATTTTTGAACAATATTTGATCTCTCGTGCAATTTTTGAGCAAAATTTTAATAATTTCTAACACTATTTTATCTCTCGAGCCATTTTTATTAACATTTTTTATCTTTCTAACAATTTTTAAACAATGCTTTATCTCTCGATAAATATTTAACAGTATTTTTTAATTCTCGAGTAATTTTTGAATAAGATTTTAATAACTTATGATACTATTTTATCTCTCGAACAGTTTTTAAACCTTTTTTATCTCTTGAGCTATATTTAATCAATATTTTATCTTTTGATAAATTTCTAACATTATTCTATCTCTCGAGCAATTTTTACCAACTTTTTTATCTCTTTAGCAAACTGCACAATATTTTAACTCTTGAAAAAAATATTTTCTCTCGATAAATGTTTAACAATTTTTTATATCTCGAGCAATGTTTGTACAATATTTTATCTCTCGAGCATTTTCTTATAGTATTTTATCGTTCGAGGAATTTTTAAACAATGTTTTATTTCGAGAAATTTCTAATAGTAGGTATCTCTTGAGTTAATTTTAAACAATATTTTATTTCTCAACAAATTTTTCAATAGTATTTTATCCCTCAAGCAATTTTTAAACAAGGGTTTAACATTTTGTAATACTATTTTACCTCGAGCAATTTTTGAACACGATTTTAACAATTTATAATACTATTTAATCTTTCGAAAAATTATTAAATATTTTTATCTCTCATTAAATTTCTAACAGTATATTTATCCCTAGAGCAATTTTTGAACAATATTTTACCCCTCAAGCAATTTCTAATACTATTTTATATTTCGACCAATTTTTAACACCCTTTTTTACATCTCAAGCCATTTTTGAACAATGTTTGATCTCTCGTGCAATTTTTAAACAATGTTTTATCTCTCGAGAAATGTCTACTATTTTATCTCTGAAGTAATTTTTAACAACTATTTTAATTTCTCTTGCAATTTTTTTACCAATATATTTTACACTTCAAATGGAAACATACGCTAAAAAAGTACTAGATTTTGTTTAGAGTGTACTAGATTACCATATTCTCAGAGAATGTATAAGATCTAGTACAATTATACTAGACTGGCAACACTGACCAAATAGCGTTATTTGCACTTATATTTTCCAATGGATTTCTTCTAATAGCTATTAACCAAGAAGCATACGCTTTTGACTTAATCTAAAAAAGTTTATAACAATATCAACCTTAGATACTTACAGTTTGTTATTGTACTACGATATTTCGTTTTCTAAAAAATATAGTCTAAAAAAATTTATAAATAAAGAATATAGTTCTGGTAGAAAAGATGTCTTACTTGTGCAATTTCTAAGTTATCGTTTTTAAAACAACCAAAAATAAAGCACTGCTTCCCCAGTTTATTAATTGTGAATAGTAAACTCATATTGACTAGGATATTCCAATAAGTGAATAATAATATAAGAGAAACGGCAAATCTGGCAACATTGCAAATATAAAATCTGGAATCTTCGTATCCCAAAATAGGTGTACCCCAAATTTTGTACAATTTAGGACTAGCAATTTACGAGATAATTGGGCGTTTCCAGACTTTTGGGCCACTCCGTATATGGTGGCACCAAAAACGAATAATTTTAAGGAATAGGCAACTTTGGCATTCATATATTTTTGTTTAAATAATAATAATATTATACGAAAACTGATTGTTCTGAAATTTTGTTGGTTAGGCAATTTTAGCATTAAACCACTCGTATAACAGTCTTGCCATATTTTAATCTTTACCAAACAAATTTTTGTTAAAAAAAAAATGAGTTAGAAGGCTATGAACTGAAAAATAATGTTTCAAGTAGTTCGAGGTGCATATTGTCAGATCAGTAATAAACTATTCGTACTAATGGCGAAATTGCCCTCAATAGTGGCCAATTAAAAAAGATATTTTCGTTTTAGAAATTATTTTTTTATCAGAAAGATCCACAAAAATTGTTTCTAAAGTAGGCCTTGTAAAAATGTACCTATATCTAATTGTTATTTTAAATATGCAAATGGAGACTTAACTAAAAGCATTGTACAACATACAGATTTTATTAAATAACCCAGCCAAAATATCATTTTCGTTTAGAGTTTCATACTAATTAGGTACTTTAGTTGCTGACCTCGTAGAGATCCTTTAATATTTATCTATAAAGACAGTTAAATCGGTTTTTCTGTGGGCTGCTTAAATCTCTTAAAACAGAAAAGACCAAAAACAATATTTCAGCCGAAAAAAGAAGCAATAAAAACGAAAAATCGTGATACGCCACATTACCGAAAGCGCCCAAATCCAAAACTAGATCTCTTATCATCCCCGACTACGAAAACAATATAAATTTAAAAAGTATTTTTTTATAAAAATGTGATAGTCGAGTGGTACGTGAGTTGTAACGTTATGTTTCAATTATGGTCGGTCGAGGATATGTAATACTTTATTTTTATGCATTTTTTAGATTATTACTTTTTACGAGGATAGGAGTAGCTGAATTATGGGTTGTACCAGAGATGGTCGTTCGGCTTGCTTCGGTGTTTCGTGGAATTGTTTCATTTTTATTTTAAGATTTAAGATATTGATAAGGCCTACATCGAAATGCTGACAAACTACGAGTTCATTATAAAGAAGTTATGATGTGGTTTTATATTCAATATGTTTAAAATTTGAAACATTCTAACTAAAACAAGATATTTTATCTGCGGAATATTTTTAATATGCCTTTTAAGAAGATTTTATTATTTGACTTACTTTCTTTATTGACTTATTTTAAAATAATTTTTCTTTAAAAAATAGAAGTTGTTTAGATCTCACAAATTTATTAATAAGCTACCGGCATAGCCCTCAGAAGGTCTAGATACCGCATCGTAAAAACATTTTGACCCCCCATATGATGGGCGCCATAATAAATAAATGTCAATAAATTTTAAGTTGGCATTACTGACAAGACAGAATCGGCGCAAGTTTAGTAATAAGCGTAAAATCGGCGTTCGACGTATATAATCGATTTTATTATCTGTTGTGTTGTTTATTTTGTTCTTCTAGTAAAGGTTTTATTTAAAACATTATTTTTTAGTTTAGTCGTTTAGTGTTCTATTTTAATAAAAAACATTTGTGGTTTGGTGTTAAATTTTTACAGGATTTTCAAAATCTCTTGTTGTTTTGTACCTGAATGTAACAATGCATCTAACGCTAGAAGATTCAAGGAAGGAATAACATTTCATGTGTAAGTTTTCATAAATATTTGTGTATTTACAAAATCAAATAATTTGTATGTTTTGTTGTAGCATACCAAAAACTTTTAGGAAAGAATAACTGATAGCCATAGGAAGACCATTGAATCATTTTGTGACTTTAGTATAAGCCCAGAAAATTTGGGAATACTAGCTGAAACGGCAAATGTGTTATTGGCTCCTTGTTAGTGTACAATTTTTCCAACACAAGTTCCATGAGCCTTTGAACTTGGCTGCACCGTACTGATGAAGACCAATAGACAGAAAAACGTGTCGACCGTTACTTCTTTTTTACTTTTTTTTATCCGGAAAATGTCCACTATTAATACCTTGATACAACTTTTTCTTCTGAATGCATTATTTTAGAAATTTAGTACACTTTTGGACATATACTGCCAAAGAAATGATATAAAAATCGTAATTTTTAAAAACCGTTGCGACAATTTATTCTACATCTTTTGGTCAGGTTGTTCTATTAATATTAGTTCCGTTCTAAGTAGGTACATAGTATAGTTTGTATGTTTTATGCTTTATGTAATAAATGATAGGAAATATACTTTTATAGTAAATAAATTGATTAAAGCAATATGTAAGAATAAGTTTATCTGAGGATTAAATTGTTAAAGCAATTTTTCATATCCATTGTTCATTAATTTGTTTCATTTAATTCTTTCTTATTGAGTAAGTTAATTCATATAAATATGCGATACTTGTAAAATGTAATATTTTCTTTTAAATAGGTATATATTATGTTTGTATAAAATATAGTTCAGTTAATAAAAACAGAAATATTTTGTCTTTTATTCAAAAGATGTTTGTAAATTTTTCAAAATATATTTACCTACCCCAAAAAAAGATAATTAAAACCAGTTAGTCATATACACATTTTCTATATATTTATAGAGGTACTTTTTAAATAACTTTCAATACATTCGAAATCTGTGGTTTTATTAAACTCAATGTAACAAATAATAATAAGTATTCTCAAAAATATTTAAAAATAAAATCGAAATGGGACTCTTGTATAATTTAGTGACTATTCGCCTATGGTTAGTGCACTGCTGTATGTCACTGAGTTTTCTACATTAGAAAAATACTGCTTCTCCACTCTAGGAGTATTTTTTGCATCTCACAAGATTAATTTATTAAAAAACCAAGGAATTGTTTTGGGCTTATTGATGTGCCCTTTTCCAACATTCCCAAAGATTTTTTTGTACTTTCTGCTGATTGGATCTCCGATAGCGACAACTCCATTTGTTTTTCCACTAGTTTTATATAAAAATTTTAAAATAACTTCTATTTATTTATTTTTTGCAACGACTTTGCTTGCCTGCTTCATAATCTCTTCCCTATGCCCCAATTTCTCTAACAGGTGAGATCTTATACTCGCTCTATTAAATCAAATTATCATTATAGTTTATTTGAAAATGCTTGGTAGCACAGTTTTTATGGCAAAGGTCCATATTTTTATATAATTTTGCTATTATTCATTTTCAAATAAACTATAGGAATAGGAGTAATCTATCAGTTTTTCTAAAAATACCTTGTTACCGATGTAAGTATATCTTTCCCTAGTTAAAAAATTCGAGTTTTCATTTTCATAATATAATATAAATAAATGATCGGTTAACAATCACATTCTTTTAATTAGTACATTTGACATTGAAGTAGGTATTTTCTCCATATTGCCGAACAGGAACAGATGGTTTACTTGTAATTTGAATTATATTACATAAATCTCACTGAATTTCTCTATAATTCTCATTGCAATATGTACACAAAACACTTATCCAATAATATATATAACCATGTAAAAATAACATTTCAAGATCAAGAAAATTTATAAAACCGGTCCTGTCTGAACAGATGTAGGAAAATCAAATAGGTTTGTCAAAGTTTTGTTCTTAATTTGAAATTAGAAATTGTGCGTCTCACTCACTTATAACTAATAACAAAGTGCAGATTATCGGTGTTCACGTATTACAGAACACGCAAACTAAAAATCAGTGTAGCCAAAACATAAATTTACCTAAAATGGCGACAATCTTGAATGGGGTCATTTTTTTGTATTGACATCATACGCCAAGCGGTATCTAGACTTTCTGAGGGCTATGGCTACCGGAGTATCTAAAATTACTGTGTCATGAAGTTAATAAATGTCAAATTACCTATGTGCTGTCAGTTTTATTGAAAATGTAGATTAAAATATACATTTTCTTTTTATATTAGTTAATACTTGCCTGCATTTTTATGGGTATAGTTAATACAATTCCACAGGGTAGGCAACTGGTAACGATTCGGTCTGTAGAGCCAAAATAAGAGTTTTTCTTTAAATTGATTATCAGAATAGGAAATTTCAAGGAAAATGTTATACAAGAATGAAAGTTCTGATTCTTTTCATAGGATATACTGTATTATATTGCATTTTTAGGATCTAATATTATACCTAGATCCTATTAGTTTTGATATATTCAAGTGTTTTCAAATATATGTCCCAATTTTTTTAATATTTTAAATTTATTTTATTAAGGTATAATTAAAGTCTTTTGAGATGTAAATTTGATTACATACTGATCAAATCCTTTCAAATAAGGTAAATATTCCCTATACCAATCTGTAATAGTTTTAAAGATAATATCGCATATAGTTTTTAAAAATATTTTATTAAGGGCCACTCTTTTCGAGGTGAAAGGATTGGCATTTTAACTTTACTTTACTTGTTGATTAGGCTATAGATTATATTTCGCTAATCTGCCAGGTAAATCTACTGTACTCAGAGGGAAAAAAAATTGGCTCTAAATTTGGTTAATCAAGGTGTCTGGGTATTAATTATAAACAACTATTCGTGATACATTGTCGCCTTGATTAAATGAGAATTAAGAAAATGCCTTCTGAAAAAACTATATCTGAGAATTTTGCTATTATGTCGGAAAATATCGCAGATAGGTTAAGCGAATATCTACCTTGTTTTGAAAGAGTTTTAAACATAAAAAAATAAAATACACTGTAATAAATTTCGTAAACATCATTTACAATATTTTTGATCAATACAGCTCAAAAGAAACTAAATTTACCATTTACAATTAATTTAAATTGTTATGGAAGATTTCATATTTTTGCACCATCTTCAACGATTGACGACATAGCTTTTCTAGAGAATTGGTTTTTTAGTATATAAGGATGTTGGATACATGACTAGAATTTTTGTCCAGACGTAAAACTGATTATATTTAATTGAAACAATCATAGATTTATATAAATAAAGACTCTTTAAAAATTTCCATAAATTTTAATAATTTTATTGTTTTCATACGTATTAATATCTATTTTTGGGTACGCCACTGCGCTCAGGGTAATCGCGTTTCCGTAGCGCTCTTTTATAAGTGAGCCCGAAGGAGTGAGAAGCATTTTTAAAAGTCTTTAGCTAAAAAGAGATGTCGCACGTTAACAGATCTCACAAACGTAGTAGAACTTAAATCAGCTCAATTTGTGCAACGCACACAGTGACGTCACAAAGTAGAGCGAGGCATACGAACTTTCCAGTCGCTGATATAAAATAAAGAGAATATGCTATGACGATACTAAAAGTGTCCGCACAGTTTTACGTCATATGTCAAACTCGAGCAAGTGAAGTTAGTTAGTTTTGGTAAGAATAAATACCATTTTTATTTAAATAGCATGATTTAAATAATATAAAAAAAAATTCATTCAGTCAGTCTTTAAATATAAAATTATGAACGTCAAATTAATCAAAATATAACTCAAAGTGCGTTCACTTGTTATATTCCAAAATAGTGTTGATTTCCTCTTTACATTATTTTATCTCAATGTTTTCAATCAAGCTGTCAAACTCTAAAATTCACCATCAGTCAATTTTAATTGTGTTTATTTAAAACTGCGAATTTAATAAATCGGAAGTATGTGTGTCAATTCAATGATTGTTAACGAAACACGTCTCCATGCTCCAGTTAAAACATTTATTATTATTTTTAAGGTTATGTTTACATTTGGTTCTGTTCCAGTTTCTATAAAATAGTCATGTGTTTTATACCCAAATTTTAATTGCTGTACTTATGTAGGTACTATACTAGGTTATGGTAATTAAAAAGGTTACCGATGCAAAAAATCGTATAGTAAATATTATAACCTATAAGTCTTTCTTTTATTTTAATTATTCTGTTAGACAACGAAATCTTGCATATTTTCTTGGGTACATGATACATTAATATGCATTGGTAGAAATTTCACTATTGTCTTCACTTATTACTTCAAACCATATACATCTAATTATATCTTTGCTTTATAAAATATGAAATATACCTATATTATGTCAGTGTCAAAATATTGATCTTAATTTAAACGCCCAACTTTGACAGTTCAATTTTTAAATTAAGTTCAGACGTGAACTACATTTGAAATACACCATCTTTCAATTAAACTCAGTTTATTAGCTAAACTTAGTTTCAGCTTTCATTGAAAAACTGGCCAGATACTTTTCACTTAGCCGCAAAACCATTTTTGACAAAATGCAAGAATACATTTTATTAAATATTTCAATGAACAATGGTTGGCACAAAATCGTAATTGGTATTTAGGTGTTCACATGGGATCCTAGCCACAAACAATGCCCTTAAATCATTTAATAGAGTCATAAAAGATAAACACACTTTTCGTGAGCTGTTGCTTCTATCTCATTTTTTGACAGTTGCTGTTGAGTCTGTAAACCAGTGGTCTTTAAAATATTCGCGAAAATCGGCTGAAGATACAGTTTTTGCAATATTACCAACTCTTAACTTCAAAAAAGCGGACAAAGTCGTATCAATCGGCGAAATTTTCAAAAAAAAAAAAAAAATAGGCTGTGACACACAGTGATGATACTTTTAAATATTACGAAGTACCTGATGGCAAGGCAGAAGAAACACAAGATATGCAAAGCAACTGAACTAACTTCAATGAATACAAAAAACAATTCTTCATTAAACGGAAAGTAAAACAGTGAGTGGATATATGTAAAATATACCTGCCCTGCATTTTATAAAGAGTATATGTAAACATATTATGGGGATATCCATCCGTCTCAAACTAGCGAGTACACCACTTGAGGCTAAAAATGTGGCTATTGACCAAAAAAGAAAAAGAAGGCGCCCTATTAAATCAAAACGAGCTTTTACTATTCAGTGACTTCTTTATCATAACTAAATTTTTTGTTTAAATTATGTTTAGGTTTACCGTTCGTTTATCATACATATGTACATAGGTTTATTTAAATTTGTAATAAATACAGGTGCCTTTAAGAAATTTGTTTATTTATCTAAATTCCTATAATGACAGACATACATGCTGATGACAAAATTAGACATCATCATGTGATTGCTATAATTTGTTAGCTAATTATTTTGAAATAGTTTGGTGTTAACAAGTTGGTGGCAGATCTATCATTCTGAGAATAAATCCGATTATTTAAAAACTATTTAGGTTTTCGGGCGATGGTACATAAATTTATAGATACTCATTTTGAAATAGTTTGGTGCCAACAAGTTGGTGGCAGATCTATTATTCTGAGAACAAATCTATTTATTTGATATTCAAAACGACATTAATTTGGTGACCGATAAAATCACACCCAATAGTAATAGTAAGTTCTGAGTGTATCCCCTTGAACGACAAATACCATTTAAATTTCCTATGAACTTTTTCCAGTAAATCAATGAAAATATATTGTGCACAAGCTTCCAAACTAAGATTTTTAACTTTCGTACTTTTTCACAGATAAAATTTATTTCTTTCACGCATATTTTCTCCATTTTCGTGAAAAACCGCCAACATTTACTCTCATTGTATTTGAGTCGAAATAACGCGGCTTAAAAGTAAAAGTAATAGTCTAAACCGAGAAGTGTATAGTGTAGAAGAGCAGACAAAACAGTACGGGATCGTAGTAAGCGAAAGTAACAGCCCAACAGCCACTGCCACACGAGCTATAAACGACGAGTCGGCTGTTACTGTCTGCCTGCCGAAAGCCGGAATGGAACTGAGGGTTCGAAGAGCTGTCGTTTGGCGGCGCCAGCTCACGGAGTGTGGATAATTGAGTGGAAAAGTTGGTTTTTTAAAAAGAAATAACAAGGGTTTTTTTTGGCTACTTTACGTCAAAATATTGGAAATAATACAAATTATTATCCTTTATTAAACTAATGATCAAGTCAATCAGCTATGATATTAGAAATAAACAGCGACATGAGGACGTTATCTATATCTAACAAACTAATAGACGGATTTCGTTAAAAATTTGTAAGAATGGCATATAGGTTAAGATCTTTCGATCTAAAATATTTTCACTGTTCTGTTATTTCTGCTTTTACCGGAAGTAGATATCAACTTTCTTATTTTAAATAGTACATTTCTATTTTTATTCCGGTTCTCCATAGAACATAAAATTTTAGCGTCTCCTTTTATAATATAATATAGTGTATAGCTAAAATTTGTAGTTTGTAAAAAAAAATATATCGAAAAAGAAAAAATTATTGCATTACCTATATTAAAATAATATTTATTTTTAATTAAATTTTGGAAATTTCTGAATTCAATTATGATAAAAACGGTAATAATTAACTTATAGATGCCATTAAAAGATCTTTTATTATACAGGGTGAGAAAAAACATCAATATTTTGAATTTTTTAAATGGATCCATCATTTTTTGATTTCATCATATTCTACCACCAAAAACAGGTGAAGTGATTTTTTTTCGATAATTGTCAACGGTTTTTGATAAAAAAGCGAATATTAAAAAACAATTTTAGGATAAATGTAATATTATTTATTAAATATGCGTCTCATAAGCAATGTGGAAAGGTCAAAAAGTTAACGCAAAAGTTATAAAAATGATTGTTTTTATCTTGTTCTAAACGTTTTTCTGTCTTTGGCGATGATATTTGTAAAGGCTAGCAATTGATTGGGGGCGGTATTAAATGGAATTCTTGGTGTACTCTTTGTTGGCAATCTGTATTAGTGGGTATAGAAGTTTGATAGACATTTTCTTTAATAAGCGCTCGTGTATTTAATTATTGACGATTGACGCATACGGTCGAATTCCAGGGAGGTAGTCACAAAGACGTTTGGGGATCTTTCAGCGGTTGATTCGAAAGTATAATTAAAAAGCTCTTAAAGAAAGTATGATAATTGAAATCTTATAAAAAATAATGAATATATGTATTGGTTCTTAATTTTTAAACCTAAAATCCCATTATAAATATTCTGGCTAAGCTTCTAAGTAGACCAATGTAAATTTTTCAATTCATTTGCAATTCGTTGAAGTATTCAAAGGATGGTCTATTAGCAGTAAAACAAATTTTGTTGATACGACATCCAGAGTAATCCTACCTAGTCAGTTTTTATGTCGATGATGGTGGGTGGGGATTTTCAGGTTTTATTCATCTGTTAGTCAATCATCTTCAAGTCGCCCCGAAGCACCACGGCAAATAATAATGATAGTCATCCTTACCCCACAAAAGCTCTGCATCTGTTGGTAAATAGAGGGAGTATTATTATGAAAATATTTTATTTAAAAATTGACGATATTAATGTTTTTTTAAATCAAAATTTAAGTATTTTTTTCTTTCCCTGCAGAATAATAGATGTAGTATTAAATACTACTTAAATACTACTTTCTTAATTATAATTTAATTTAAAAGGTTTACCTAACTGTAGCCAAAAATAAATATTTATTTTACAAAATTTCATGTTCTATCGGAATTCGGAATAAAAATAGGAGCGTCCCATTAAAAACAGGAAAGTTGACATATAATGCCGGTATAAGCAGAAATGACAGAACTGTCAATATATTTTAGATAGAAAGATCATAACGTCTATAGAATAGCTACAGGCTAAACCTCGCCCATGCTAACTGTACAAAAATGTAATTATTTTGTGCAAATAAAGACCCGTTATTATTATTATTATTATTATTATTATTATTATTATTATTATTATAGTATTTTAATAATTGTTTTAAAAAATCCGTTTATTTATTTGTCATATACAGATAATATCTCTCCGTCGCTGAATAGTCTGTATATGATAATGTTTTATTTAGAATTTACGGGTCTGTAGGTTACATACTTAATATATTTTGAAAGTAAATATACTAGTGTGAAAGTCCAATATCTCCGCCATTTTTAGAGATTAAAAAAAAATATTTTCACAGAACGGTAGACAGCGTTAAATTACATATTTTAAAATTATTTTTTATTTATTAAATATTTAACAACTTCTCTCAGGAACCAACTTATGTTCTTTTTAATGGATCACCCTGTATTTTATTTTATATTTGAATTACCCTCACTTTTCCCATTCTAAAAATATAATTATTGCTTTATACAGAGTATTTTACAGGAAATAATCAGTTTTGTATAAAAATCGTATTGAATTCAATGACCTATATCATGCAAAAGAAACAATTGACAACCTATTTTTTTTTCTACCACAATTTTTTGAACATGGTCCAATTTTATATCATCGTTCAAAAGTATCATAATCATACTTTAATTTGACTTAAGCATTCCCTATACCAAAAGTTAATAGTTTTTAGAGATTTTTAAATTTTAGTGGTAAAAACGATAATTCAGAAAATAATTGATTGGAAATACATTTTATTTATCATTAGTAATTAGTTGAATTTAACCTGAAGTAATTATTTATTATCAACTAAGTAAGTTTCTGACAATATGTAATGTCACTTATACATTTATTGGAAAAAAAATAAACATTGCAACCACAAACTACAAATGAAACCTACTAAATTTTTTGATTATTAATTTTTTTTTAAGTTGGCTTTAAAAGCCCCCACTACTGACAGTTTGTTATTATTAATTTCATTAGTGTTGCATTATTTGTTTTTTACAAAGTCTCGCCATTTTATTATTATGAATTTTAGTCGCGAAGAATTAGTTGATATGGTATGGATTTTGAGAGAATGCAATAAAAACTCTTTGTTAGCAACTAGAGTTTATAAAAAACGATTTACAGAGCGTAGAACGCCAAATAAAACATCGTTCGAAAAACTGATGGATCGATTTAACCGAACAGGGTCAGTTACATATGAGAAAATTGATAGAACAAAACTGTTACTAAAGAGGAAAATTAACTAAATCTTTTGTTAGCAGTTACCGAAAATCCGCATACAAGTATAAGAAATATTTCAAGAGAACAAGAAATCCAACTAGATGAAATGCCATTTCACTTAATAAAAACTTAGAACTACTAGCAGTAGAAGCAGAGTCCATTTTACAAAACTTTGAAATTGACAATAAAGAAGATCTTAGATGTGGATTAGTTAACATATTCAAAAAAGAAAAAGAAACGTTATTAAATAATCTCTCTTCAAGAGGCACTTTTAATGATAATTTAATTAAAAACATTAATAAAAAGATTAAAAATAATGATCTAATATTGACAAAAGCAGATAAAGGCAATTGTCTATTAATTCTGAACAAATTTGATTACTTGTCTAAAGTTTACAACTTTTTAAACACTAACAGTTTCGTTATAATCACTAACCCCTTAAATAAGTATAATACCAAATTTAAAACTACCCTTAAAAATTGTACACATTTGATTAATGATTCCTTGTTTAATAAATTCAAACCAGATCACAAATTAATACCTAGGCTATATGGCCTTCTCAAAATACACAAATCTGACAATTTTGATGACATACCAATCCGCCCTGTCGTGTCATATATAAATTCACCAACATATTATACATCAAAGTGGTTGAATGACATACTCAAAATCCATTATAAAGATCACTTTACACATACAGTCAAAAATAGTGTACAACATTAATGATACAGATTCTTTGATCTCTTTAGATGTATCAAACTTATTCACAAATATTCCTATACCAGAAGTTCTACGTTTTGTTGAATCACATTTGTCAAGTTCGAATATGTCTGATATTGAACTAGTAGAATTTTTGAACCTTCTCAAGGTTTGTTTAGAACAAAACTTTTTTTCATTCAACAATGAAATTTTTTCACAAACAAATGGACTTTCTATGGGATCTCCACTTAGCCCAATATTAGCAGACATATTTATGCACAATTTTGAAAAAGAAAAAATCCTTAAAAACAACCTTTTCCACTCAAATGTAAAATTCTATTATAGATATGTTGATGATATTTTGATTTTGTGGTCAGGTAACTTAGACTCATTAAATGACTTCTTGACTTATATTAACGACATTCTAATATTAAATTCACATTAGAAATTGAAATAAACAAATCTATTAACTTTTTAGATCTTAAAATCTCACACAATAATAACAAGTTCAACTTTGACATCTATAGAAAGCCAACACATACAGGCACAGTTATAGACAATACCTCTAACCATCCAGCAACACATAAATTGGCTGCCTTTAATTGCTACTTATAGAGGCTATTAAACGTTCCTCTGTCTACGGAAAACTTTAATAAGGAACTATATATAATTAAAACTATTGCTATAGATCACAACTTTGAACTAGATATTATTGATAAAATGCTAACACATAAACAAAATAAAAATCAACAAAATTTAGTTTATATTAACAATCCTAATATGGTACAATGGTACATGAACTAACCACCAGTAAGAAATACATTTCTCTTACCTTTATTGGAAAAGCATCCTATAAAGTGGCTAGCTTACTCAAAGACCACTTTAAAGTATCTTTCAAAACCCCCTCTTCATTACATAAGTTATTTGTTCATAATAAAGATAAATTAGATCCCTTTGACTTATCTGGAATTTATAAATTAACTTGTAAATCTTGCCATTCTTTCTATGTGGGACGCACATTTCGAAATTTCAAGATCCGTTTAAAAGAACATTTACGTTGTCTTAACCAAAATACAACAGGTTTTTCACATTTTGCCAACCATCTACTGGACTCAAATCACGACTTCGATTCAACTGAAGGTTTCTAAATCCTCCATAGTTCCTACAATAGATTTACTCTTAATAGCTTCGAAAACCTCGAGATATTGAGACATTTAAAATTAAATCCTGTTGGTTGCTTAAATGCCCAGATATTGTCAGAAACTCCTCCTGTTTTCTCAACACTAATCTAAATTTATCGTTCTAACTTCCTTTTTAACCTCCCCCCTTTATTTCTATTTACATATCTTCTTGCAAGGGGTACATTTCAGTAAGTAATTTTTATATTTTTTATATTTTTTCCCATAAGAAACCAACGAGCACGTGTAAAGATTAGGTTAGATTGTCTGATATCCACATGCGTCATTTTCTTCTTTTATTCTTCAGTTGCTTCACAACAGTTAACCCAGTCATTTCTTCTTCTTTCTTCTTCCTACAACATCACATACACTTGGTGATTGGTTCATGGCCCAAATCTTATATAATAGATAATAAATAATTCTTCACTCATAGTTTACATCTTATTAACTATACCCTGTCATAAGTTTACCCAAGAATTTTTTCGTTATAATACCACCACCTGTAGAGGCCTTAACTTGACAGGTCTCCTTTCAAAAAATGTTAGTTTTTTTAAAAAACAACAATGTTTAAAATATGCCTTATCTTTTAATCTGTTTAATGTATGTGATTTGTTTTTGTATAGTCTTGAATATTTTAAATTTTTACTATAATTGACTAATATTTGTTTTTTCAAATATTTTTAACTTTTTATTACGTGTAAATCGGTTCATTTTACAATTTATTTCAACCCAAAATTGATGAAACTTGTTTTTGTAGTATTCCCTAGTGGATGGAGAGTATGGTGAGTTTTCTCTTTTTTATTATTTTATATATCGTTTTGTTTCCAAGTTAACACACCTTACACCACATATTCTCCTTTCCACTAGGCGAGCCTGAAGATGAAGTGATGACACTTCGAAACCGGTCGCACTCAATGTTTTGTTAAACAATTAAACATTGACTTTCCTTGTGAGATATAAAGGACTTTTTTTCTCACCCTTCACCTTAAAAAAAAAAAGAACAAGAAATAAGTTATACGTCAGTACAGAGAATACTTTCCAAAAATGAAATAGATCCGTATCATACGCAACTACATCAAGAACTCACTATTATGGATTTTGAACACAGGGTAACTTTTTGTGAATGGTCACAACAAAAAATTACTGAACGAAGAGATTTTTTGAGTACGTGCTTTTTGGAGATGAGGCAACTTTTCATCGAAATGGCTGTGTCAATAAGCACAACTGTCATTATTACTCCACTTCTAATTCATACCATATAATTACTCACAGTCAGGAAAGGTGGTCTTTAAATGTTTGGGGTGGTATTATCGGTGAGTACGTGATAGGACCTCATTTTTTTAACGAACCTGTAAATGGGGAATTGAACTTAGACTTTTTAGTAAATTCTTTACCAATATTGCTTGAAGATCTTCCTCTTGAAGTACGCCGCAAAATGTAGTATTTACATGATGGTGCTCGTGCTCACAATAACGCTCTTGTAAATGGCGAACTTGCAGATCAATTTCCAGGAAGATGGATAGGGAGAGGCGGGGCAATCCGTCACCGTCACCAGATTTAACTAAAATGGACTTTTTTTTCTGGGGCTACGTTAAGGCTCTAGTGTATAAAATACCTCCAACTACAGTAGATGATATGAAAATACGAGTAAAAGAGGCATTTCAAAGTGTTTCTGTGGAAATGCTTAGACATGTGAGTCGGAACTT
Organism: Psylliodes chrysocephalus; assembly: GCA_927349885.1. Classification (NCBI taxonomy): domain Eukaryota; kingdom Metazoa; phylum Arthropoda; class Insecta; order Coleoptera; family Chrysomelidae; genus Psylliodes; species Psylliodes chrysocephalus. The sequence continues at coordinate 4,709,789 of OV651815.1, forward strand.
TTAAAACCTTTTTCAGGCCTGCATAATTATTATGGGATGCCACTTTGAACAACTGTTCTAATTAAGTATAATTTGCAAAAATTACATTTAAATAATAAAGTATGAATTTGTGCTAGCTATTGATATTTTTTCTTTCTTAATGTAAAAATCAATAATAAATTACAGCTGGTTAAATTGTAATAATTACTTATTATCAAACAGAATGTATTTTCTATCAATTAGATTCTGAATTATAGTTTTTACCACTAAAATTTAAAAATCTCTAAAAACTATTTCCTTTTGGTATAGGAAATGCTTAAGTCAAATTAAAGTATAATTAGAATACTTTTGAACGATGATATAAAATACAAGGTGAACCATTTAAAAAAATTGAGAAAATTAGGTATTTGTGTTTTGACTCACCCTGTACAGATTTGATGCGAATTGAAAAAAGTAGTGTCTCCGGATAAAATATGACCATGATTGAAAAATTGTAGTAAAAAAAATGGTTATCAATGGTTTCTTTTGCATGATATAGGTCATTGAATTCAATACGATTTTCATACAAAACTGATTATATCCTGCAAAGTTTCGTGTATAAACTAATAATAAGTTATATTTTTAGAATGGGAAAAGCGAGGGCAATTCAAATATAAAATAAAATACAGGGTGATCGATTAAAAAGAACAAAAGTTGGTTCCAGAGGGAAGTTATTAAGCACCTTGTGTATTCAGAAATAATTTTAGAATATGTAGTTTAACGCTGTCTACCGTTCTGTGAAAATATTTTTTTATCTCTAATAATGGCAGAGATAAAGGAGTTTTTCACAAAAATATTCAGCTGTCCAAAATTTTTACGGGCATGATTTGAGCTCTGTCTTTGTCGCTCTTGGCCTACTTTAGATACATTTTTTGTTTTTATATTTAAGATCAGACTTTTGACAACTACCAACCCTGGTAAGCACGCTACACATAATCAAAATTTTTTCGTTTAAGCCAGTCATATATTTTCCTAAAAAGACACACTAGCTCTTTTTAAAATACAATGAAATTCCAAATGATTATAGAATACAGGAGAGAACTAGTAATTTTAGTAATTTATAGAAAGTTATTCGACCGGTTGACCATTTTATTATAATTTTATTCACAACGATACAATAATTACAAATTATTAGATAAATATAAATATAAATTATTTCAGTAATTGTTGTGAATAGAATATGTAGAAAAGTCGAGGGCTCGACCACTCCCGGAATACTGGTACGTTTTTACTCGAAATAACCAAAATCACTACAAATTTTTTCGAAATTTCAGAAATCATTATCAAAAATCATGGTCGAAATGTAAATGATGGAGCGAGAAGAGCCCCCTCCCTCCCCAATAAAAAAAAATCATCGAGTGTAAAATTAAATGGAATTTTTCAGCGAAATCACATAAAATTTTTTTTAAGTAATTTCCGAAATTCGGGTACTTTTTGACATAAGTAGCATATTAGTGCTTGTTTTCAAAAATGAAAAACCAAAAAAGTGTATATATAAAAGTTAATAATATTAAAAAAGTTACGTAGACTAATATAAATAATATACGAGTAAATTGATTTAAACATAAACAAATTTTAATTTTGAAACATTGTATACTATAAATTATTTTTAAAAACAGTAAAAGAGACACTGGGTACTGCACCACAATACTTGAGAAGCTACACCGAGAAAAATATATAATAACCGTTAGTCGATATCAAATAACCCTTAATAGATATCTGGATACCATACGTGACAGCAAAAAGATCAACTTGTCATTATTAGTTTGATCTTGCTGAAATGATCGAATAACTGTTAGTCAATGGTCGAATAACCCTTAATCATTTTGCAATTGCGCACTCTATTCTTTTACCGTATAGCCCTTATACAGTAACATACTTACAGTTATTCGACAGAAACATATACAAGTAAACGATTAAATAGCACCAAGCTAGTGTAAAATATCCAAATAAATAGCAGTATAACCATAGGTTGACGATCTAATAACGTCAATTTTACAATAGATAAATCGCAAATAATTCGTCAAACAACAACTAGCTGGTTACATAATATGCGTAATAAAATAGAGAAATAGCAACAGGTAGATGCTCTCATAACCTTAGCTAGAAAATTGAATAATCACAGACAAGTGCTCAAATAACCTTAGGTAAAAAATAAAGTAGTAACGAATAGGTTATCAAATAATTCTTTCCATATATGGAGAGGGGGAAGTGTGGGGGAATAGGTTATATCAAATAAAACAAAAATAAGAACAACATATTTATTTTAAGGAACAAAAACAAAACAATTCGGAATTTATGATCCAAATAAGCAACAAATTTGGTCAATTATAAAAAACCAGGTGATCCAGATAAGTGTTCTTTTATTTTAACGAAAAACCGTTCATAAACCTTATACATTTTTTGATTGGTTTCAAGAGGCAAATCTTTTAGGCTTATTTATTTTCAACTTCCGTAAATTTGGGTTACCTACCTAAAATGCAAGATTATCCATATTTTATTTTAGCCTAAAAATTCCAAAATTTACAGTTGTCGGACCATTATTTAACTAAAAGAATTTTCATGAATAAGTAGGTAGGATAGCTGGCCAACTACAATAATTATTTTTAAAATTATAGAGTTAAAATAAAATTTAAAAAATGGCACATGAATCAACTTTTATTTTTAATCTGAACATCTTTGCCTATATGTTGGAAGTAACAAAGACATTTTATTATTATTAAAAATTTCTATCAAGTAAAACAAAACAACTGTTATTGCAAATCACGAACTACAAATGAAAAATGAAAGTGCTTTTTAAGCCGCTCTAACAGATATATAAAATATTCATTAATTGTTTTATATAAATGGAATTCCATTTAATAACTACCAATTTGTCTTACCTTCAAATGCCTTCAAATATTCACCAAATCCCCATTTCCTCAGGATAGAGTTAATATCCATATCCAGTTTTTTCTACTTTTCCACTATTTAAAAGACAAAAGCAATAAGAAATAGATCAAAATCAAAAAGCTTCTGAAACTGAAACAAACAACAAAAAACCATGACCATGAACCATGTCATGGAGGAATATATTAAATACATATAACCAACTTTGGCGTCTCGTCTTATCTCTATTTGTCTACACATAACTCTGTCTCTTTTTCTTCTTGGCCGAAAACGTCAGAATTTCCAATGTTGCCGGTTGTAAAATTTGGAAAGTAAGTAATAAAATGTAGTAACAAATAAATTGCAATAGAAAAATATATTTTTTTACATCAAATTACCTATGAAATACGAACATACTTTTCTATGTTGAGGGCAATTTAGTAACCATAACACAGGTAGTAGTAGTATGGTAGTAGGACTTCTCGCGGAGATTATTTGCTGTCGATGGGTTCATATGTCTTTTTAAAATCAGCGTTTTTAGTTTATAATTATTAGATACTTCATGTGGAAGTGCATTCTATCTTTGGAAATATATTATTTAATATGGTATACAACATTCTATGATTTATTTAGTCATCTTATAATATTTAACTAAATATGTGGCAACGTCACTCAACCTGGCGTACAGCCCGATAATCGGTACAGAAGATACCAATAGTAGTTAAAAAAATAACCTTAATTGTATGTTGTTATTTCTACTAGTAGATGGTAGTATTAAAATTTAAAAGATAACTGCAAGTTTTTTTTAGAATTATTTTTAGTCAATGCCAACTAACGGTTATTCCTGAATTATTAGCAAATTGATTGAATAACTGCTAAATAATTGTAAACTAAAGATAAATGTTTATCTAATAAGGGTAATACAATGGTCCCAGAAAGATGAATAAAATAATGGCAGGTTTTTTAAAAACTTGCTATTATTAGATATTGAATAATGACAAGTCAAAAATCTTAGGTAGATACTTGTATAAGTCGAATTTTCTGTGTACCTATAAGGGAGAAGACAAGTAAGAGTTAACAACAAACCAAATCAAGCAAAACATACAGTGCATCATCTGATGGAGTTCACAAAAGAAGTTAAAACGTTAATATTAATTTTCAGACGAGAAGTAATTATTTATAACAAAATCTACTTATCAAGAAAATAAGAGTATCATATAAAAACCCTAGATCGGTGTACAGGTTATAATTAAACAAATAAAAAAATATTTTAAGAGAGAAATATAATTATTTAAAGCAAAATATTCATTAAAGAAAGTTGTTTGTCATTCAAAATTATTTCTCAATACTAATTTCAAACCAAAATTACGAATTTTTTAATTTAGAATAATTCTAGTGTGCCTGTTTCGATTTTTGCAGTATCTATTTAAAAATCAAGACAGCCGATTTCGCAAACGTTTTTTTGATTTACAAAAGTGTTTTCAGCTTTATTGTGAATAAGAAATAACATTTTAAGTTAAGTAATAAATAATACTACTTCTCTCTTGAAATATTTTCATGTATTAATTTAACATCTGATCTAAACATTTTATGTGGTAATCTTATTTTATCGACAAATCAATAATAATGATTTTTGCCCTCTTCAGCTGTTGACATATTGTATAACTTTTGAAGTATCTCGTTTTAATTTATAATTAATTTTTATAACAAATTATTTAGAGATTCATAACTAGATGGCAAGAGTAAGGACAAGGACTGATTTTCGCATATACAGATTGTTTGTTCAGGATATAAATTTAATTTTTTCAAAGGCTTGGTCAGTTTTAACAAACTAACTAAAAATATAAAAAAAATGGAATAAGATAAACATGTTTAAAAAAGTGTTGAACGAATATATTAAACATAATTAGTATTATTTGTGTTTTTAATTTTTTTGTGTTTATATTGCTGATGTTTTAAGTAGGTTTTACTTTTAAATAATTTTAGATTTTTATAATTATTGTATAGGTACTTTATTATGAATTGAATATTTTAATAAAAACTTTATTGTTCAAATTGCTTTTAGCCGCTTTAAATACATTTAATATATTTTATTGTCCAAACATCGCATGCGTTTTCATATTGCTTTTGCAAGAAATTATTGAAAAATCAAATGAAATCAATTTAAAATAAAATAGATATAACTATTCTAATACCTACCCACTTGAATTATTAAGTGAAAAGTCAAATCATGGATTTTAAATCAACAACAATATTTTCATAAATATTAAGGTTCCAAAAATGTATAAACTTATTCTATAAAAATAAAGAAATTAAAATTAATACAAAAATCAAGTACGTAACAGAAATTATACTCCAAAAAATTGTAAAATAATGATTTTTTTGAAAGCAAAAAAAGGAAATAGAAAGAATTTGTAGTACTATGCCTAAAATAGCAGAAAAGTATATTACAGTAATTTATTTGTAGAAGTAGGTTGATTTTATGGAAATATGAACAATTAAAGGAAAATTATTTAGTGGAAATATTAACAGCAAAAAGTTCTTAAAAAAATCAGTATGTTTTATGGCATTAAATATTCTATAAAATCCATATGCTACTTTTTAATTAATAATATTTGCAAATCTGATGTTTCTTGTGCTTTAAATATTGGTTACAGGAGTTTATAAAAAGATTAGTTTCAGTTATAACTTTTTGGGTTTTTTTATTTCCTGATCTGTAAGTCCAATTTAAGTCAGTCATCTGTAAGTCGCTTCGAAGTACCACGAACTTAAAATTTATTCGAAAGGAAATAAATAGGGAAAGTATTAATATTATAATCTTGTAATTATAAACAATAAATAAACAAATGTTTGTTGCCTTCTTAAAAAAAAATTAAATCATAATTTCTAAATAACAGATTGGGTTTAGAGAAGGTCTTTGAAAGCGATACAACTCAAAAGTATTGCAATAAAAAACAGAATATTCTAAAAGTACTAAACCGTCCTATGCGTTTTTCTGAATCCTGCGAAAGTCTGAGATATTTTCGATAATGTATTTAATACATAGTATACGTCAACAAAATTGGATGCACTTGTAAATAAATGCCGAAAAAGATCTCCTAGAAATCAAGTTATAAATAATTGATATTGATTGTTATAAATATCATACTGTAACTTTTCTCGTCTGACCCTTCGAGCATATATTACAGTAGAGCCATCGTCCAAATGGACTTTGTTTTGGTACAGGGGGGAAAAATAGTGTACAGCATTCCCATTGGTCTGTTTTGTTTTGCTTGGCATGTCAAATCGTTTGAAATTGACAGAACTGTCATTTGATTTTTGATTTTCATTAATTTTTAGCTTATTTTTGTAGTTTATAAAAGATTTTTTATATTTTATTTCTTTACTGATACCAATTTTAACAATGGTGAGAGTTTGTGTAAGTTGTAAATATAAATAAAAAAAAGCATCGTTAAGGGCAGATTAGAGAGTAACTAACCATTAGCGTCTCTAACATTGTTTTAAAAGAAACATATTACCTACATTTTATGCAAAAGGCCGTAAAGGTACTTTTACACGGTCAGATCAGTTCTCCGTTCAGTCTCAGTTTCAGTCAAACTATCAGTTATCTGTATGTGTAAACACAAAAAACTGTAAGAAAAACTGAAACTGATACGGAGCTGTGGCTTGATGGGCATATCAAAAGTTATCGTGTCAGTTGTCAGTTAAAGGAATGTAATTTCCAAACTGAACCGACAACTGTACTGAAACTTAGACTAAACAGTGAACTGATCTGACCGTCTAAAAGTACCTATAAACATGAATTTAAAATAAATGGTAAATTTAGTGAATTAAATTTAAAGAACTTGTAATATGTATGAAGAATATTGTTTTTGATTTTGGACTCTACTGAAAAGTTAAAGAAAATTTAATCATAATTTTTCAATATAAACAAGCTTTTTGTTTTTAAGTCATTTTATCATGATAATGTTGAAGATGTTAAATAAATAATTTTTGTTTTTTGTAGGTTTCCAGCTAATCCTGCCGAAAAACGCATTTGGTGAAACATATTGAAACTTACTCGAGAAAACATTTCATATAGTGATGTTTTTTATGTTCCAATCATTTTTCTGGATATATATTTATGTCAAAGACTGGATGCGGAAGAAGAACTAGATTAATTCCAGGTGTATTGCCATCAGAATTTACTGAGGCCCCAGAAGAAGATAGATCTAAAAGGTAAAGAACCATGCATTTTTAATTTTTCAATGATGATCTGAACCATGAAGCCTCTGTTGTATAAAAAGAAAATGCAGAATTAGAAAACATCTTAGTAACGTACTTTTTAATACATAAAACATAAATTTTATCTTAAAATAATTACCTATTACTACCTATATTTTTTTATAAAATACAAAAATTGACAATAATTATTTTTTATTAAATGTACCTATGTTCTTTAATTAAGTAGACTACTAGTCGTTAAGAAATAAGCAAAACCTAATGTGAGTTTCTCAATAAAAGTCATTTTAAGCTTCTTTTATTTGCACTCCTAGTTATTAAGAAATAATCGAAGCTTAAGACAGTGTTCCAATAAAAATGAAGCTTCGCTTATTTGTTAACGACTAGCAGTGCAAATGTACCCAAGTGTTAGCTTGATTTCTATTTAAAGTATATCGTTTAGTAATCTATTGAACATTGGTTACGAACAATATTTTTATTATTAATACATTATTGGAAAAAGTTCTTGTATTGTAATTCTCATATACGTGTGTTAAGAGATATCATAGATATTTGTATAATATACCTACTACTTATTTATATTTTTGATTTTTTAATATAAGCTTTTTATCTTTTTTATTGCCTATTATTTCAACCTTCATTTTTCCGTTATACACTTTCTGTTTGAATTAAAAAAAAATCTGGTATTTCCAACACAAATAATATTAATATTAATAATAATTATTATTATTTACTATTACTAGATAGGTACCTACTTAAAAAATGCAAGTTTATAAAATATGTGCACAATTTAAAGAATTTTGAAGGTATATATCAAATTTATTATTTTTATTAATTGCAAACCCCGTAAAAATGATGCGACACTGGTAATAGTGTCCAGGTATTTCCCCTCACAACGTAAACAAACCTTGAATGCGGACTCTATGAAATATAATATATGCTCGAAGGTCTGACCACAATATTTCTCCTTTATTTTCACTCTTCCAGTGCCACCATAATGCAATAACTGCTAATAAATATTATTTACTGGCAACAAATTTAAAATAATATACGATACAAAATAAATTTTATGCTTTCTAAATACCACACAAACGACAAAATGCAATAAATATATGACTGCAAACCAGATAAGCCATTCGTTTTTAAAATCAAACCGTTTGAAATATAAAAACACTTGAGCAATGATAAGTATGCCTAGGCACAAATTACTTGTTTCCAATCTGCGGAAATTCATTACTCGATTTGTTCTACTGTATACTAAATACGGGGCTTGATTTTTATTTTGTTTTCTTTCTTTCTGTATTTAATATTGCCGGAACATAAACTCTGAACGAACCCCATATAAACGGTGATAAATATATTTATTCAATTCATAGCTCTGGCAACATCTCTCCAAAATTTTGATTTAAATATGAATAATTCAATTATTAGAGAAGCATATTATATAAATAAAATAAAATGTTTAAGAGTCCTGTTTAAATTTTTCCGTACGATAGTTGAGTAAGTAGATAAATGTAGAGTGACCCCCAAATACATGTTTTTAAAATAGACTTTCACTTATGTCGATAAGTACAGTTCTCATTTTTAAGGAGGTCCTTTTGCCACACCTCTCGCCTCCAATGTTAAAAAAAAAGTTATTAGATTATGACTAAAATTAATTTTTTTCTAATTGGAAGTCCTTATTTATCTAATACTGAACTTTTAACTATACCTTACCTTGCAAATTTTTGAGAATTTTTTTTTTAAAAATGTGAGTATTTGTACAGTGCCTCACGAGAAAGTAAATCCTCAACAACAATTCTCGAATTATACTATTATTTATTGATTAGATGGAGTAGAAAAAAACTAAAAATAAGGTTTTTGAAATATTTAGATTTTGTTTTATACAATAAAATATATATAGTAAACCGTGGAACTTATTGAGAAATTAATATTAAAAAAATCACAAAAAATTTTCAAGTAACCTAGTTGAAATTTTTTTGTGATTTTTTAATAATAATTTCTCAATAAATTCCACGGTAACCTATATATTTTATTGTAAAAAACAAAACCTAAATATTTCAAAAACCTTATTCTTAGTTTTTTTCTACTCCATCTAATCAATAAATAATAGTAAAATTAATTATAATTCGAAAATTGTTGTTGAGGTCTTACTTTCTCGTAAGTGACTGTACAAATAATCACATTTAAAAAAAAAAATTTCTTAAAAATTTGCACGGTAAGGTATAGTTAAAAATTCACTATTAGATAAATAAGGACTTCAACTATTAGAAAAAAAAGTAATTTTAGTCATAATCTAATATTTTTTATTTAACATTGGTGGCGAAAGGACCTCCTTACGTATCAGTTTAAATTTAATTCAAAATCTTGTGTATTTCTCACTCGTATCTCCTTATTTGTCGGACATGGCCTACTAGAGAAATATTTTTTGTAAATCACTTGTAGAAATGCGTATATTATTGTAGCCGTCAATTTATTTTCAATAGTGTTTTGAAAAAGTATTAAATATATAGTAACGCAAACGAACGGATTATACAGTGTGTCTACTTAAGTTGGAACCATATGGAAAACATTTTTATTATTGATTTTAGAAAAAAAAGTTATAAATGAGAAAAAGTCCTGCATGACCCAAAACCTAAAATACAGTCATCACATATCAAATTTTTCAAGCCGTATACGAGGTTTGTCAAAAAATATGAATTTTTCTCAAGAGTAAAGTACGTTTATTTTTGACAAAATCGAAAATTTTCATTAAGAAAAGTTGATTAAAATTGATTATTACATTCAAATATGCAATTACATCGATTTATCTGAAAAACAGATTTTCTTATTTTTTATAAACTCTACACTCTACACATTGATTGTAAATATCTGAAACCGTTATAAATTACGTTAGCTACTATAAACATGATACGCTTTCCTTTTGTTGATGTCTGTGAAGAATTATTATAATAAATGAGATTGTCGGGCAATCGTAGAGAATATGTTCGATGGTCTCATCTTCTTGTTCACACTCCCTGCAGAGTGTGGATTCTGATAATCCCATGATATGGGGATGCTTTCGTACTTGGCAATGACCCGTAAAAGAATTCCTGTGGCTAAGGGTATAGTGGTGGGACGGTATCCTTGGAACTGCTACTTTGTCGCGGTATTTTTTAATACCGTCGCGGTATTTTTTAATACCGTCGCGGTATTTTTAAATACCGTCGCGGTATTTTTAAATACCGTCGCGGTATTTTTAAATACCGTCGCGGTATTGCTTTGCACTCTGAAAGCACCGGTTACATTGGAACTGCTTCAATACCAATACCGCTACAGTCTGGGACCTGGGAACCAAGTCACTGTATCGCTGTTCCATGTACTCGGTTACGGTTACATTTCATCCACGTCGCCTTTTAGGGTAAGTACCACAAACTTTTGGTCTAAAATAAGAATAAAAATTCATATAGTTCATAGACTATAAAATGTCCCATTTATACAGTGTCAAAAAATTGAAAAAAAAAATCGTTTTCTGCAAATATTTTGAAAATTCGACGAGCTGTTTTTATGGCACCTGGTACTTTTATTAAGTGACTGAGGTGCTGTATACTTTAAACTATTTAAATGTTTTAATTTGGCCGTGAATGTATACAGGGTGTACCAATAAAAACTCCCAGGCCGGATATTTTGGTAAGTAATAGAGATATTTTAATTCTGTTAGAAGCAGTTTATAGAGCGCTAAGAGAGCTTAAGTATCAGATATAAATTAATTTTAAATAGGTCAATATGTAGATGGCGCTGCGCTCAATATATTTTTTTCGATGGGAGGATCTTTCTTATATAACGCATCTTATAACAAATGCAGTTTTAAGCAGATTTTGTTATATAAACTTATTCGATAAATCTAGCTATTTTTGATATACAGAGTGGGTCACTCAAAATAGTTTCATCCTGTTTTTCGGCATTAATCATTGGATTTTTAGAAAATGCTAAAACATGTCAATCTTTATTCCCAATTAAACACATTTTTACAATACAGACATCTGTCATATGTCAAACTCCTCCCTTCCACTTCTTCAATCCCTTAATTTTAAAAAAGGAATATATCATGTACGGCACATCATTGAAAAGGTAATTTTATAGGAAAAACAGAAATATGACTGTTTATTGCGATATTTTTAATTTTAGCGCCCTCTATTGGGATAAAGCACCTGTAGTTTATTATAAAGTATGACACTTCATTTGAAAGCTAATTTAATTACTAATTCAATGCACCACATAAGATTAATATAAATATCTCCATATTACACTTGCAACAAAATAAAGTTAGCAATAATGTTTAAAATAATGCACGAATAATTTTCAAACTATTGCAAGTGTAATATGGAGAATATTTATAATAATGTTATGTGGTGCAGTGAATTAGTAATTAAATTTGCTTTCAAAAAAGGTGTCACACTTTATAATACGTACAGTTTTTTTATCCCGATAGAGGGCGGTACAATTAAGAGTATTGCAATGAACAGTCATATTTCTAAATTCCCTATAAAATTACCTTTTTAATGATATACTTCACATTGTAGTGTCACACTCTATAATACGTAGTAGTTATTTATCCCGCTACATGGCGATAAAATTTAAGTAACGCAATATACAGAAATATTTCTGAATTCTCCATTAAATTACCTTTTCAATGATGTGCCCTACATAGTACATTACCTATTTAAAATTAAGGAGTTGGAGAAGTGCAAGGGAGAGGGTTGACATATGACAGATGTCTGTATGGTAAAAATGTTTTTAATTTAAAATAAAAATCAACCTGTTTTTGCATTTTCTTAAAATCCAATGATTAATGCTGAAAAACAGGATGAAACTGTTTTGAGTGACCCACTCTGTATATCAAAAATGGCTAGATTTATCGAATTGGGTTATAAAACAAAATCTGCTTAAAAATGCATTTTTTACAAGATGCGTTAGATAAGAAAGATCCTCCTATCGAAAAAAATATATTGAGCGCAGCGCCATCTACATATTGATCTATTTAAAATTAACTTATATCTAAAACTGAAGCTCTCTTAGCGCTTTATAAACTGGCTTTTACAGAATTAAAATATCTCTATTATTTACCAAAATATCCGGCCTGGGAGTTTTTATTTGTACAAAAATTAACAAAAAATAAATGCACTTCAATTTAATCACCTCCTTAAATATCAAAATTTATCAATACCGATGTCTACTGATGTGGAGTCATTGTATGGACTTTTACTTGTAGCTAATAAATCTGTATTAAGTAGTAAAAGTAAATAATTTAACACATGAAACACACAGCAAATATTTTATTAAAACTAAAATTATTACAGAGGCTCGCGGTGTCGCTTATAAAATTCCATAAGCGATAGGCCTACGGTACTTTGTCGCGGTATTCTTCTGTCGCTGTATCATTTGGAACGGTATCGTAAAGAAACGGTATTTCCCACCACTATAAGCGTGGATTCTGTCTAATCATAGTCAAGTATTTATTTGCTGTAATGTTGTCAGGATAACTTCAAAGCTCCCTAACAACTCTGCAGTTTCTTGTTTCATCTTGTTTTTCTTTGAATTTCACAAGCAAATCTTCTTAAATTAGGTTTGTCAGGCCTATAGAAGGACCAAGTCCAAAAAGTATTTGGTAAGCTGCTTTCTTAGCCAGTAAATCAGCCAGACGGGTACCTTTCGATGTGGCATGACCTTTGATACATCTTAAGGTGATCACATTGTTGATGGATACTTCAGCAAAACTTCTTGACATTCTAGTACTAACCCCGAGTAAATTCGTGGTCTGTTCAGGAGGGTGAGTAGTACTTGTCTGCTATCTGCTATCTTCCAGTGATATTGTATTTGGTGATTTTTTTCTGCTATGAGAATCTATGCTATGCTATGCTATGACAGACAGGTCGAGCGACATAATGTTTCTTTTATCGAACACTAATTTAATAGATACAACATAAAATGAAAATATGTATCTGTAGACCAGTTACTGTATAAAACTATGATAATAATGATTTTAAATTAATAAAAATTAAGTACACGCCATAATATTAAAAAAGAAATCGTGGATTTTAATTCATGTCTTTAAATTTTTATCTATTTTGAAACTTTAAACAGCTTAAATTAATAGTGCAAAACTTTAAGTTTTCAGAAGCTCTTGAAAGTTAATGGAGGAGAAATTTTGTAGTAGAAGTGTTAACAAGTTAAAGTGTTTTCAATGATAATTGATAGAGAACATCATTGACAATATAAGAAGTGATCCGTGGGCCATTCCTCGATAAAGAAATTTTTCATATTTTCTATTCTAGATAATTTTCTACATATATGACCTATGACAAAAAATTCCTATAGAACAAAATTCTTAACAGAGAAAATTCCAATAGGACAACATTTTTCTAGGAGAAAATTCCTATAGGATTACGAATTTTTGACATTTTTCTTAATACATAGGAAAAAATTAAATAATTTGAAGACATTTCCGAATAAAAATGTATTTCGAGAAAATTAGTCAAAAAATTAAGAACAAATAAATACGAAGTGCTCTACAAGAGATACAATTCGTAACTGTTGTGTTACGAGTATTTGTATATTAATAATTTTTTTTTCTATTTCTAAATACCTTAATTTAAGTATATTCACGGAAATAGATTTTGTATTTGTTACTTTTTGGGGTTTTTCAAACTCACGAAAAAAACTTCCTATTCTAAACAAACATGAATTGTATGCGTATATTACTGCTTTACAAACAGTCAGGACAAGGGACATTTTTTTTACGTTCTTCCTTTCTTGTTGATACGTATCCCGGAAGGTACAGATAATCAAAGTATATTCTAGAACAATCCGGGGGTGCCGATAAGGTATTTTATTTGGATAACGGCCCCCGTGGGAATTGCAGCGACTGATATCCTGTCGTTCTGGCGAAAAGAACTCGCCAGGACTCCACAAAGGACTCCGAGGACTACGACACACATCAGGGTAGTCATAGATGTGTAAAATAACCTGTTACGCACTGCCACGTTTCTTTTATGGCGGTCGGACGACAGTGTTAGTCCAGTGGTGTGCTTTGAGGACAAATGCAAGGAGTTTAATTTAACAAGAGGACTGTCAATTATGCCATATAATCTATTTGAAACATTTTTACCGATATAGGGACCGTGCGTGAAATATAGAGGCAGCACTACTGCCGAAGTTAGCCCTCTCTAGTGTTTAATTTTAGAATTAAATGGGGTAAACATTGCAAGTAAATAATAAAGAATATTTTTTAAAATATTAAATATAGTTAAATATAGATACCGGCCCGTACCAAACAATCGGGTACATGGTCAAAATGATATAAAATGTAAAACATTATTAAAATCTGGACATGTATATACATTTTAAGCAAAAAGATTTATAAGGCTAATTGACAATAAATTGTAAAGTTGTACCTTAAACAAGTGTATCCAATGTCAAAATATCGGTATTTAGTAACACTGAATTTTAAAGTATTACAATAACATTTTAAAAATGTAAATTAATAAAAACGATTGGGAATAATAATAATTCTTTTTAGATTTATGTTAGTCGAAATGTCATTCATCCACTGACGTTTATGAGACGCCCAATGATATACATATTATAGATTGCTCACCCATCTATAAAAAAATTACGAAAAGCGGGTTGCAATGTGCCTTTCCTAGTGCTCACTAAAATAGAGCCGTTCTAGCCCAAATGTGTTTTAATATAAAATTTCAGTATTTTAATCTTTAGAAAAAGAAAATAATTAAAGTTTTACTTCAAGACACGTTATTATGTATTTGGAAAGTTGAATTTCCATGTAGTTAAATAATATTAAGAGATCTAAACAATTTTTAAAACAGATGGATATAAATAATTTTAGACTACTCCCATTTCAGAAATTACACTACATAAAATACATAATTGCAATATGTAATACAATTTTGAAAAGGAAGTGTAAACAACTTTGATATGAGATATAAACAACTTTGCTGAGAGTTGTAATTGGACACATCTATTATTCTGAATAATGTTTAATGGTAATGTCACTAAAAAAATTTACAAAAATCACTGGATTTTTAATATTTTAAAGTTTGTTGCAGTCTCTTTTGATAGTACTTGTAATGTACGTATTATTTATGATTTGTTTATTTTAGTAATAAATGAGAAATAGTTAATAAATTGTGAAGAGGGCTATGATATTTTTGTCAAATTGGACATACTTATTTCATAGTAACATTCTACGTTAGTTTTAATCAACAGAATAAACCATTAATTATCTGTAAAATTATATTTATATAAAATGTTCATTTAAATATGTAAAAATCTTAATGACAATAAAACACTAAAGACTCTTATTTCTAAACCGGTTCTGTAAATGCTCAAGTGCTCAAAATTGATACAAAGCTAGATAAAAAAAAACTTTGCCCAGTGAAATACGCTTTTCTTCATCTGATTTACATATGGATAAGCATTCTATGTAATGTAATTATGTATATCATTGGGCGTGAGACACAATTCTGCTCTGTGAAAATGAATGAAATCCAGGTTTCCAAAGTAATGTGTTCGTACATCCACGGATGCAACAAGTTTTTTCGATAATGATATTACGAAAATAATTCGACTTTATTTAATTAATAATTATTAAACAATAAATGCCATATAAAATATTAATAAATACCCCCCATAAAGTTCAAATTTTTTTCACCAGTTAGCGTTAAAGTCTTGACGCACGGTCCCTATAGGTATTATCATTATAATATTTTTTTTATTGACGCTACTTAATTCGAGAATGCAAGTATGTGTATAGTTACTAAGACACACGATTAAATCTTACTTAACGCTTAAGACCAAATTAATCGTTCAATAAAAAACTGTGAAGAATGTACTTATTTAGATCAATATAGAAAATATTAGATTTACTTACACTATTGGATCGTAAATTATTGTAATGTGAGCAATTTCATTATTCAGTCATGCTCTAATCCTCCAAGTCCCTCTATGTCTTATTTGGCATTGAGGCTCAACTTGTCCGATTATCATACATAATTAAACAACTTAAGACCAAACACATGTGACGACTCTGGCGAAGGCACTTTTAAGAACTTTCCAGGTAGAACGTGATAATGTTTCTAGTTTTGGCGGAGATCATTCTGGAATCCAACAGAATTTTAAATGTGTATATAAATATTGGTGGAGGAACAACGCAGCAGTCAGTTGTATACAAAGCAGTTGTGAAGATATATAGTGACAGTAAAAAGACATTCGAAATATATATAAATTAGTATAGTATTTGAGAATAAATAGGTGTTTAAATAAATTATTAATAAATAAACTGTTTAAAATAAACAAACACTACAATATCTTACTAATCATCTCATCAAAAATAGTAAGATGTAAATAATTAAAAACACTGGATATGCCTACCAAATGATCTATACCTATACACACCCAGATCAAATAAATATCGCCAAATTATGAAAAAAAACTTTTTAAAGTTTTATCAACCAGAAATATTATTTTAAGTAACAATTATTAAGAGCTATAGGTAAATAATAAAAATAATAATATATTACCTCATTAAATTCCTTTATCCTACTTCTTATTAGTCATATAAAAAGCAGACGCTTAAATTGAAAAAAAAAAACGCACCCTTAATTATTGATTCAATCCTTAAAGATTATTTGAAAAGGTTGCTGGGATTTTGTAAATTTTTATTAAAGAGATAGTTGTTTTTAGTTTCAAATTATTGTTGACTATCTCATAAGTGTTGAAAAAATTGTGTTAAAAGGGAACCAAAATTCTTTGTGTAAAGAGCATCTACTTAAAATACAAGGTGTGTCCCAATGAAAAGTAACCCGTTTCCATTTGATAAAAATTGGTTACGGTGAATTTAAAAGAGGAGATTTTTAAAAAATACCCTGTATAGGTAATACATAATTTCCGTGTCACTGAAGCAAAACTTATAGCAATATAACACATATCAGCAAAAACCGCACGTTTCTACGATTTGTTTAAAAGTTATAAGCTCTAGAAATGGGCCACTTTTCATTGGAACACCCTGTATAATTTTTTCAAAACAAATATGTTTATTAATTTTAGAGCTAAATGAATCCATCATTATTTTGTTTTGTTAAAACCAATTTGTGCGTCCCTCGTTCATTCACCAAAATTTCGAACATAATGCTGGTGGTACCGTGCCAGTTATAAAGAGGTACTTACACCAAAATTTAAATTTTATCTAATAAATCGTTCCTAACTGGTTAGTATAAGAGGAAAATTTAATTTATATTTCAAACTGAAAGACCTGCAAGGCAACGGTAGTTTAGTAGGTATATAAATCATAACTTAAGGGATATATCATCAATTGCCACTGCCACTGGTAAAATCTAAAATTAAAAAAGCGTATTATAATAATAAGACATTAATCATATTTTAAATAGATCGCTTACTACCACGTTTTAGAAATAAATAAAGTGTAACTCTTAAATTAATAAACATATTCCAAATAATTTAAGATTCCTTGCGTCATGTTAATAAAAATTAAAAAAAATTTCTCACCATTTATTTGGTATTCTGTCCCTTAGTTCCATGTCTCTAATAGCTTTTTTGAAAACTAGTTCTGGAAAGGTATATTGCATATAAAAATTTTGCATATTTTTTTCCCAAAAGCTGTCAATATGAGAAATGTTCTCCACTTTTATTTCTCGAGGGGCCCAAACGCACAAAATGCAAAACTCCATTTGTGTAATGTGCTGCTAGCCCTGAATTTAAAAATACCAATTGTGTTTCTCCTTAATGGTATTGTCCTTTTCTAAAAAAGGTATTTCTCTACTGCATATTTCTTCTTCGACAGTCAGCACTTTAGCTCCATATGGTCATTTTAATTCTATCATAGAGTTTTGTTTTTTGTTTTAAACTCCTTTCGGACTGGCAGCAATATAATCAAATTCGGAATCAATAAAAAGTCCACATTTAAAAACTTTTTCTTGCAAATAAATTTCCAAATCCTATTTTGCTCTGGATTTATTATCCATGCCATATTGGGTGGCTTAAGCAAAAAATAAAAGATTTAATGAAATTTTCTTAAAGAAGTTTTGTTTTTTTTACAAATTTCTTCAAATTTTGAAGTAGTGACACGTTTACGTCTTTCATTGTGCCACAATGTAGCTTGATCTCGTGTAACATTCATTTTTTTCTTATCTATAGACATTGGCAGACTTTTTAGAAAATCTTCTTCTGCAACGCGTATCAAATAGTGCGACAGATCAAAGCCACGCACCAAAGCAAGAAAAATGGTTTACTTAGTTTGAAAAAAGACATTGCTTTAACAAATTAAAGAGTTGTTAACAGGCTGGAATTAATTATTCTTGACTAGAAGATGTACTCAATAAAAAAAAACTCCTGCGCAATATAAAATTTATAATTGACATCTTACAAAAATAACAAAGTGTACAGACATAAAACAAAATAAATTCAAATCACTTGCGTACTTTTTATCACTCGTAAATAGTACAAAAGGATATAGATTTTCTTGGTCTCGCCCTCTAGACGAAAAAGCATTAAATGTATTTTTTTATTGTAAGAAAAATAAATGCTCCTGTAGGTGAAAGTTAAATATATTGTATTCTTGTATTTTTAGGAAAAAGCGAGCAAATGCAAAGATGAAAACAATACTTCCAAAACCTACTGAACGATGAACCTGAAAGGCAGAAAGTAGAAGAAGAAGAAGAAGAAGCAGCAGAAGAGGAAGAAGAAGCAAATGAAATCGCTGTGTACACCGCTGAGAAACCCACAGAAGAGGAGATAATGGAAATTGTTTCAAATATGAAGAACAATAAAAGCCCCGGATCAAACAAAATTACCGCAAAGAACCTAAAATATGGAGAACAACTAATAACACAAATAATACAACTAATCAAAGAAATATGGAAAGCGGAAGAAATGCCAATAAGTTGGAGGGAAGCAGTAATACTGCCAATATATAAGAAAGGAGGCCCAGCAGACTGTGGAAACTATCGAGGTAGAGCTTTGCTGGACGTTACATATAAGGTACTAGCCACGTTAATAAAAAGAAGAATAGAAGTAGAAGCAGAAAAAAGTATCGGGGAATACCAATGTGGCTTTAGAAAAGGCAGGTCAACGACTGACCAAATCTTTATTTTAAAACAGGTACTCACATGTTGCTACGAATACGAAATACCGACACATATCATGTTTATTGATTTTAAAAGCGCATATGATACAGTAAATCGACGAAAATTGGTAAATGCATTGAAAGAACTAAAAATACCTCCTAAACTTGTAAAACTGACGAACATGAACCTGGAAAATACAAGGTGTGCAATAAGAGTAGGAGGTGAGGAAACTGAAGAATTTGAAGTGCAAAACGGGCTTAGGCAGGGAGACCCATTATCCACCCTTCTTTTTAACTTAACCCTTGAAATAGTCATCAGAAACAGTGAAATAAACAGATATGGAACCCTGATCAACAGATCCCACCAAGCATTAGCATACGCCGATGAGGTTGTACTGTTAGCGAGAAGCCAAAAAGAACTTAAAAACATAACAGAACAGGTTTTAGACGCAACAGGAACAATGGAGCTAAAAATAAATGAAAGAAAGAGTTAGTACATGCAACTGAAAAACAAACATTTAAGAAAAAATCCTGGAAAACTAGAATTACAAACTAAAACCATAGGAAAAATAACAATAGACGATACAGACAGACAAAAAAAAAAGAGACAAAGGCCTAGAAGAAAATGAAGGGAAGCGATTATAGAGGATATTAAGGAAAAAAAGATTATCAACTGGAAAGAAAAAGCCAAGAATAGGGACGAATGGTAGAAACTAACCAGGCCATAGACCTTAACGGTCTGTTTCGAGCCTTATATATATATTTTTTTATTTGTATTTATTTTCGTCGAAAGACATCTTTTTAGGTTTTTTTCAAAAGCAACCGATTTAAATTTTCAAAAAGTGACTACAGAAAGGTACGGGTTGAGCCTTTACCTGTATTTACATAATTTTTCTTGTAGTAAAAATAAAAAATAATTCGACAAATTGGTGTACTATGAATTCTTTGCATATTATATATGTAGATCTAAGTATTACAGAAATAATTTACGTAAATCAATAAGGTGTCCAAATACATAAAAATTATTTATTCCTCATGAAACATTAGTAAAATATATTATAAATTGTCTTCATTCAATAATATTAATTTATTAAAAATCTAAAAGAAGTGCCACTTTCCAGACGAAAACTCTTGCAATGTAAGGGTTTCGTAGTACCTCACTTTTAAAGTATATTTTGGACTATTTTTAAAAGAAAAAAATATGTACGCGTAAGTAAAAGTTAAATCTATGCTCATTTGGAGCCACTTTTTTAAAATTCAATTTAGGTTTTACTAAAAAAAAAAATGAGAAACTGAGTAAAAAAAGTCGAGTTTAGTATTTCTTTTTAGAAAAAACAGTTTCAAATTAATCAAATTTAAGCGAACAGAAAAGCTATTAATATTGTCGCGCGTAGGAATTGTTTGATACTAGGTAGGTATTTTATTTTTGTAACAAAGCTTTCTATATTGAGTGCCTTTGTTTTTTAAAACCAAACTTAAAATACTATAAAATAATTGATAGACATTTTCCAAGTATATTATTTTTGTGACAGATTATTATTTTTATTTAAACTATTACTTGGTTGGTTTCAATAATTCAAATATGATTTCGTATTTTATTTGTAACATATCCTTATCAGTTTGTTTTCTTATAGAAAATCGTTTATAAATAGTTAATGTATGTAATAAAACAGATTTTAAAAAATTCTGTTTTATATTGATTTATAGTTTAAAGAGAAGTCTAAAAATCTATGTACTTATAGAAATTATTTTTATAATAAATATTGTTTATGCATTTCTGCCACACCCTATATTACAAAAGCAATCAGACATCATAACATACGTTTCATAGAAAAAACATGAATTACTTAAAAGTGGTAAACAGAGGTATATGAGAAAATGACTAATGAGCTAAAAAATAATATACTTAAAATTGAACAAATTCTAAAAGCACACAAAATTAATATAAAAAGCGGTGTCATTTTTTTTAAGGAGGTCCTTTCGCCACCCCTTTCGCCACCAATGTTAAATAAAAAATATTAGATTATGACTAAAATTTATTTTATTTCTAATAGTTGAAGTCCTTATTTATCTAATAGTGAACTTTTAACTATACCTTAACGTGCAAATTTTTGAGAATTTTTTTTTTATTAGTATTTGTACAGTGTCTTACGAGAAAGTAAGACTTTAACAACAATTTTCGAATTATACTATTATTTATTGATTAGATGGAGTAGAAAAAAACTAAAAATAAGGTTCTTGAAATATTTAGGTTTTGTTTTTTACAAGTCTCAAATTTTAATGCCACTTCTACTTTCAAGGGATTACATTTTTTTTATCATAAAGCAATAAAATATATCTCGGTACATTAGGGTGGCCCAAAAACCGACTATTTTTTTTTGAGTCTCGTACGAAAATATGTTAAATTATCATGTTTTAAGAACCCTCCAAAAGGGTAGCGCAAAAATAAAATTTTTAATGGTCACTCAAGATTTTTAAAAATTTCAAAGTTAGTCAAAAGTCGATTTATTAAATTATGCTTTCATTGTTGTATTAGATTTTTTCTGTCTCGTGATGAATTCTGATATATTACCTTGCTACTTACTTACTTTCAAAATCTTTATTCATCGTTATATATTCTTTACAATAAATAGCTTACAAATACATACATATAGTTATAAAATTAAATAAAAATATAATATAAATATACAAGATAGTGGTACTTCCTATCGTCTTCTACGGGAAGTGTTACCTCCTATGCTGGCCGATGTTGTGGCCTGGTAATTGAGGTCTATTTTTAGTATTATGGTTATTGCTTGGCATCTCCTTATTGTAACAATATTATATGCCAGTTTCGTGAGTTAGCAAGAGCGATAGTGGAAAATTATTGAGTTGTTGTCTGATTTTAATTGTGATTGTCTTCCCTGAAAAACCTATAAAAAACAGGGTTGTCCTTGTATGTGTGTGCGTCACTTGTTAGTCTATGTACGTGAGAAAGCCAAATCTATTGACTACACCGTGAAATCCCCATTCAACATCGAAATTGGAGCGCTACTTTACTTACTTTCAAAACTCTTTATTTACATTATGTACATATTTTTACATTAAATAATAAACAAATACAAATATATAATATAAATATATGATAAATATATGATATATGTAGAGGGACTTCCAATTGGGGTTTCCTTCTGGAAGTGTAGCCTTCTGAGCAGACCGATGTTATGGCCGTATTTGCCTACTACTTTTTCTAATTATGCATTTTGGCTAGGCATCTCCTTATTTCGACAATATAATATGCCTATTCTGTGGGTTAGCAAGAGCGATAATGATAAAGTTATTAAGTTTTTGTCTGATTTTAATTGTGAGTGTCATCCCTGAAAAACGTAAAAAACAGGGTTGTCCTTGTTTGTGTGTTCGTCACTTGTTAGTCTCTGTACGTGAGAAAGCCAAATCTACAGGCTACACCGTGTAATCCCCATTCAATGCCGAAATTGGAGCGCTAGCCGCAATTTCTGCATTGAATAGTGACGTCACCGTGCAGTCTTCCGTCCGACTAGAATTGATAGCTAGTCAGATTCGAGTTTTGGCTGTTCAGTGTAATGCTCGCTGCTGTGAGTCAGTTAGTAGCAGCGCCCAGTCCGCGTCCTGTCGTTAGCTGAGGGCTGTTTTAGTCTCGTCTGTAGATTGTGAGTGCTTTATGCAAACATCAATGTTTCCTGTTTGCACCATCTCTTTCATGAATTAGTTCAATGTCCTCTTTAAGGTAACTGGGTAGGCAGTTTTTATAAAAGTTGTTGGATAATCGGTGTACATGTGCCTTAACAGTTTCCATGGATGTTTGTATATGCATGTCGCGTATTCTGGCATAGCGGTCATACCCCAAAGCCAGCCTCAAACACTTGTTCTGCATTACTTGAAGTTTGTTGTAATGTGTTTCGGCCATAGAACAGAAGACAGGACCTCCGTATATAAGTATAGGACGCAGTACTTGCTTGTATAGAAGAAGTTTATTGTCACTGGTGACTCCACTTCTTCTATGCAGCATCGGATAGAGAGTTTTAAATGCGAAGGTGGTTTTTGCAATCCTATCACTTATGTGCTGTTTGAATGTTAGTCTCCTATCTAGAATTATTCCTAAGTATTTGATTTTGTCTTTGGCCTCAACTACTTGACCTTGAACCTTTAACTTGTTTATTATTTGATCAGTTTTTTTTTGAGACAGTATTAGACTTTCCGTCTTGTTGGGGTTAATTTTAATTTTATTTTTATCAAGATAGGGGACTAACACTCTGTTAATGTGGATGTCCAGTCTTCTGTTCGCGATTTCTGCAGATTGTGAGGATTTATATATACAAGTGTCGTCGGCGTATAGCGCCGTCTGTATGCCATTATGACCCATAGGCATGTCATGGGTCATTATGGTGTACAGGTGCGGCGCCAGTACGGAGCCCTGTGGTACACCCGCCATGGCAGTGTATGGTCCTTTTCTTGTATTGTTAATTTTGATATAAAATTGCCTGTTTTGTAGGTATGTTTGAATTTTTTTAACAATGAACACGGGGTAGTCATTCATAAACATTTTGTGGATTAATCCGTCAGTCCAGACCGTGTCGAAGGCCTTAGCAGCATCCAGTGCCACAACCACGGTTTGTTGATTATGGTTAAAACCCTTATTGGCATGATGGGCTATACGTATGAATTGGGCCACTGTGCTGTGTCCGGCCCTGAACCCGTACTGTTCTGACGGAATAATTTGATTGTCGAGTTCGTGTGTGTGTATGCGTTTTAGTAATACTTTGTCCGTTATTTTCGCCAGTCCATTTAGGAGAGAAATGGGGCGGTAGCTTTCAAGTAGTTTTTTATCCTTATTTGGTTTATTGATTGGGATAATATTTGCAACCTTAAGGGCTGCTGGGTAGTACTGTAGTTTTAATACTCCATTAATGAGGTGGTGCAGCTGCACGATAGCTTTTTTTGATAGATTTTTAATCAGTTTATTGTGCATGTCATCGGGACCTGGGGCCCTCTTACTAGGAGATCTTTTTATTATTTCTAAAACCTCAGTAGGGTTGGTTAATACATTTGGAGGGATGTTTTGAATGGGCATTTTACTAATTTCCTTTGTGACATTTTGAATTTCAGTTTGTTCTATGCTGTTTTGTTGAGTGTTGACAAAATTTCCCTGGAAAAATTCGCCGAACGCACTCCCTTTCTGGTCGTCCGTTATGTAGGTGTTGTTATTGTGTCTCAGTGTGGGAAGTTGCGAGAAAGGCTTCTTAAACCTCCTCACCATTT
This sequence comes from Psylliodes chrysocephalus, assembly GCA_927349885.1. Taxonomy (NCBI): domain Eukaryota; kingdom Metazoa; phylum Arthropoda; class Insecta; order Coleoptera; family Chrysomelidae; genus Psylliodes; species Psylliodes chrysocephalus. Next base: position 4,734,312 of record OV651815.1, read on the forward strand.
TCCACACTGAGTTGTCGTGTATATTGATTGCTTCCAGGGTTTTTCTCCACGTGTTATTGCGATGTTCATTGATTTTAAAATTGATGTGTTTACCGATTTGTAACATGTTTTCCCTGTCCGCATCGAGTCTGTGGGCTTGCCAGCGCCGTCTAGTGTAGTTTTTGTGAGTTATGAGGTCAATAATCTCTTGAGGAAGATTATCTTTATGCTGTTTACGCGTTACTTTTTTGGTAGAAAGCTCTCTCGCTTTGATTATAGCATTTGTAAGTTTAGAATATTCTTCCTCAAGAGTATTATTATTTGTGATGTTGCTGTTAATGTGTATGTTTTTGTCGAGGATTTGTCTGTATTGTGTCCAGTTAGTTGTGTTGTAATCATAGAACTGACCCTGGATTCTGGGGATCAAGCGTGTTGTCTTAATCTCCAGATATACAGGGTCATGATCCGACGTAAGTTCTTTGATGGTCCTAGTGTTGTCTATATTGGGAAGGTTCTTAGCAACGGCTATATCCAGGGTACTTGGCGTGTGACTGTTCTGGAAAGGAAAGTGCGTGGGGTCTTCGGGATAATGTATGATGCAGTCATTGTCATCGGCGAATTCATCCAGGTTTTTACCGCTTTTGTTCGGGTTAACGCAATTGGAGTCCCAATGTGGGTGTTTGGAGTTGAGATCACCTAGCAAAAGGACCCTATTACCCGATGCCATGATTGTGTTTAATTCTACTTTAGTTAGTGTATTATGAAGGTGGTTATATGCCCCTATGAATGTAATATCTTGCACTTTTACGCATATGTGCTCCTGTGTGATATTCACGTTGTTTAACCTGATATGAGGTATGTTATTCTTAATGATAAAAGCTACTCCGCCCCCGTTCTGCCCTTGTCTGTCTTGTCTTATGACATTGTACTCTTGTATTTTTAGCGAGTCTTTGTCTTTGTAGTGAGTTTCTGTGATGAGTACAATGTCAAACTTATGTTTATGAATGAAACTGCGAACAATTGCAGTTTTGTTGCGCATCCCGCGTGCATTGAAAAAACAAATTTTGAGTTTATGTGTGTGCTGTGAATGAAGTTCAGTTCCTAAGTGAGTATTGATTGTCAACGTCGCTCATAAACGCGTTATATGTCTCGATTATTTGCTGTCCGTTTAAACATTGTTTAAGTGCTGCGTTAAGCGCTCTTATCGCCCTTGTTAACTCACCTATGTTAATAAGCTTGTTGAGTTCGGCTAGTTCCTTGTTTAATGCTGTTACATCATTCATTGCTGAGTTATTAGGTATCATATTTCTCTTGGTTTCAGTTATGGTGGCCTCTACTGAATTCTGCCTGTTATTTTTGTGATTTAACGCTGGAAATTATTCTTGTCTTCTCGCGTTGTTATTATTATTGTTTTTCCTCGCTTCCCATTGGTTAATTAGTGGTGCTGGTGCAGGTATAAGTTTACGCTGCTGCACTGGTTTCCTTTCCTCCAATCTTGAGAGCCTTTCAAGATATACCTTACATTTGGAGTAGTTGGCTGGGTGATCACCGCCACAGTTGACACACGTTGCAGGTGTGTCCCTAGTCTTTACACAAGTGCGTGTGTGGTGATCACCCGCACACTTAACACATCTGGCTGGTTTTCCGCAGTTAGCGGTGGCGTGTCCCCATTCTTGACACGTGTGGCATTGAATAATTTGCTTGACCGACTTTCTGATTTCCCAGGTAACCCTGGTGTGCAGTATTCGCCTTGTATTTTTATTGAGGTACTCCAGGGTTATCGCCGGGTCTGTAACAACAAGAAAAAGGGGTCGCTCCTTCGTCTTCATGACATATATCTCCCTGGCTGTGATTTCGTGGTCGTCTTCGAGGTTTTCTTTGATATCTTGTATTTTTGTACCTTCAGCTAAACCTCGAAGGACGAACGCGTGTGATTTGTCACTATACGCTGTGTAAGTGTGATATGCTAATTTTTCGTTCTTAATGTTGTTTAACACTTTTTCGTAATCATCTTTGCCATCGACAAAGAGAATTGTGGTTCTGTTAGTGTGTTTAACACTAAATTCTCCTTGTACGATGGCTTTAATATCCGCGATAAGCTGGTTGGGATTAGACGTTTTGCCGTCTATGACTATAGGCGGCATAGTGGTTTTTTGTCGGGTGGCTCTGTTGTCATTTTTGTTTCTATTGTTGCTCATTGTGCTGTTAGATACATTTGCACTGGTGCTAGGCTTTTGCGGTAGAGCTTTTGGGGTTTCTTGAGTAGGAAAAGGTTTAAATTTTGTGCCTTTCTTCCGTTTCTTGACAATTTTGCCGATTTCGTCGTCTAGGTCGGATTCGGAATCGTCAGTGAGTACCTGGTAAGCGTTGTGAATTGGAGTTAGAGTTTTCGCAGCTTTATCGCGAATCATTTTATGGAAATTTGAGCTGAATTTCCTGGGCACAGTGAATTGATCTTCTTTATTTTTATTAGATTCTTCTTCCATATGTTTTTGGCGTAATTCTTGCTCATAGATGGCTCTTTGCTCTGCAGTCCTGGGCTCAAAGTGACTATTTGGTGAGTGTGGCAATTGTTCTCCTTTATCAAATATATCTTTGGCACTTGTCCTCTCCTCCTCTGAGGTGTGACTTTCATAGTGCATTATGTTATGTTTTACGCTTTGCGGGACATCTTTCCTTTTTAGCCTGGGGTCCGAATTAATCCTATTTTTTGGGATAGCACCTTGGGAGATAGGGGTGTTGTTTATTGATGCACTGTTGTTTTTAGGTTTTTGTTGTGCTGCCAGTGGGGGCAGATACCCGGCTGGGGAACTACTCATTTTATCCCCCATAGGAGTACCTCCCTCACTGCCAGTGTTTTTCGTGGCTGGGGTATTACCTCCAAAATCTAAGTTCTTGGCTATTACATTGCCAGGCATAGCAAGTGTTTTGAATGTGCCTTTAGGCAGCTGTTCTTTCTGGTATGCGGAGAAAAAATTTGCAGTGGCTGTGTCTAGCTCTCCAGACTCTTTGACTGTCTTGGGGACTACTGTTGAGTCCATGTCTACATCTCCTTGTTCACTGTCCGATGATGATTCAGACGATTTTTCTAAGTCATCAATTAATTTGTCTACTGACTTGTAGGCATTATTATCTTCTCCTGGGGGTTCAGGAGTGGTTTGCATGGAGCCTTGGGAGGAGTGATACTCCATTTCCTCCGAGCCATCCATTGATGGCTTACGTGGGGTGCTTTCGGCTTCTATTTCGCTATTTTGCTGTGTACCAAGTCTTTGAGGGTCATTTGAAGGTGAACCGTCAAAAATTTTTTCGTGGGGGTCCCCTTGGGTCAGAACATTGACCCCGGGGTTAGTGATTAGGTTCCCACACACAGTACTCACTTTTGTGGGCTTCCTTTTGGGCTTCGGGCTAGAAGGGAGGCTGTCTGGGTACAGCTGACGATGTTTGTCTAGGTAACGGTACCGGCTTTTGAGGCGTCTTGAATACTCAGTTTCAAAGCCTTTCGGCGTTGTAGGGGCCCTACTGGGCTCGGACATAGACCGAGATCCCACTAGTTATGGTACTTACACTGGCGTTTTACGAAAAAATATAAGGGAAAATATATAAGGAAAGAAATTTTTATTGACAGCTGTCACTAGAAGTTTACTGCTTCGCGAATTACAAGCTCTACACCGCAAACGACGCCTAGGAGAGTCCTAGGTAAACTGAAATTGGAGCGCTAGCCGCAATTGCTGCATTGAATAGTGACGTCACCGTGCAGTCTTCCGTCCGACTAGAGTTGATAGCTAGCCGGATTCGAGATTTGTCTTTTCAGTGTAATTCTCGCTGCTGTGAGTCAGTTAGTAGCAGCGCCCAGTCCACGTCCTGTCGTTAGCTGAGGGCTGTTTTTGTCTCGTCTGTAAGTTGTGGGTGCTTTATGCAAACATCCATGTTTCCTGTTTGCACCATCTCCTGCGTGGATTAATTTTATGTCCTCCTTAAGGGAGCTGGGTAGACAGTTTTTGTTGGTGTTATTTGATAATCTGAGTGTGAGTGCTTTGACAGTTTCCATGAATGTTTGCATATGCATGAGTTTCTGAATGTGGTGTGTATTGATTGTCAACGTCGCTCATAAATGCGTTGTATGTTTCGATAATTTGTTGTCCTGTAATACAATGTTTGAGTGCAGCGTTAAGCGCTCTAATCGCCCTTGTTAACTCACCGATGTTGATAAGTTTGTTTAACTCGGCCAATTCCTTATTTAGGGCTGTAAAATCATTCATTGCTGAGTTTGTGTTGTTGGTTCTCGTCGTTTCAGTTTTGGTGGCCTCTACTGAAGTTTGCATGGTTTTTCTGTAATTTAATGCTGGGAATTCTTCTAGTCTTCTCGCATTGCTCACATTACTATTTTTTCTAGCTTCCCATTGATTAATAGTAGGTGCAGGTGCAAGTACAAGCTTACGTTGTTGTACTGGTCTTCTTTCCTCAATCCTTGAAAGCCTTTCAAGGTATACTTTGCAGTTGGAGTAGTTTGCAGGGTGATCACCCCCGCAGTTGATACACGTTGCAGGTGTGTCTCTGGTCTTGACACACGTGCGTTTGTGGTGATCACCCGCACATTTAACACATCTTGCAGGCTTTCCACAATTTGCGGTAGCGTGTCCCCACTCCTGACACGTGTGGCATTGTATTATCTGCTTAACGGACTTCCTTAACTCCCAGGTAACCCTGGTGTGCAGTACTCTCCTTGTGTTTTTGTTGAGGTACTCAAGGGTTATGACAGGATCTGTTACCACAAAGAAGAGGGGACGCTCCTTAGTTTTCATTATGTAGACCTCCTTGGCTATGATCTCATGATCGTCTTCGAGGTTTTCTTTGATGTCTTGTATTTTCGTACCTTCTGCCAAGCCTCGAAGGACGAACGCATGTGTTTTGTCACTGTAGGCAGTATATGTGTGATACGCCATTTTTTCACTTTATGTTGTTAAGAACTTTTTCGTAGTCCTCCTTACCATCGACAAAGCGAATTGTGGTTCTGTTAGTGTGTTTAACACTAAATTCTCCTTGTACGATGGCTTTCAGATCGGAGATAAGTTGATTTGGGTTGGCTGTTTTGCCGTCTATGACTATAGGCGGCATTGTAGTCTTTTGTCTGTTGGCTCTTGTTTCTGTTTTATTTTTGTTGTTGGCTGATGTGTTGTTAGAGGCTGTTACACTGGTACTAGGTTTTTGGGGTAGTACTTTTGGAGTTTCATTGGTGGGAAATGGTATATATTTTGTGCCTTTTTTTCTTTTTTTTACTATTTTACCGATTTCGTCGTCATTATCGGTGTCTGACTCGTCGGTTAGTACATGGTAAGAATTGTGAACTGGCGTTATAGTTTTTGCAGCTTTTTCCCGTATCAATTTATGGAAATTGGAACTAAATTTCCTTGGTACCGTGAACTGGTCTTCGTTCTTTTTGTTAATTTCGTCCTCTATCTGCTTTTGGTCTCTCTCTTTCTCATGTATAGCTCTCTCTTCTTCCAATCTGAATTCAAAGAGACTGTTAGGTGAGTGGGGTAGTCGGTCTTCCCTGTCGAATTTGTATCGGACACTCCTCTCGTCCTCTGAGGTGTGACTGTCATATGTCATGATATTTTGTGTTACTCTTTGTGGTACCTCTTTTCTTTTGAGTCTAGGGTCAGTGACAGTCCTTACTTTTGGGATAGCACCTTGGGAAGTGGGGTTGATATATTCTGTTATTCCAATGGTTTGGGGTTTTTGTTGCACTGTCAATGAGGGGCGATACCCGGCTGGAGAACTACTCAGTTCATCCCCCGTTGGAGTACCTCCCACATTGTCAGTGTTATTCTTAGCAAGATTATTACCTCCAAAATCTAGTGACTTGGCTATTACATTGTCTGGCATCTTAAGTGTTTTATATGTGCCTTTGGGTAACTGCTCTTTTTGATACGCAGAGTAAAAGTTCGCTGTGGCTTGATCTAATTCTCCTGACTCCTTAGTTATGCCGGGGACTACTGTAGTGTCCATATCTACGTCACCTCCTTCACTGCAAGATGATGAATCGGATGTTCTTTCTACATCATTTATTAATTTGTCCACTGTTTTGTAGGCATTACCGTCATCTATTTGTGGTCCTGGTGTTGTTTGTAAGGATCCTTGGGAGGAATGGTACTCCGTACCCTCTGAGCCATCCAAGGATGGCTTACGTGGTGTATCAGTAGTGTTTGTTTAGTTTTTAAGCTTTTGAGGTCATCTGAAGGTTGTTCCGAAGAAATTTTTGCCAAGGGGTCCCCTTGATTCATGTAATTGACCCCTGGGTTATTTGTTAGCTTGCCACACTCTGTACTTACATTTGTTTTTCTCCTGGGCTTAGAGCTGGTTGATGGAAGGCTTTTTGGGTGATATTTGTGTCTGTTCTTTTCCAAAAATCTATACCGGCTTTTCAACTTCTTAGAGTATCCGGTTTCAAAGCCTTTCGGCGTTGCTGGGGCCCTTTTGGGCTCGGACATGTGCCGAGGTCCCTCTAGGTACTGTACTTACACTGGCGATTAATGAAAATTATAAAGGAAAAGGTTTAGAAAGGAAAAAATTTTTATTGACAGTTGACACTTCAAAGTAAACAAAAATTGAGCGTCAATTTGCACAACTATACCCTAGAAGAGTTCTAGGTAAATAAATTAAAAAATGAAGTGATTACCTTGCTACTTAAAAGCAACAATTGAAATTAATTCTTAATATTAGGATTTAAAGGTCGCTCGAAAACATCAAAAGCAATAATGTTGTATATAAAAAATTATGAGCGACCGTTAAAAGTTCATATTTTCTAACGTCACGAGCAAAAAAATAGGCTTTCATAGGACCCATATCCTCAGCCTTTATCAATGTAAAATATTAATAATATTACTAATATTAATTCTGATTTTTTTAAATTTACCAACCCAGCATAGTTTCACATTTTGACAAATTTTTAAATTTTGCTTTCAAACTTTTAACACCCTGTATCTCGCTAAATAAATTCGTTTCTTTAAGAGTTTATGTTCCAATATCTAAACTCATCAATTAACAATAGCTCTCAGGAGTAGAGCATTGTCAGTCGAATATGCTAACACCCTGTATATCTTTCTTTTATAGAATATTTTATATACAAATTTTTAATATATTTGAATAAATGCTCAAAACGATAATGTTTGTTTATTATTGTAAACCATCAAATAGGTTTAGGCCTATAAATATAATAATCTTAAAAATACCCAAATTATAAAAAAAAAACAAAAAAATCATATTAAAATTAATATATAATACGCCTTTCTGATATAAACAACCTCCTCTCACCTTATCTAAAAGATGATGGTTTCTTATCAGTAGTAATATCTCAAGGAAAGCGATAATTCTAAATATTTTTTTTTTCTTTTTTGGAGTACAAAATTCTACCGTCACGAGCAAAAAAATAAAAATAAATCGAATTTTAACTAATTTTAAAATTTTGAAAAATCTTGAGCGATCCCTAAAAATTTTTTTTGAGCTGCCCTTTGAAAGGGGGTTTTAAAAAACTATAAACGTATTTTCGTACGAGACTTAAAAAAAAATAGTCGGTTTTTGCGACACCCTACGGTACATATTTATAAAATATTTCTGGATATATTTTTTTGGTTTAGTACCACTTCGGCCGTTCCCATATCGGCCGTTAAATAAAAAAGTTGCATTTCGGCCGGTCGCCTTTTTGGCATATTTAAATTAAGATTAGAGTTACATTTCGGCTGGTCAACCTTTTTGGGATATTTAGATTAAGATTACTTAAATAATATCGGCCGTTTGTTTATATATTGTAAACTTGTTAATTTTTTAGCATAATATACAAACAGTTAAAGGAAAAACAAATTTAATAAACTCAAATTCTTTATTACAATATTTTTTAGAAAAAACAATCCATTGGTTCAATAAAAAATCAATAGATAATACACAGTATGACAACACAATTTTACTCAAATTTAGTAATGTACATGAATTTGTTCAACGCATTTTTTAAGTCAATATTTTTGTCCCTTAAATCATTTAATGTTTTTTTAATTCTAATATCAATATCAACGTATTTTTTTAATCTTTTTTGGAGTTGGTATATATAGATTTATTTTTTGTAATTTAATTATATTTAAAGCAGCCTCCTCTTTCAATACAGTTATTAACTCGAAAATGTTTGGATGACTGTTCCCAATTTTTTTATTTAATTTACTATGCCATCCTTCCACTGCGTTTGTAGTCCGATGTCTGTGCCCCGAACATATCCAAATATTTTGAATAATTGGATTATCTAACCATTGTGAAGTAAAATAATCATTAAATTTAATAACTAGATTATTCATAGGTGAAGTTTCCATTATAATCAGCCATCCCTCATCGATATTTTCTTCTGGTAAATGAGCCAGAGCAGTACACATTCTAATATAATTTCGTACTTCACTTTGATTACGATATGATAACACTAAACCTAAATCTTGAAGTTTGCGCTATATGGCCTGATTAAAGTGAAAATTGCATCCATGAATGATAGTTTTGGGAAATACATATCTTATTGCATTTATGGTAGCTACTTCAAAATCCAATTTAAATACTTTCGGTGAAAAATTTTTAAACTTTGAAACAAGCAAGGAAAAAAGTCTTATGTAGGTTTTTTCTTCCTTATTCGGCAAAAGAGCAAAAATTGCTGGAATAATAAAAGTACTATCCTCGGTACTTTTTACATCTGCATGTATAGTGTACAATTGAAAAAATAATAAAGAACAGCTCTTAAATGTTCCGTCTCCAAAAAATACTTCACTTTCATTTAATAAAGATTCAAATACGTTACTAAATATTAATATTTTATCTTCAACACCGTCTTCTATAACTAAAAAGTTTTCCGCTAATTGTGGTGGCAACACAATTTCAGATCTGTGTTTCGGTAATGAAACATTTCCAAATGTTTTTGCCTAGCACGATAAAGGTTTGATTTTACTGAATTTAACTCAGGAATTTTGGTCACAAACTCCAGTCCTAGATTTTTAATGTCTTTGAATTCACTACTTACAATTTGAGGAATAGGTGTAAATTCTTCTCTTGCTCGCTTTTTACACTGAAAAACACACTTTTCAACCTCTCTTTTAGCTATATCCAAAACACAAGTATGATCTTTTTTCCCCAAAATTTGTTTCTTGTCATTTGTTGTAGAAACACGTCCACCACAGTTTCTATTAGAACACATCCAAGATACATTTCCATTTTTATAAATTTCTTTTATCTGATATCTGTAACCACCATTAATAAGTAGAGGTTTGCCTTTGCTGGTTTCAATAATTTCAATCTCACTGTCCATTTTTAAGAACACCTTTCACTTTCAAATCTTTACTGATAATAAGAACAAATATTTATTATTTACGAAAAGAACATGAAAGGACATATCCAAATGGCAGGGTAACTAATCCTTTAATCCTTTTTTATGAGTATTTATTTAATACTCATGTCTATTATTTTTTGAACATAATTTGGTATTTCTAGTAATACTTATGCATTACCAAGCAATTACTGATAATAAAGTTCAGGTACAAATTGGTTTTCTATTAGAGATAATCACCCTTTAAAATGCCCTTAACACTTCGTCTACAATTATTTCTTAAATTAAACGACTTCAATGACAGTTTTTGGAAATACATATCTTATTACGTTTTTTGTAGCTACTTCAAAATCCAATTTAGGTAAATACTTTCGGAGAAAAAATTTTAAGCTTTGAAACAAGCAAGGACAAAAGTCTTATATAGGTTTTCTTTTCCTTATTCGGCAAAAGAGCAAAAATTACCGGAATAATAGAAGGACTATCCTCGGTACTTTTTACAATTAAAAAAATAATAAAGAACAGCTCTTAAATGCTCCGTCTCCAAAAAATACTTCACATATTTTAATAAAGATTCACATACGTTAATAAATATTAACATTTCGTCTTCAACACATTTTTTGCCTTAAGTTGAACGACTTGAATATTTTTTTATAATTAAATTGCCAAACCAAAGCGTAATTGCCACCCTGTACTGTACATCGACCATCCGAAATGCAGCGCATCCGTTTTACCTGAAACGCATGAAAAGGACAAGCGGCCGAAATGGGACAAAAAGAGGTAGATTTTTCAAAACGGCCGAAGTGAGAACGGCCGAAGTGGGATATCACCTATTTTTTTACCTGTTAGCGTTGATTGGATAATAATAAATACATAATTCTAGTATCATTCTATTATAATACAATATTTTTACCCTGTCTTTGATATCCTATCATTTTGTTCTTTCTTCAGGTTTCTACTTCATAATTTTCATAAAATATGCACTAATATATACACTTAAAAGGCAACGATTAATATGTTTTATATAATTCACTAGCATTATAATTTGTGGTCGTTCTAACATGCTTCCCTAATTTTGATAATCATGCAACTTATTAAGTTAAGTCCTTAATTCAAACGAGACATCTATGCACGCCTATGTGCTGTGCGTTTCTATGACATTCAAGAGGAACGTTCGGTGATATTTTATGCAGGAAAATTTTTCGATTACTTTGTTAGGTCGGCTGACGGTGCCGGGGTTTCCCGCGGGAAATAATAACTTTGATCAAATACCGCAATCACTAGCCGAGTTTCGGTTGTTTTTCTAATTCGATGTCGTTATGGACGCGAATCGGCAGAACAAATGCCAGTAAATAAATGCCGGTATTATCGAAAAGTTTAATGGGAAAATCGACGTGTCAAAAATGAAAATGGAAATGTGTTTCTAGATGAGCTATATTTGAAATTAATGCTTTATTTCTTTAAAAACCACATCCCCTTCTCTTTCAATTTTATTGATATACCTAAATAGTTTGTCGTTTTTCGATCTGGATATGTATTTAATTAAGGTAAAATCTTAGATTAAAGAGACCGAAGATGTAACATTGCACACTGCGCATGCTGTCTATTTTAAGCCAAAGTAACCCACCAATTGAAAATCATTGTTGCACGACGCCACCCGAATTGCTCCGATTTCCATTCAGCGATCACACCTCCACCTGAGTTTAATCACCATTGACAGCTGTTTTTTGATTTATTTGTTGGTATTTTAGCAATTTAAAGTGTTCTAGTTATTCAATTTCAAGTTCAAAATGTCACGATGTATCTTGAAAAATTGTATGTACTTATAATACAAGTACTACTGTTATGAATATATTCGTTTTCAGCGGTAAATATTTATTAACGTTTTGACATAAAGCGCCATGATTCTCTGGGCTGAACACTTCAGATCCGCATTAAGGGGTTTCAATAAATATTAAGCATCAGATTTCATATTACTTACATAAATTTACAAAAGGGTAAAATTTTGAACATTTAATTTAAATAAATAGTAAATAGGCATTATTGCTAACGAAATTTTGTATTTAAATAGTATTTTTATAAGAATGTTTTCTAAAGGTAGTTTTTAGCCCTTTTTGGTAGATAAATAAGAGGTAAAGAATCATAGTTGCTAGCTAAATTTTATTTTTATAAGGCATTTTTATAAGGTATTTTTATGAGGTATTTTTATAAGAATATTAGATGAAATACAGGATGACCTACTTAAAATTTCAAGGTTCATCTTATTTGCGGTCAAATCGAAAGACATTGAATTTTCAGTCTTAAAACAAAGTAATCTAGTATAAACAAAAAAAAATACTAAAGTTACAGGAGTTAGGTCCGATTCCACCGTTGTGTTAAACGGAGATTAAAATGACAGTGTTAATGTAAAAATGTCATTTTAAACTTCGTTTAACACAACGGTGGAATCAACCCTTAGTCACGTTAATAAAATGTTACATTACAAACCCCTAAACAACTCGAACATAATTTTCGTTTACTAAAAAAAATCCAAAACTTAGCAATATTTATTTATTATACAAGCGAATGCGATTTCAAAGATAACTGGATCAAAAAATCCGAATCTCTAAATTTTGGAACTAAATGCTCAGATAAAAGCAAGCGACCGATAGGGGTTACAAAACTAATCGATTTATCGATAATTCTGATATTTTTTAATGAAAATCGATTTATCCGCTGTTTTTAATAAATTATTATCGTTTTTTTTTAAGATAATGTATTAATCGATTTTAAAGGAAATACAGAAAAAGTACATTTATTCAAAATTATCGATTTATCGTTTAATCAGTTTTTTAATTATTTGATTATTTTCGATTTTTCAAAGATATTATATGAAAATAATCGATTGAATATAATCGGTTATTTTACATAATCGATATTTTGGTTATTTTTTTAAAATTATCGATTTATTGGATAATCAGCATTTTAATAATCAATTATTTTCGATAATCGAATAATCAATTTCAAAGGAAATATGAGAATCGGCTTCTTAATTAATTGGTTATTTTCGATTAGGCGATTATTTTGGGATTATTTATTATTTTTGGTATTTCAAAGATAACCAAATTATCGATTTTAAAGGAAATACAATAAAAATAGATTATTGATAATAATCGATTGATCGAAAATAATCGAATATTTAAAATATTCGATCATTCTGTTTTTTTTGAAAATCGATTTGTCAGTTAATCGACTTTTTAATTAATCGAATATTTTTGAAATACAATAAAATAGATTATTGGTAATAATCGATTTATCATAGAATCGGCTTCTTAATTAATTGATTATTTTCGATTAGGCGATTATTTTGGAATTATCGATTATTTTCGGTATTTCAAAGATAATCGAATTAACGATGTTAAAGGAAATACAATAAAAATAGATTATTGATAATAATCGATTGATCGAAAATAATCAATTATTTAAAAAAATCGATCATTCTGTTTTTTTTAAATCGATTTATCAGTTAATCGACTTTTTAATTAATTGATTATTTTTGATTAATCGATTATTTTCGATTTTTCAAAGATTATCGAATAATCTGTTTCCATGGACGAAAAAAAAAATGGTTTATTTGAAAATAATCGATTATTTAAAATAAACGATAATTCTATTTATATTATATGTTGAAAACACTGATTTATCGGTTAATTGGCTTTTTAATTAATCGATTATTTCTGATTTTTCAAAGATAACCAAGTAGTCGATTTTAAAGGAAATGACAAAAAATATATTGTTTGAAAATAATCTATTGATCGAAAATAATCGATTATTTTCAATTATCGATAATTTATTTCGATAATCACTCATCCCTAGCGACCAAATGACTTTTAATAGATTTAAATTTTAAAATGTTATCTGGTTTTAGACATATGCATTTCTAGAGTTTTATGTGACTCATCCTTTATAATAAATAATATTCTTAAAGGAAGAAGCCTTAATATACTTTTTCTGAGGTTACAATACAAAACAGCATTTTCTCATTTTGACTAATTTTTAATAATATGTAATAGCCGTAGAAAAAATATAATGTTCAACTCATAAGGGTAGATTTGCAGTATTAGCCTGCGCACATGCTATTTTTATAATACTCGTAGACAATGAGTAACATTTTTTGCTCTATTTACAATATATTCTATTTCAACATTTTACTGTAATCTCTTGCAGAAAAGTCCGTAGTAAATAAACGCTAACGAAATATTCTATAAAAGGTCTTCTCTTTACATAAAATGTCGTGGCATCTGTTTGATATTAAAAAATCACGATAATTTGATTTCATAATACAAAATTCGATTAAACACCTTTTAAACAAACCTAATAGTTCATTAAGTTGCTAATAAACAAAGTCCGGTCCCTGTCACAGAGTTCGGGTCGCCGCGTGTCGCCGCCCAGTTCCCCCACTCCGTTAACCCTTCTTTAGAAATTGGCAACATTTGCGCAGGATTAAAACCGGTGTATGTTATATCTCTGGTCTCTTTTATCTAAGGGTAAAATCTATAAAGTTATAAAATAATTGCAATAACGACATAAAATAAATATTTGTTAGAAAATAATGTTTATGATATATTGATATGGAATCACCAGGTATATGACATTTTTAAAAGCTGGCTCAAAACTCTTAAAATAGATAGTTCCCTTATCTAACAATTTACAAAATAATTGCTATAAATTTTCCATTTAACCCCAAAGTTTCTCTGCTATTCTTTTTTTTTTTCGTCTGCTTACTCGTTGGACACTAACTAGTACTTGTATCTATCTTTTTAATATTGTCTGCTTTGTTTACTATATCTAGCCTCTCTGTTTCTTAACTTTGTAATAAATTCATTTTATCTCTCCAACTTGATAACTGGCAATTTAGAAGCCCTTCTGAATATTTGTTTTCCAGGCAGTTTACAACCAACATCAATTTAAAAAAATACCCGATACTCTGATTTTTTAAATTTACTACCCCATCATAGTTTACACATTTTGGTGAGTCATCAATTTCCATGTCAAATTCTCGAAATTTGTTTTTACTTAGTATATTCCTCACATATATTGAGAAAAATTAATTTAAAATATTGAAACTCCCTCCTTTTTTCAATTGTTCTTTTCGACCATTTTTTCTCTATTCAATTAATACATAAACTATCAACTATTTTCTTAAATACTCATAGTACTTTGCAACTATTTATAATTATTGTAACTACTATATCATATAATAACTATCTCATTTATCTCACACTCATATTCAAACAAATCTTAGATTTTAAGTATCCACCCATATTTTCTTCCTATTTTAATCCATTTTTTGTTAATTTAAAAATCTTTTAAAATGTATATGTTTTGAGCATATTTTTTCGTTGCTATGCCAAATATCTTCTTCCCATATTATACACTTTCTCAACTTCATTTTTACTTTCCTGTCTGTATATAGATAAGGAAAGTATAGGCATCATGATTTTTTGACTTCGAGATTTTGACAAATTTTCACGTTTTGGAGCCTCCTAAATCCGTTTTGACTATTTTCACAATGGTGTCAGACAGTGCGTGTGTCGGAGTCACAAGTGCAAAGTGGCTGCAAATTTAGCTTTAGATCTTAAACACTGAAATACAAATAATAATAAATTTGAAGCTGTGTTCCATTTTTATATTTTGACCGTCCAGAAATCCATTAATTTTATTTTTTGTCATTATTGACAATATTGTCGAGTTGCAATTTCGACTAATTTCCATTTAATTGAGTTTAGCTGTTTAGCACCACTGCTTTAACCGCACACCAGCAGACAACGGGGGTTTATATCATATTCACAATACGTAAACACGTTTCTGCGCATGCAACTCCGCGCGTGGGTGCTCTGAAGTCCGTTTTCCAATAGCAAAATTGTATTAAAATGTAAAGCACATTGATTAGTTCAATAACATCTCGTTCAGTAACACACAAAAGTGTTGTTTCAAAAATTTTAATTCATATATTACAACAAACTAAAAAAAACATGCCTTCACTTAGTTATTTGTACTATGTGAGGATGGATTTATGTCCGCTGCATGACTACCCAATGGGTAAACCCCATGGGTAAACCCTGTCATGGGTTTACCCAAGAATTTTTTTTTTTTGTTATTACTTGCCACCACCTGTAGAGGCCTTAACTTGACAGGTCTCCTTTCAAAAATGTTAGTTTTTTGAAAAAACAAGGTTGTTTAAAATAAGCCTTATCTTTTAATCTGTTTAATGTATGTGATTTGTTTTGTATAGTCTTGAATATTTTAAATTTTACTATTTCAATTGACTAATATTTGTTTTTCAAATATTTTTAACTTTTTATTACTTGTAAACTTTGTTCATTTTACAATTTATTTCACCCCACATTTGATGAAACTTGTTTTGTAGTATTCCCTAGTGGATGGAGAGTATGGTGAGTTTTCTCTTTTTTACTATTTTATATATCGTTTGCTCTAAGTGTTAACACACCTTACACCACATATTTTCCTTTCCACTAGGCGAGCCTGAAGATGAAGTGATGACACTTCGAAACCGGTCGCACTCAATGTTTTGTTAAATAATTAAACATTGACTTTCCTTGTGAGATATAAAGGACTTTTTCTCCCCTTTCACCTTAAAATTCATGAAATAGTTTTACCACTTTTGGGTCATATTGACAACATAATTCAGAAAATTAAACTTTTTTTGCCAGACCATGTTGATTTTAAATGGTTTACATCAGTGGCGACTCGTTGCCTAGTCTATGAGGAGACTACTTTTAAAAGGCACACCCTATATACTTAATAAAAATATATGTCTATAAGAATACAAAAAGCAGAAATATTACATTGTATTCTAATAGAAATATATATTTGTAGAAAGTATATAGGGTGAGCCAGCCTCCTCGCAGACTAGGCCACGAGCCGTCTCTGGTTTATAATATAAAGAACATAAAACAGACGTCTTTTCTCTTTTAGTTAAAACTTGTCTACTATTAATAATAAGAAAGTATTATAATGATAGTATGAGGGCTGCTGCAATGTCTAAAAGACAAACAAAATGATTTGAAGTTACTGC
Source organism: Psylliodes chrysocephalus (assembly GCA_927349885.1). Classification (NCBI taxonomy): domain Eukaryota; kingdom Metazoa; phylum Arthropoda; class Insecta; order Coleoptera; family Chrysomelidae; genus Psylliodes; species Psylliodes chrysocephalus. The sequence goes on from OV651815.1 coordinate 4,750,715, forward strand.
ATTTAATTTTTTTCTGTTTCAGTTTATATGGATGGTTGCTTTTATCTTATTTTCTAAGATTCAAGAAGAATTTGTTGTTTTGTTTATTTTAAAAATTTATTTGCTTAGGCATTAGTTTTTATATCAAGTAAATTAATTATTTGTTGTGCAATTTCTGATTTTTGTTAGCCAAAGATAGTTAACGTACCGAAATAATAATGTAATGTTTGTGATATTAGAGTAACTTTCTTAAAGAATCATTTATAAGACGTCCGGGAGCGCCATAGTAAATAATAATAATAATAATAATTATAATAATAATAATAATAATAATAATAATAGACATTCTTGCTTCGCATAAACTCGCTTGTATGGGGGTGAAGTGCATGAAAAATAATTTTTTGTATTGCCATCTCTTTAATATATTTTTTATTTATTTTTCTTGGGAATTTTTAGTGAATATAATTATATAAAACTTTGTATGATATTTATTTTATCCCCCATAATTATTTGTCATAGAATTTTACATTTTTATTGGGCATATCATAATTGTTACAAACAGCTAATAAAATAGGAAAATTTTAATTATAATTAGGAGAAAAATTTACTTAAACAATTATCTTTTCCTAAACAATACGAAATAGAGCCATAAATATTTCTATAGTAAATTTTACTTTTTAACGAATGAAAAATATGTACGAGGATGTATCAGAAAATAACGAGACTGGTGCTATAGTATAACAACGAAACATTTATTTAAAAAAGTTCAACAACTATCCTTCGAAGTACTCTCCATTCTGTTGAATACACTTATCCCATCGCTTTATCCACTTATCATAAACTTCTGAGAAACCATTTTTTGATAGTCTGTTTAGTATACCCATCACAGCGTTATTGAGCTATAAATCCGACTCAAATCTTTTACCTCTCAATTCTTTTTTTGACTTCAGGAAACAAATGGAAGTCACATGGAGCAAGGTCAGGAGAGTAGGGGGGATGAACCATAATTTCAACCCCTAATTCTTCAATTATTCGTTGACAAATCATTGATCTATGAGCCGGAGCATTGTCGTGATGCAGCGTTCATCCAAAGTCCTGATAAAGCGGCCTTTTTTTCTTTAATTTTGCCTCTAAGGGTCCTCGAAGTACATTAGAATAGTACTCCCCTGTTACTGTATGTCCTCTAGGTACAATGTGATCGTAAATAACGCCAAATTTATCAAAAAAAATCAGGTGCATCACTTTACCAGCGCTTTTAGCAGTTTTGGTCTTCTGCGGTCTTGGGCTGCATTTATGCTTCCATTGCATACTTTGAGATTTCAATTCAGGATCGTAATGATAAAACCAACTTTCGTCACATGTAACCACATTATTTAAAAACTGTGGGTTACGTTGCAATTGCCTTTTCCACTGCTGACAAATTGTCACTCGATTCGCTTTTTGTTCATCGGTCATCACTTTTGGAATCCATCTTGCCGCGATCTTCCGGTACACTAAATCTTCATGAATAATTTTTTGAGTGGTACCGTAAGACAAATTAACATTGTCAGAATTTCGTTTTATGCCAATCCGGCGATCATTTTGTATCAAGTCGTTAATTTCTGCAATTTTTGTGTCATTTCTCGCAGTTTGTGGTCGACCGGGACGAGGTTCATCTTCAACTGATTCACAACCGTCTTTAAACTTTTTATGCCACTGAAACACTCTACATCGTGATAAACTATTATCTAGATATGCACCTTTAATCATTTCAAAAGTTTCAGTTGGTGTTTTACCCAATCGAACACAAAATTTTATCGCGTATCTTTGCTCCACTTTCATTTTTCGATGGGTACGCAAAACACTGACAATTCAATAATTAATTTGTAACAAATGTCAAAAGTTAAATCAAAGCCTACTTGCGGGGTAGTACATTAAATATAAGGCTTTCATGTCTCATTTTTTGGGTTATAAAATGTTACCTCTGAAAAAAGTTATAGCACCAATCTCGTTATATACTGATATATCCTCGTACCTTCAGGTAAAAGTGAAATTTTTGAAATCTTTATAAAAACAAAATTTTGCGATTTATTGCCATCAAAATTTGATTAAATTTTGAAAAAATGGCTCCAGAGGAACATATTTTAGCTACACGTACATGTTTTTTATTTCACTAAAAATTACTACCAAAATTTTGTATGGCTATATTTCGTATTAGTTAGAAAATAATTGCATAAGTAAATTCTCCTTTAAAAAAACCCGCCAATTTTCAAATTAAATATAAAATTACGGGTAACTGCATTACCGACAGAGTAAGGGTAGATGATAATACTACAGAGTAAAATTAGTTCTACTCCTCCCCCCACAGGTCGCTGCAAGCAAACATGTTGCAAAATTTCTACAAAGAAACGGCAACTCTTAATAATCCTTTCTCCATGCTGCAGACAGCGTTCAGAGTGGGACATGAAACCACTGACCGCAGTACCAGCAGAAGGACGTCAAAGAGTTTTGAGTGCATGCTTAACACACCTGCTTGCTTACATCCCAGCCTCTCCATCATCACTAGCCGCCTTAGTCTGCTGTGGAACACTAGGAGGCCGACAGCGAATCTCCAGCTTAGTAGGGTATCCAGGATTAATAAGGTATGATAAATCCATTAACGTCTACCACCAGCATCGACGCCACCTCATACAAGTTAAATATTTATTAGTTTTATATTAAAATTAGACATTATAAACTTACCCTTAATGGCACGAAGCCCCTTAGTTGTGAGCCACAAGTGTCGACACTAGCGGTAGTTATCTATCTACCTCCTCATCTCTTATAATATATCTGGAGATAGATTTTTATAGTAGTACATAATAAGGAAACCAATAATTTATACTGTTAGTATTTATTAGTATAACACCTACGCATTCTTTTAAGTTGAATACCAGCTAGAAATAAAACCTAATATAATCAATCTGAGTAAAGATTATTATTTATTAATTATATATTTATCATGCTTTTTCTTCCCACCATAGGCTCATAAAGGCGAAACATATCATTCTCTTTTGGTGTTTAGCCATTTTACGATAAAACTTGCCTAAAGGAGGATATCGGTGTTTAATTTTCTTTATTTAAAATATTCGCCCCATAATATGCTGCATTTTTAAAGATTACTTGAATAACTTCTTTTAAGATCACCCAGGCAACACACTTTGGTATAAATTATGTCTTTTTTTCGATATTACCATAAGTATGAATACGGGTACTACCCAATATATTTGTGAAAATGTCAGCCCTATAAACGTATATTATTTGTCATATATAAACGTCGATTACTACTAATTTATTTACCTATAATTAATCGTGTTTTTATATTAGATTTATAGCTGTAGTATACAGGGTGTCATTGAAATAGTATAAAAAAATTCGGGAGGTGATAGTACTCCTAAAACTAGTAAAAACAGTTCCTATAACTATAAGTCGTTAAATGCATATTAAAGGATTTAGGGGAGTCAAAAGGGCAAACTTGGAAAGTGGTTTTTTTAAAATTGTAAGCTTAAAAAACACGAAAAAAATCACTGCTGACATTGAATTTACTGCTAAATCCAATGGTTATATCGAAAAATTACTTATTTAATCAGAAAGGGTAGTTCTTGCAAGGGTAAGGGGTCGATTTATGATTAACTTTTTAGGGGTTGATTTTTTTAAAAACTACTACTCTTTTTCCATAAAAAAGGTACTCTTATTGCAAGTCGCTTAAAGCAATGGTTTTCGAGAAAATTGAAGGCAAACATTTTACTGAACCTGTATTTGAAAAACAGGTATGTATTTATTTTTTGATGGGTTGCTCACAGGTTAATCAACATAAATTTATGAAAATTATGGCGTGGTTATTTCAATTTAGAATTACCAAATCGCCCTGTTAAAAAAGAGAAGCGCTGAAATTATTTTAAATAATAAAAGAGTGAGAAATTAAAGTGAAAAATATTTTATTACTATTATGGAAACTACCGTATTTTTTTATCATATCAGTCTGACTCTTTTATTTAAAGTAAATGTTCAATGTGGCCACCATTCATTTCAATACAGACACGTGCTCTTTTCCTCCAGGATCTGCGTACCCTATCGAAAATCCTTGGCGTTGTACGAATTTGATTGGAGCAGTCAATTATCCGTTGTCGTAGTTGCTCTTCAGTATTAATCAGCACTGAGTAAAGCAATGCTTTTAAGTGACCCCATAAGTAGAAATCAAGTAGACTAAGATCTGGTGATCTGGCTGGCCAAGCTTGTAGACCACCACGTCCTATCCAACGCCTCTCGAAAACTTGATTTAAATGATTTCTCACGGCTAGTGGAAAATGAGGTGTTGCACCATCGTACATAGAATACATAATCTGCCTCTGTGATATTGGAACTTCCTCCAAAAGTATTGGTAAATGGTTTTTTAAAAAATGAAGGTAATTTTGTCTATTAAGCCTAAAAGAATAATAATAATTAGGAATTGGTGACGTTTGAACAGTTTTAAAATTTACCTATTGGGTAGAAAGAATGGTCCAATAAGTCTATCTCCAAGAAATCCCGCCCAAACGTTTACTGAAAATCAAACTTGGTGTCGGCTTTCTATGACAGCACGAGGATTTTGATCGGACCAGTAATGGGTGTTGTGGTAATTAACAATCTCATTTTTGGTAAACCCTGCTTTATCAGTGCATAAAATGTTTGACAGAAAAAAGTGATCTTCTACCAGTTTTCTTAATAACCAACGATAGAAATTGGCACGAGCGGGATAGTCTAGAGGATTAAGGGCTTGTGCCCTTTGGATGTGGTATGGATACAGCAGTTGAGGATGAAGAGTCATCCACACAGTATGGCGACTCACGTTTTCTCGCGCTGCAATTCTCCTTACAGATAAACCTGGATCTTCCTCTACACTTCTTAAAATCCGCTCTTCAATTGCTGGTGTACGCACTGTAACATTACGGCCGCGATCATGGTGCCTGTTACTAAATGAACCTTCGTCTCTCAGGCGCTGATGGACTCTGGCAAATATCTTATGAGAGGGTGCTCTGCGATTTGGATATTTTTGAATATACAAACGTTTAGTGGTCCCGTTGGTTGGTCCCACTAAATTTCTTGATTAAAAACTAAAAAAAAAAGTAATTTTTTTAAAAATTTATTTAATATATATAATAAAAAAAGAATGACAATATCGAAATATATATAAAAATGAAATTGATTGTTGAAGTGTTTTTTCAATGATCTGTCTGCAGTATAGCAACGGCGGTCGTTATTAAAAAAGAAGAGACCAGACGGTTGTCACTCCAAACTCCGAGCAATTACTACTAGAGGGAGCGTGAAAACGAGTTTGTAGGCGATTGTTGTGTTAGCAACATCTGTAGAGGAAGTGATGAAGCGGGCACAAGGGGGAAGGTAAACATCCTTCTTGTTCAGTGGCGTATCATTTATCTATAAAAACACACATTGACCAAACGTTTTAATTTAAAAAAAAACTAAAAATTTGGTAATTTTACTATTTTTAAAATGAATACCGTCTTATATGTGTCTAATGAAAATGAAACAAAATCACTGTAAAGGTCTAATTTTTTCAATTGAAGAATAAAACCTTAAAATCAATTTTATTATAAATACAGGAGCGACTAGTTTCGGCCTTACAGGAACATCTTCAGGCCTGTAATACAATAATCTTTAATTATTATAATAGGTTGGTCACTTACGAATAACATTAAATAGTATAAACCACAAAAATGAATCCATATTGTAGCATTACAGCATTATAGAACTAAAGCTGTGAAAATAAAAGAGCAGTGTAAACGTAACTAAAAATAAGAAAACTGAGTACGAAATCTACAAAAGAAGAGGTGAGTGGCAATTACGAATGCATTTAAATTGCTCGGGATAATGAATAAAGCTGATAATGTAGTGGTATAGTCCCCGTCTGGATATGTTAAAGAGAATGGCATTTTCTCTGTAAATCTGGAGAATGTAAGGATGGAGGGAAGACGAATATTGCTGGCTCAGTTGAAGATGGCTAAAAAAAGAAGCGTGTAGATGAAAGCTCCAACTTTATCTTCGAAATTCATTTTTAAAAGGAATCATTCATACAAGCATATAATAAATCAACATGAATTCATTATAATTAATAAGCTAATAAACGTTTGTTTCAATGAATAAAACATATGTGAATATAAAAAATAAATAAATAGATAAGAATAATATCAAAATCAATTTGAAAATACAACAGATAAAATGAAATAAATTAATACAGGTACAAATAGAAAGTTAATAACATACTTTCTAAAAGTAACACATTTTAAGTAGATGTTTAAAGAGTTTATTCCTGAACATAACTAATTATTAATGGTAAAACTTCAAACAATAGATTCTTAAACAAATTTCTAGTTTTTGTTTTGCAAAAGACTTTTTTTCCTTCTTCGGTTGCCTCTGCCACTTTTCTTTTAGTAGTTTCGATGAGAATTTTTCTATGGGAACCAGTAGAACCATCAATTGGTTGGTAAAATTTTTATATTTTGGGTCTGGCAAGTCTTGTTAAACTATCTTCTTAGGAAGCTGTAACCTTATGGAAAATAAAAATTTAATCAAAAGCTCTTAATTGAGAATAATATTTGCAAGGGCCGTTTTAATACTATTTTCAAAAGTTCTTGGAATCGTTGTTAACAGAAACCTGCAAAAAAATATATCATTTTATTCCTAAAATATAAGATATCACACAATGCACATTCATATAATATCATTGTGCTAGAAAAATACTAGGTAGGTACTGAGACAATTTAAAAAAAGTATTTTGAGAAACTCAACTTTTAATGTCATCATTGTACTTAACTTTTTTATTGTTAAATTATTAATAATGTCATTTTGTGTAATTCGTTGTGATTTGTATAATATATATTATAAAAACCTATGGTCAATGTTAATGTGCCAACTTTTTTTTAATAATTATGTCCTTGTTATAGTAAAAACACATTTTTAAAGTTTTTTGGATTTCTGCTTTAAATTATCCTACAATTGAACTGACTAATTGTGTGTTTAAAGGTATATCTCTTTTTTGTTATAACAATCTTTGTATAATCAGAGAAAACAGTAAGACATCTTAATATATCCTATTTCACCAACAAAAATGTAGAATAATTAATCTCACATCAAATGGAAAAAGTCATTTTAGGATGTCCTAATAGGTTTTAACTTAAAAACTAAATAAAATGTATATTGCAACTTTGTTCAAATAAATGAATGTTTTTATACCTGACTATAGCAACAGACAGACATTTTTTTAGATCATAATGATCTGCATAACTCAAAATAGTCAAAATCAACATTATTTAAGTTGTTCTAGTATTGTTTTAGCATAACGATGTACTCTCCAATAATAAATATTCAATGTTTTTTGGGACGGTTTTTTTTGTAAATTAAACAAAAAAACATGAATAATGTGATATTCTTGTTTAGTTTTGTACTATATAATATAGTTCATTAGGTAGTGATTTAGAAGCAAATTATGTTCTATTTATAGAATAAAAAATCACTCATAATATCTAAATATTTATACCTATTTATATTTTGAACAGGAAGACTATTTTGTTTTTGGCTCTGAATAGTTTTCTTAAGAATTTTAAAACCTTCCTTAGCTCTTTTGGGATATTCCATGCATATCTTAGAAGTTCATTTTGTTTAAACCTAAAACAAATTAAGTACAAAAAATGAAAATTTAAACAATACACAAAATCAGTCTATTAGATTAGTTAAAAAAAAAGTGTCAACAAAAAAATGGCTTTGCCTTTTTCCTTAAACATTCTTTTTGAAAGAAAGTTTCTCTACTTACTTGCTGTTTTAGTATTTTAGTAGCAGATGAATATATAGTATAGAAGTATTGACAGGAGTGATTAATATACTTCTTTCGACGAAATTGCGTTTTTCTTTAATATTTTCCTCCCCTGAGGTCTGTAATAAAAAAGTTCATTAGCATTAAAAGTTATTCAGGTGGTCACTTGTTGAATTCCTATATTTTGGAACCATGTATTTCTTTCTCATATCAAGAAAAGGTAACCTAAAAAAAATAATAATAAACTTTACAAAGATGTGATATTAAAATAATAATAAGTAATTAACCTTTACTATAATCATTATGAGACGGATGAAGACGAACTTAGCTGGAGTTTACTTGCTCTTAATTTTAATTTTTCGATAAGAAAATAAGAAAGTTTAATTGCAAATTAAAGGTGATTGCCTAATGCACCGCCTCTGATAATTAGGTTGTGTCTGTACTTACTTATGATATTATCTTGAAGAAGCATTTTCAACAGGCCTTTTACACATAAAGCATGTTTTCACCATATTATTAGAGATAATAAATCTTAAATATACATTTACAACCATTACAACGTTATAAATAATAATATTTTCCGTAAAATACAAATATGATATTGACATGTATCAGAAAGTGTCAGAACTGGCGCTGTCAAACTTGGCAACGCTGATTAAATAAGCCAATTACAGAAGAGGTATTTTCCCCCTCGCGGGGAGTAGATGTTGCTAACAAAATTTAGCGCGGGGAAGGGGGGAAGACTCCCTCTAGTAGTAATTGCTCGGAGACTCCAAAACATTGCATATAACCAAAAAGTAAAAATAATGACATAAAACGTCCAACATGAAAAAGCAACTAAAATGTCATAAACAAATCTGTTAGAAGTTCTTTGTGGGCTCGTCAAACAGGACGCGAGCACCACAAATACTCCCCCTTTATTTAAAAGAAATTGAATCAAGTAAATTGATTAATAATTAATTGAAACTGAAAAACTGATAACTAATATTGTACTAAATTGTTAAGAGAAAAAGTGACCTTTTTCGACTTTTTGGCTGGCGCTTGTGCGCTGTCAATTTAATAAAAAAGCTGGTTTAGTCATGTCAGTGTTGACAGTTACTTCACGATTACCTTTCAAGATTTTGAAAACTTTATCAGTCCTAGAAATAACTTTAAAAGGGCCGTTCTACGGTGCTGTAAGGCTTGGTTTGATACCTGGAACTTTTAGGAAAACAAATTTTGTGTTTTTAAATTCTGGGTAAACGAATGTATTCGTTGTACCATGTCTTTGTACCTGAGATGGTTTAATATTATTGAAAATTTCACGAAGTTTAATTAAAATGAGATAAGTATCTACGTTTTCTTTAGAATTATTAAAGAATTCACCAAGAAGACGTAGCGTTTGTCCATAAACAAGTTCCGAGGGTGAACATTGTAAGTCCTCTTTGATTGCAGATCGAAAACCTAGGAGAATCAAAGGCAATTCATCTTTCCAAGTATTTGAAGTGAGTTTTGCCACAAGGGCTGATTTAAGAGTTCGATGAAATCTTTCAATCATGCCGTTTCCTTGCGGATGATAAAGTGTGGTGTGTAAACTCTGAAAACCTAGTCTTTTACTAAATTCTTTGAACATGCTTGATTTAATAATTTCTGGTATATTACGCTCACGTACACTTTAACAACAAGAAACTGACAGAAATACTTAAAAACCAGAATAAAATTGGGCAAAATTATTTACAATTTCTTTTTGCTAAATTAAAATAAAAAAATTGTGATAGGTCTATTGTTCTGTCCTAATTTGATTATTCCATTTACAAAAAGTATTCATTGACAGTGGCGTGCCCACAAATTTCTTCTGGGGTTTGAGTTGCTACTTACCTTCCGATTGTAAAGTTGAGAGAAAAAAATTGACCCACAGACAAAACATAATTTTTCATAATAAAATTTCTTCGACATTACTTGAAAATATTTTTTTTCTTTAGTTATAGGAACTATTTTTACTAGTTTTAGGAGTACTATCACCTCCCGAATTTTTTTACACTATTTCAATGACACCCTGTATTTAAACGAATACAATATATTTTTACTTATATTAAAAAAATTACGTTAAAAGCTTCTCCGTCTAGAGGGTGACACCAACAAAATGTATATCCTTTTCTACTATTTACAAGTAGTGATAAACAGTACGCAAGTGATTTGAATTTTATTTTGTTTTATGTCTGTACACTTTGTTATTCTTTACAAACAGTAATTTCCCTCAATCATTATAAATTAGTTTTATAATTTATTTATTAAAAAAATATATTTGAAATTAAAAAATATACAGTGAGATGAATACATAATTCCAGCATGTTAACTACTCTTTAATCTGTTAAAGTAATGTATATTTTTTTCGAACCAAGTAAATCATTTTTCTTGCTTTCGTGCGTGGCTTAGATCTGTCTCACTCTTTGATACGAGCTGCAAAAGGAGATTTTCTAAAAAGTTTGCCATTGTCTATAGATGAGAATAAAATAAATGTGACACGAGATCAAGCTGATTGTGCATTATGGCACAATGGGGCATGTTCAAAAATTTTGAAATTTTTTTTATGAATAATAGAGTTGAAAATAAAACTACATTTTTTTTATTTTTTTTTTATCTATTCATTTGCCGGAGTTATGAATTTTTTTAAAATTTATGACGTCACTGGGAATAGACCAATAGGAGCTAGCGCACAACGTTGCCGGCTAGAAGGTTTACGAGAAGTGATGTACGTTCGTTTGTGTACTCCTTCTTAATTTTAGACTTCTAAAACATTGTTAAACAAATATCTTTTAAATACATAATATCAAATGTTTTTTGAAAGTATTATTTATGTTTAAACTTTTACCATATTTAAAGTTTCATTGTTTTAAAAGTCACTTAATAATTCAGAAAATGGCAAAATGGCAGCACTGTGTATGGCATCTGTCATAGTGTCTCGATCAAGAATTTATTTGGAATTTGAGTGTTTAATTTTGTACTTTTTATAAATATTATGAATACGAAAAAGTGTTTTGTTCCAGAATGTGATAATGATTCACATTCATCTTCAAAAATATTTATTAGTGTTCCTAGAAATTTGGAAAGAAGAAAATCAACCTTCTACTGGCGATGTTTCTCGTGAACTTTTTAATAAAAATACTCCGGATTATCAAGATGTAGTAGCAATTTCTGCGAATTGTCCCCTTCAGGAAATTCTTAGGTGTATAATCTAAAAACCCTTCTGGAAGAAAATGCAGAATCTCCTGAAAGTTTTGAAGATACGGAATTTATTCATCATTTTGTGGAAGAACTAGTGATAAAGAAATAATAGAAAAATGTGGGTATTTAAACAAACTGGTTCCTGGATCCCATATAATGGCAGATAGGGGTTTCAGAATATTCAGCTACTTGAAAACATGGGATGCACTTTAGTAAAGCCACACCTAGTGTATCACAGAATGAAAAAAGTTCTCCAGAAGATGTAAAATTAAGTAAAAGAATAGCATCTCTAAGAATACATACATGTGGAAAGAGTTATAAGAAGGGTTAGTTAATTTAACATGTTAAAACCACATTCATGTGTGAATTTTAAGCAAGTACATTTACTTAGTAATATCTGCATAATTGCTTGTTAACTTACAAGAACCTATTTTGTAAGAGTAAATATTAATTTAATAAACTTTTTTGTTTGTTTTTTAATTTAATTTACCTAATTATCACATTTCAGGGATTATAATGAGTTTTTAAACAGCCAATGTAATTTTTGATGAAAATTTAACTTTTCGAGCAAATCAAAGAGGAATGAGTACCTGTATATGCATAGATTTTTTTGGGACTAAAACTACCAAAACAAAGGCACCTATTAACAGCAGTTTAAAATGAAACATTTTAACAAAAACGCCTATGTCACAGTGATAAATATTAAAAACAACCAAGTTCAGTTGAATGTGGTAGCAAAGTCTATATATTCCAATAAATCGGGTAACTACATGTGGTATCACTGGTGATAAATTTAAAAATATCACAATTCTTGCTACCTTTTTCAAAAAACCAGAAAGTGTGCCTTCTTATCAATCCTTTATGAAAATGACAACAGTAATAAATGTGAAAAAAAAATTTTATGTTGCTATTCGTTATTACGATAGTAAAACATGTTTGCAGTTCTGTTTATTTTTTATGAAAATCTAAGTAAAAACCAATGTCAAAAAGTTATAATTTTTTTTCTGTCAAACCAAATATATCACAAAATTAAAAATTGATCATAGGTCAAGCTAAAGTAATACCTTTATTGATAGTAGCTTTAAAAAAGGAGAAAGAATAATATTGACTTAAGTTATTATTATTAACATTGGCGATTTTTAATAAAAACTTTTCAATTATTGTTTACAAACAAAAATATAAAAATCTGTGAAAATTTTATTTATCAACCTTTTAATAAAAAATGAGAAAAATGAAGTAAAAAACAATTTATTTACAAATATAAAATATATATACGAATCCTAAGAATATAAAAGTACTGATTTATTTTCCTGTAGTGGATGAAGAGGTTTCTTTAACAATCTAGCCAAGTGTACATCAATATTTACGCATTTTGATAAATTAGAGCCTTTCCAATAACACTGAGTAGATGTTACAGATGGTTCCTCACTTCTTCTATGAAGCCACATGTTTATAACCACCTGAAAAAAATAAAAGAGATATGCAGTTACAAAATAACTATATAACCAGCTACAAAATGCCTTATTTTATGTAACAAGACGAGCAGAGCTTAACTAGCTCTGAACGAATCTAGTAAAGAACCTCGGATTTTCAAAAGTTAAAAAAAAAACAATTTCACCACATTTTTGAAATATAGAGCTTTTCGAAAAAAACTGCTATTTTTAAAAGTACAATTTTTTAGGCTATTGAGTATTATAAAATAAAAAATTACGGGATGCTTTGTTAGCTTCAAACGAATCCAGCAGAGCACCCCAGTTTTTTTTTTAAACCACACCACGTTTTTTGGCTCCTACAATATTATAAAATATTCTAAATTTGGCATTTTTAAAAAAATTCGCAATTCCTTGCTGACTTCAAAGTTTTTTTTCTGAAAACAAATATACTTACCACATTTTTAGGATTTTAAAACAGCCTAAACATGTGTCATAAGTAGTTGTTTTTATATATAAAAAAACAAATTAAAAAACTGAAGGGTCCTGCTGACTTTGTTCCAACAAAGCACCCTGTATTATTTAAAAATAGCAATTTTTTTAGTAAAGTTTTACAATATTTCAAGAGTCTAAAAATGGGGTGCGGTTTTTACAAAAAAAGCTTTAAAAAACCGAATTGCTCTGCTGGCTTCTTTCGAAGGTTAGCAAGAAGCACCATGTATTTTTTAAAAATATAATATTTCAAGTGCATAAATATATGGTGTTGCTGTTTTTACAGAAAAAACTTTATAAAACAGAGGTGCTTTGCTGACTTCGTTCGAAGGCTATCAGAGCATTTTAAGTTTTGCAAAAAACGAGGAGCATAAAATTTTTGAAAAGGGTATAAAAATAGCCTAAAAATATGGCATATTTTTTAACTCAAAATATCATAGGCGCTTTGCAGCATTCTTTGGTATCATAATTATTACTAGGTTCACTAGCAAAATCTATTTCTAGATTATTTTAACACTTGCTGCGATTACAAAAAATGTCTATATGTCAAAATTAGAAAAAAAATATTTATACAAATAAAAGGCCTTATACACTGTTTATTATATGTGATATAAAAACAAAAAAGCATAATAAATATTACAAACCTTGACATGCAGCATATCGTAAGCATTGTGCACTAAAAATTTCATTTTTGTTAATTACAACAAGCACATCAGAAGGTTTTTGCCGTACTTTATGTTTAGGTGTAATTTGTCTCCTTCTCTCTTATGGAAAAAGAAATTATCCCCATATTCTTGCTTGGCAGATCTAAAAATAAAACCTGAGATAAATATGTTTTACTATAAGGTGTATTGGCTCCATATAAACTGTAAATACCTACTATTAAAACAAAGTACCTATTACCTTTCTAACTTTTGTAAACTGAGTATTGTTAGAAAATGCAGTAATCATCTCGGTAATTATATTTTCGTTTACAATGGGTAAAACACTTGATTTAACTTTTATAAATCCAGCTGATCCATATTAATAATAAAATTAAACCAAAACAAAAAACTAAGGTTAGGTGTTAGGTGATGTCAATGTTAATGTCACTTAGATGTGCGTTCACTTCGACATTCTGTGTGTCGGTTTGTTCGTTGGCTTGGTTTTGTATAACAAAAAAAACTTCAACACAAGATGATTGGTCTATTCCCGATGACGTATAATTTCAAATTTTAAATTTCAATTGGGCTTAATTTAAAAACTTTTGGCTTTTTTAACGAACTGACTATTTAGAATAACTTGTATAGCGACTAACTATTACAATATAATTTATAAAACAGCATATCTCACGTGAACATAGCCCATTAAAGACAAAAACGTGTCACTACTTCAAAATTTGTAAAAAAACAAAACGTCTTCTATAGAAAATCGCATAAAAACCCAATATGGCATGGACAATAAATCCAGAGCAAAATAGAATTTAGAAATTTATTTACAAGAAAAAGTTTTTAAATGTGGACTTTTTATTGATTCCGAATTTGATTATGGTGCTGCCAGTCCGAATGGAGTTTAAAACAAAAAACAACACTCTATAATAGAGTTAAAATGTCCATATGATGCTGACTGTAGAAGAAGGAATATGCAGTAGAGAAAAAACTTTTTGGAAAACGGACAGTACCATTAAGGAGGACCACAATTGGAGGATGCTAATTGAAAAGGAACCAAGCGCCAAATTGTTAATTTCCGTAGTCAGCGGTTTTGTAATTTATCACGTATTTAAGAATTATCGTATTTTTAGAAGTTTTTCCCAGATTAAAATGTTGTACGTTCAAAAGGAAATGATAAACACTAGTGAATTATCTTTTTTCCACTTATTAAAATATATTTGAACCCTTATTTTGGCAGATGGATCCTTTTCAATAAATAAATAATAGTTTTATCAACTGAAAAAGATCCAAGCTCCCTGGTTATATTTAAAGAAAAGGGAAAGAATAACATGGATCTTTAAAAAAAACGAAAAAAAAAAACAAAAATTTTTAGTTTAATTATAAATCAGAGGAATTCATTCAGTAACAAAAAAATCATAAACCTTAAATCTAATCTTCAAAATCAAAATCTATGGTGGAGCCAAAACCGTCAATATCATCTTCGAACTTCTCAACATTTTTTATTCTGTAAAATTCAATCGCATCCTTGGGGAGAAACTTTAGTAAAGTCTTTATATCATCCCATTTTTTTTTAGAAATAGGTTTTCCTTCTGGGTAATGCAATTTGAGTCTTTGGGGATCAATCGGAATTTTTTTACCTCTTGTTGATTTTGAGATATCTATTTCTTTAAACTGATTTTCCTCAGGTGAATGTGACTCGCAGAAAAATATTGAATTTGGTTTTGACTTTTCAAGATATATTATTTTTGTTTTTAACCAACTAACTTTTTCTATTTGAAATTTGTTTTTCAATATCTTCAGTAGAGTAGAAATCGTCAGGCTCCATAAGGTTTATTACAAATTTATTCTGTTTCTTGCAACCTCCAATTATAGACATAAAGTCTTTCAAGGTGTAAATTCGAACCTGCATATTAAGCGCCCTTTCTATTTGCCCAAAATCTGTGTCGTTGGGCAAAAAGCTGTGTCCAGACTCAAGATATTTAAGATAAATTTTGGTTAATGTAGGATGTTGCATTAAAATTGTTTTTAACATAAGCACAATTTTTATGTTGCGATTTTGTCCTCCACAGCTGTCCGACCACAATATTAACTCCTCTACCCCTTTTTTAAGGTGCACTTCGACAAACTTCTTTAAACATGAGCCCACTTCCTGTGCTCCTCGACCGGCTACCCCTTCTTTCCACAAAAAACAATATGGAATGTTTGTGGAGCCTGAATGTACCCCCTCGTTAAAAATACTCAATTGCCTTTTAAAATAAATAATGTTTGTTGGTAATTTAGGTAATCCTAGGACCTTTTCCATATCGTAGGTAAGGGTTTCGATCAGTGGGTTTTTACTTGCTTCCTTTAAATCTTTATTCAACTGATCTCGGGCAAGCTTCGCATTTTCAAGATGTCTATCATGTTGTTCTTTTATTTGTAGTTGTTGGTTATCATCTAGGGCATTTTTTACCTGTGACGAATACATGTCGCATTTGTTACATGTATCTTTGATAGGGGGTTTTCGCCTCAAGTTAAAACGTTTGTAGAAAATATTTTTGTAGAACTGAAAACTAACTTTGGGATTATTGTCTTCTAAATAATAAAGTTCGTACATTTTTCTTTCTGTAAGGTCGTATGGTAAAAATTTAGCTTCCGTTTCTGAACGGGAGTAGTGAGAAACATAGGTAGGAAATTTGGCTATATGATCAATAATTTTGTTTATTGTGTCTTCACCAATTTTTTTCTTTCCTCCAGATTTTCCTCGCTCATCCTTTATTTGGGTGCTACGTTTTTTTTCTAAAGCAGTGTTAACCCGCTTTGTTGATATTTGATAAGTATTTATATAAGTATCACGGCATACTTCAAAATTTCCAAGCATGTAGACTCTAGTATATGATTTACCTGGCCCATCCTTAGCTCGCTTTCTTTTGATAGGCATTTCTTTAATTGTTGCTGCAATGTAACTTGTTTGCAAATCATATGATGCTAAATCATAAAATTTTTGAAAAAAATTTCTTTTTTCATCTACTGGTAATTTTTCACCACATTTTTTTAGACACCCGCATTTGTAATCAGAAAATTGTTTGGCTTCTTTTAATTTTCCTTTGACAGTGTAGTGAGTCTTGTTGGAATCTTTCAATTTTTTTCTTGTAGCGAATGTTTGCCCAGGATATTTGTTATGTCGTCCTTTCTTAGAACGCCCATTCCATTGTTTTTATTCTTCCTCTAATTTTTGCTTTCTCTCAATTTCTTCTTCACTAAATAGGAAGTCATCATTATCTTCCTTCGAACTACTATCGCTTTCCACTTCAGGAATAAAGTCACGGTCTCTGACACTGTCATCTGAATCTTCGTCTTGTATTTCCTGTTCAGAACCATTTTCGTGGTTATTATTTAAATTTTCATGAATTGCTATTTTACGTGAGTCTCGTGAAATCGCATATTTTTCAGATAAGTCTTCATTGATCTGGTATTGAATCTCTGAGTTTCCCGATTTTTCATTTTCTGTAGTCACAAAATCCAACCCTGAACAATAAAATGGGTATGTTGTAAATTTTGTAATAATCAAAAGATGATCCAATATTATTATTAAAAGTAGGAATTTTATTTATTATTACCTGTTAAGCTTAGATTAGAAACCACAATTTCTTCATTAAGTGCCCTAACATTCGGAACTTCTTGAGCAATTACTTTCGGTAAATTTGGTTTGACTGAAGTTGTATATTTAGCAACCATATTCTGATCTTGTGTCTCATTCATTTTAAATGTTTTTTCATTTTGTAGATTTTCATCAGTGTGTGTCCCTGAAGTACCTATAATAACAACAATAATAATATTTAGGTAGTATATTTTGTTATTTTAAACGATAAACACCCAAAAAATCCATTATTACTTAAGTATTAAAATACTTCATTTATTTTTACCTGCTGGGCATGGCGTAAGTATCTGAATTTGTTCAAGTGGGCTCCTGAACACCAGAATTTCTTTAATTATTATATTATTAGAATTATTCGAACTCGATTCGGTGACAGTTGAGTTTTCATTATTTTGAACTTGAATGTTTGTCACATCTGTTTTTAAGTTCGAAATGTTTACCCCTGAAAAATAAAAAGGTATTCAGTACTACTGAAGTAGGTAGTTAGGTACACATTATTTATAATTATATACTTTTACCTATGTCTGTTAAACTGGAACTGCTGTTCTGTAGTTGTTGCTCAGGCCCACACTGTTCCTTAAAAATACAAAATAACCACAAAATAAAAATATTTACCCAAGTAAAATTTTATTTGAAAGGAACCAACCACTCACCACGTACCTCTTGGTTCGTAATTTGCTTTATGAAATAAGGGCGCATGGTTCTTTTTAGATATTATCTCAATAATAATATTGATTATTTAGGGGCCAAAATAAATAAAAGCATAATCTAAACGTTGCTGGCTGTTAAAAAAGAGCGTAAACAACAAAAACATATAATTTATTTTGAGAAAAAAGCTTAAAAATAGCATAACCTAACCTATAAATTTACTTACCGCTTTAGATTCGTTAAATTTTGGCTTTTTTGTCTCTATTTCGCACGACGGGTCATATCCCTTTGGTCGTAAAGCATTACTGAGAATTAGTAAAGTTCTTTTACTCATTTTTAGTTTAAATAGAAATCCAAAGACACGAAAACTAGCACTTACAATTTATCACAAACAAAATTGTCCGGAGATATAAAAGGAACCAAGCGACAGTAATCACTTTCTATAAACAGTACTGTGAGTTGGTTCTTTTTATATAACAGGAAACTGCTATTTCACGCAAAGGCACTTGGATCTTTAGCCAATAGATGTCGCTAAAATCCAGTAGGCGCTTGATACTTTTTACACATTATAAATACATGCCAAACTGTCGTATGGTTCCATTACCTAGATTTTTGCAATTTGGCGCTTGGTTCTTTTTCAATTATCATCATCCAATTGATATTTTCAAATTCAGGACTAGCTGCACATTACAAAAATGAAGTTTTGCATTTTGTGCGTTTGGACTCCTCCAGCAATAAAAGTAGAAAAAACTAATAATGACAGCTTTTGGGAAGAAAAGATACAAAATAAAATTCAAAATTTTTATATGCAGTATGCCTTACCAGAACTAGTTCACAGCAGAGCTATTAGGAAGTACGGGACAGAATACCACATAAATGGTGAAACATTTTGTTTAATTTTCATTAACGCAAAGAATTTTAAATTATTTGGAATAAGTACATTAATTTAAGAGTTACACTATATTTATTTCTAAAACATGCTAGTAAGCGTTCCATTTAAAATATGATTATTGTCTTATTATTATAATACGCTTTTTTAAATTTTAGATTTTACTAATGGCAGTGACCATTGAAAATATTTAATTATTATACTAACTATTTTAACTAGTGAACCACGTTTTTAAGTTCACAAATAATAATAATATCAAGTTTCTGATTCGGATTAGTAGTTTTACTACAAAGGATTTTATGCTAAAATCAAGCCATGTATTGATATTATAAAACGCAGATGGGTAGCATCAATAGAAATTGAAAATTCAGATATGAATCTTTGTAACGTAATTTATTATTAAATTACTTCATACGGTCAAAAAATTTAGCTAACTTATTAAATTTTAAATATAAATTGAATTTCATTTTAAAAGTTTATTATATTGTTTAGTTGTTGCAACTTTACAGCCCTTTAGTACCGTTCAAATTAAAATATAAATTGATTTATGGAGCTTAAATGAAAAACAGGAAATAATGCTTTCATTTCAAAGAAAAAGTATTATGGTCAATAAAAGGAATTTTAAACTGTGATATCTCTAAGCCCTTATTTAAAACCTTTAAATATTATTATTTTCATTATACAAAGTTATCTTTACATATTGTTCCACATACTGAACATAAGTTTGTTGACATAAACATTATTTTCATAATACAAATAGATATATCTCTCTTAAAAAAATGGTCATATTTTATTTAATATATTCATTTAGACAAGTTTTTGTTTTTTGTCTAGATCAGTGGTTCTTAAATTTTTTGGTGACGGAACCTTTGTGAAAAGCGAAATATTTAACGGAGCCCTAAAAACATTTTAAAAAAAGTCCATTCTACAAAATCCTCCTTGGTCTAGCCTCTTGACAAGTCTCTCCTGTTTCTTTGCGGAGCCCCTACAACAAAATCCTCAAAACTAAGATCATCCTTCCTCTGAACTCTTTAAAAAAAAGGGCCTCATACCTCAATCATATACTCCTTTCTCTTCCTGACTTTTAAAAAAAAATAAAGAAGGTTCTCATACCAAACTAATTTACTCGTTCCTCTTCCCGTTGTAGCGATAGGTACTGCTTTTTTTTGTTATGACTATTATTTTCTTCGCGGAACCCCCACAAAAGCTTTGTGGAGCCCTAGGGCTCCGCGAACCACACTATGAGTAACGCTGGTCTAGATGATATTAAATACTAACTTTTTCTATATAACTTCTTATACCCGACATTGTGAGATAAAAAATCTTTTTACCTATCACTTTTTTCTTTCAATTCGTTTGTAGTTTTTTCCCATATAGATAAAAAAAATTACCGGTGCAACTTACAACTCGGCTGCTGATAGCCATAGTAACAATACCGGTTTTTATGAATTTGTTCCAGGAGCTGTACCTAGATGGTTCATTATAACAGATTACTTATTTAAACAACAAAAATAATTTTTGTTAAAATAAAAATAATAATATGCTGAAACATTATATATCTGATCGTTACATATTATAAAACCAAAGTACCTTTTCATTTAACTAACTCACTTATAGCTACCCCAAGTTTAAATATTATAAATCCGCTTGAATATATAAAAAACAGGCATAGAAAATATTTTAAAAAACCTAGTTTATTTAAAAATGTAAAATATACGTTTACATTGGCCTCCTATATTTGTTACTTTGGATTTTTGTGGAGGGTGGGTTAGCACCACGGCACTTAGTAGGCCCATTTTGCATCCTCCTAAGATGATAGGCACCTCCTAGCTCGTAAGCCAGCCTACAGATTTAATATAGTTAACAACGTCGCCAAAAGGTGCTTCTCCTATAACGGCCGGTGTTAGCCGATGCTCGGCGAATATAAATATTCTAATAAATGAGAGCGTCGAGCAATCGTAAAAGATATGCTCGATGAACTCATATTCTTGTTCGCACCCTCTACAGAGTGCGGATTCTGACAGCCTTATGATATGGAGATGCTTCAGTACTTGGCAATGACCAGTCAGAATGCCTGTGACTAGGCGCAGATTCTCTCTAGTCATAGTCAAGTATTTGTTTTCTATATTGTTGTAACTTAAGAGCTTCCTGGCAACTCTTTGCTGGCAACTCTTCAGTTTCTTGTTTCATCCCATCTTTTTTTTAATTTCACAAGGAAATGTTCTTTAATTAGGTCTGTCACTACCAATTTTGTCAGGCCAATAGAAGGGCTAGGTCCAAAAAGTATTTGGTTGGCTGCCTTCTTGGCTAATGAATCAGCAAGACGGTTTCCTTTCGATGTGGCGTGACTTTTGATCTATCTTAAGGTGACCACATTGTTGATGGATACTTCGGCCAAAGCTTCGTGACATTCGAGTACTAACTCTAAGTAAATTCGTGGTCTGTTATGGGTGAGTAGTGCTTGTCTGCTATCTGTATAGATGAGCATATTCCTTTCAGTGATATTGTTTCTGGTTATTTCTTTTGCTGCTATGAGAATCCCCGTTAGCTCTGTTTGTCTTACACTAGCACTAGCGCTCACAGCCCATTTTATGTATAGGTTTAAGAATCTGGAGTATATTCCACATCCTGAGCCTTGTTTTGTTTTAGAACCGTCGGTGTAGATATGGATCGTACCTGCCACTTCTAGCTCTTCTATTTGTTCTATTATAACTTTATAGGGCTTATGGAAGATATATCTCGGTGAGATGAAGTCCATGTTCGCTAAAAGCAGTGTGATTTTTGAATCGAGAGAGAGAGAGATATGCTTTATTGTCGTAAAAAAATTTTATAGACAAAGCGTGTAACTTAAATACTAAACATATTATAAAAATAACTAAACAGCAGAAAAAACAAACAGAAACAAACAGACAAAACAGGAATAACAATTGCAATGGATATGCAATATCCGTCATTATAATTATTCTAATTTAAATTTAAACTTTAATATTTAATTAATGTCATTGTATGTGGAACTCAAATGTCTAAGGTACGTTATAAAATTCTGCTACTGTGTAATATGGTCTTTCTAGAAGAAAAGCTTTAGCCAGTCTTCGGAACTTATCGTATGTATTTATAGATTTTAATTGCATCGGAAGGTTATTAAACAATTTTTTGGCATTGTAGGTAATGGAATGTTTTAATAGGTCAGAAGTGGGCATTGTTAAATAAACATCAGTCTCTAAATTTCTTGTAGGATATCTACGAGTCGGTCTTTCGGATAAATTTTGAATGTGCTTGCGAACTAAGCAGACGGATTCGAAAATAAATAGAGCAGAAAGGGTTAGAATTTTGAAATTTTTGAAGTAATTTTCGCAATGTGTCCTACTACTTAAACCAAATACATAGCGGATTGCTCTTTTTTGCAGTTTAAAAATAGATTCGAAAAGGTATAAGCTACAAGAACCCCAGAAAGGTAAACCATAGCGAAGGTGAGATTCGAATAAGGAAAAGTAGGTTATTAATGCAGTAGAAGGAGTCAGCTCTTTAGAAACCGATTTAATGGCAAAACATGCGGAGGATAATTTTTTTGCCGTTTGGATCAGATTATTGTTTAAAGTTATAGGTTGTAAAGTACCTCTGTAAGACAATGCTACAGTTTTACTGGTGTTGAAACAAAGTCCATTCGAATCAGACCAGGACTTAATAGTCACTAGATCTTCACTTATGATAGATTGTAATGTCTGCATGTTAGAATTATTCCAGGTTACACTGGTGTCATCAGCAAATAAAGTAATTCTACCACTTATTCTTAAGTCTGTGATGTCGTTGATGAATAATAAAAACAAAATTGGACCTAATACTGATCCTTGAGGTACTCCACTGCTTGTTGCCAGATTTGTAAAATCCTCACCATTCGCCCGCACCTGTTGATTTCTATTTTCTAGGTAAGTTTTAAACCATTGTAAAGGAGAACCCCGTATGCCATAAATTTGTAACTTATTAATTAAAATATCATGATTTACACAATCGAAGGCCTTTGCAAAGTCACAAAATACTGAAGCGGTGAAAAGTTTATCATTAAGTGATGTGTATATTTCATTAAGAACGGAAAACATTGCGTCGCTAGTGTATTTTTTAGGTAGAAAGCCATACTGATGAGCTGTGAGGATGTTATGTTTGAAAAGAAAGGGCAAGAGACGGTTTTTCATTAGCCGTTCTACTATCTTCGATAAGGTAGGCAATAACGCGATAGGTCTATAGTTACAGGTTTTGGTTTTGTCGCCACCTTTATGAAGTGGGATTATTATAGCTGTTTTTAGACAGTTAGGAAAGAGACCAATTTCAAAGGATTCATTAATCAGTGAAGTTAAAATGTTGATTACTACATCCGGTATATTTAGAAATATTTTGGTGGACAGGCCATCAATTCCACAGGAAAATTTATTTTGGATGTTGTTTATGGTTTGCACTAGTTCATGCTTATCTACTGGTCTTAGGAAGAAACTTTCAGTGATCCTTTTAGTAGGTAGGAGGAAGGAGAGAGCATCCTGACTCGGAGCTATGTTAGATTTGATATTTTTACTTACATTTACGAAATAATTGTTTAGTTCATCTGGGCTAGGATTTACACTGTTTGAAGAACGGGTTTTATTCCTTAAGTCATTTATTATAGACCAGGTTTCTTTGGAGGAGTTTTTAGCTCTTGCGATGCGATTTTTGTAATAGTTTTTCTTAGCAGATTTGGTGATTTTCCGATACAATATTCTGTAGTTGTTGATATAGTTTAATATTAGGGGATTATCTGTGTACTTTTTAATGTACATGAGTGACCTCATATTTTTAGATGATGTTCTTATTCCTTTAGTTGTCTAAGATTTATGACATTTAGTTTTAATGGGGCGAAGGGGGAAAGCTGTATTGAAACACATAATTATTTTATTTAAGAAGTCTAAAAATTTAGAGTCAATATCTTCAGAAAGACCATTCCAATCAGTAGTTAGACATAAATTATAGAAATTTTTAAAATTATGCTTGGAGAAAATTCTACCTAGCTGACGGACTTTTTTTGGAGCTGTACGGGGTATCAAAAATTTGGCAAATACTGCTTCGTGGTCTGAGAGACCTGAGCTAATTACTTGGTGCTCTACATCAACGGGTTTAAAATCAGAGACTACGTAATCTATAATTGTAGATGTTGTTTCTGTGATTCTAGTTGGAGAATTTACGTGCATAGTGAGACTGAATGATTAAAAAATATTGAGTAGCACATACATTAGCAAAGTCAATATTAAAATCGCCGCATAAAATTTTCTTACTTTTTATAGGCAATGCGTCAAGTAGATTAAGAAGATTCTCTAGAAAGAGGTGAACATTTGATTTAGGTGTTCTATAAATACAAATAATAAACAAATCAATGTTTTTGTTGTTTACAATGGAAAATTCGAAGAAATTTTCAGCTTGTAGAAAGTCGTATTTAGATACAGCAGAAAAGTCCTTGTCTAAGGATAAAATTAGAGTTCCACCATGGTCTGTATTACTTATATCATATCTGCTGACGATAGTATATTTTTCGACAAAAACTGGTTCACCAACTTGTAACCAGTGTTCTGTAATAGCAACTATTTGGGGAAACCCTAACTCTTCCAAAAACAAATACAATTCATCAGTCTTATTCCGTATTGATCGAATATTAATTAGAACCATTCTTAATTTACTGTTGGCATAGCCAGTAAGACTAGTTGGGGATTCTAGTTCCCCAGGACACGTCGTATTAATTAAAAATTTTTCCTAGGTGAATCGGCAGTAAAATAACGATGATTGTACTCCCTTTGCTTCTGCAGGTGTATTCTTCGTTCCGCGGATATATATGCTCTGTAGGTAGAGAGATCGTTATCCACTTCAGCTGAGCCAATACCATATAGATCATGATAATCATAATAAATGGTCCGTAAAGCTCCAGGATCAACAGGCAGTCCCTCAGAGGCTCGAAACACTTTTACACTTGTGTTCGTGTAGCCCTCATGACAGACAGATGATTGTTGGTCATGAAGATAGGCGAGGAAGAGCTTGAGGGACGATAAAATAGCCGGTTCTCTTAGTCTAGCCATCAAATAACGACCATTGCCGATACACGATTTTTTTGTTAGTCGGACTCTAGGAGGAGTCAACGGGTCCAGCGAGTTATTTGTGTTGCCTTGTGATTCTGCTATGATCTGTAAGGACTTACCATAGAAGAAGTTGTTGGATTTACAAGCTGAGATAGCATGTTTGTCGGAAGAGATGGTCAATACTTCAGGTTGATTTGGGCATATACTTTTACTTAAAGAATAATCCAAATCAGCAAGGGTTTTGTGATTATTCTGTTTCTGCTGCGGAGTGTACGTTGGAGTCAAAGTCTTAGGGGGAGTCGAAGCCTTTGGAGAAGTCAAAGCCTTTGGCGGAGTCGAAGCCTTTGGAGGAGTCGAAGCCTTTGGAGGACATCAGTGGTACAGGTGCTAAACTATGGACGCTTTTCTACTCTCAGATAATCAATTATTGTAAAATACCTATTATTTTGTGCTATTGTGAAATATTTTTCTCAACTTCGCGCGTTAGAGTTTAAAATATTATGTATCCCTCGTATCTAAATGCAATTGTTAAAATTAATGAATAAGTGCTATTTGGTTTAGTCTGGGAAGTACTTTTGTAATATTTAGGCTCCACCCTAAAGTTGTAATTTTTATATCTACCAAACTACCGTTGCTCCGCAGGTCTTTTAGTTTGTAATGTAAATTTTCCTGTTAAAAAAATAACTATAATCAATAAGGTTTGTTCCAACAACGATCTTGGAACAATACATAAACCAGTCCAAAACTTATTGTTGACAATCTGTCGACGACTAGTAATTGATTACTTGTCAGGTACTGGTCGGGGATTGGGACTCTTAAATTCAACAGAAACACTATTACAATAATAAACCACAAAATAAAATAAATGATAATGAACAAAAACTATGAAGACTAAACTCGATTAACAAATACAAATCAGAACTGTCAGAGACAATAGATACAAATAATATAATTACAATCACGAAATGTTCAGTATATTGCGGCTTTGCGCATGTCTTGACAATTCGTTCTTATTTAGACCTAGAAACTAATTTGACAGTACACAAATCGGTTTGTGATTAGTTTTGGTTGTGTTGGAACACTATGTTTTTGTACATTTTTGAGTCTAAGGTTTGTTGGAACACGAATTCTAGACTGCGCAGAATCCCGACAGTACGCAAACTGATTTGGTTTATGTTGGAACAAACCTAAAGGCAACAGTATTTAAGGGAAAATGTCCAATAAGTTGTCTGTCAAAATAAAAAAATACCATTAAATAATATCCGCAGCTAGCCTAGTATCGCTTTAGCTTCTCCTACCATGACTTCGCACTGAGCGAATAGGCATGTCTTATGGCTTCTACAATAGAACTGTTTTTATTATAAAGGGTATTTCTCGATTAAAAGAAAAACTATAAATAGTTTTCATATATATATGTTTTTTACTGTTAACGGTATTTATTGGTGAGATTTCTTATTTAATTTTACTAAATCGAGACATCTAAAAATAAATAAATTTTAAAGTGTCAAAAGTTTGACTTTTTAGAAATGTCATAATAATAAACCTGGTTTACATACACCTAATTAATGTCCGTATTAAATATTGATTGATAATGAAATGAGAAAAAGCTTGAAAAGTCATGAATTACTGTCTCTACTGTGAACTTTTTTAATTAATAATTATTAAAATAGTTATTAGACAAAACGTCTAATTCTGAGTTTTATCATTTAGCGGAATAAAAAATAGACGTAATAGTTCATACATATTAGTTTCTTTCGTGCAAACTTGACTTCCCTTGGGAACTTATCAGTGTAAGTCAGAGCCGATTTTAATTGGTTTTCTATTGATGCCAGAAATTTTCAATATAATTTTATCTTGTATATAAAATACAATAGTCTGTATTGGTATAATATTTGTATTCTAGTAAAACATGTATACTGATTCAAAAATTATAGATGTATTTCTTATTTTCAAAACAAAGAAACCACCAACACCGATGCCTCATCCTACACCCCTCTCGTTAGAACGTTATCGAGGGGAAATAAAAATTAAAAACGGCCGTTTATTTTTCATTTTCCAGCAGGGTTGGCGAAACACCTATAAATAATTGATATCGTGATTAGATCGAAAGATGAGACATTTTTTTGGGGTAAGGGATACGCCGTAATTAAAAAATTTTCTGCGTGTTTATCTCCTTCTCGGCGAAGCGGTTTCCTGGTTAGATTTTATAGATTGAGCTCGACGACTCAAATTTAAAACAGGAAATGTTTTCGTCATAGCAAGGAATGTGATCCATGATTCTATTAAAAAATACGAGAAATATGCAAAGTGGTGTCTACAAGGCAATGATTTAAAACAAAATTTATATTAAGGCAGCAGAACAAGAACAGTTACAACATAAAAAATTCTTTACCTAATTAATTAATTAATTTGCATTTTTGAGATATTAACCCATACAATAAACAACTTTTTTAAACGCCTCCTCTAAGTTTAGTTCCTCTGTTAATTAATTAATTAATATTAATTAATTCGAAACTATTATCTTCATAAGGACCTGAAGATGCCCACAATCGAAGGAAAATAAAGAGGTTTGCTGCGAAACATGAGGGTTGACTGCACTACCACGTCAACGAAGAAGCGCTGCAATTACTGGACAACTCTACACTCAACAGAAGGCTTAACAGGAAGAAGCCATTTGAGCTAGTGCAGTGAAAGTTAATGTTAGTGATAGTGTAAAACAGTGTAATAAAGCGTTAGGCCAACTTGTGATGCTTTTCTATAGAAACAATTAAGGGGACTTTTTAGATAAGTAATTAGTTTATAAGATTTATAGATTAAAATTATTGTAGGTTAGTTAATAATGACTGGTAACAATAATCTGACAAAAAAATGTAATTTTTGGTGAGGCTAACCGCAATTAACAAGAATCCTTAAGCATTTTTAATTGAAGACTTCGTGACCATTCCATTGATAGATAATATTTTAAAATCCTAGCAGAATAGTTTTTGGAAATTGACTGGGTTCATAATATAAAGGTAGAAAAAACATAAACAGGTAGATATTCCACTGAATTCGTTGTCAATTAATTTTTATCAAGTAGATCTGTAGCTCGCGGTTCCAATGTTAGTCAAAAATAACTCCATTATAATAATACCAAAATAGAATAAATGTAATCCATGCAAAATACAAATAGTTCACGAACTAACAGAAGATGGCCTAGAATTTTTGGACGAAATCCTTGTTGTTTAAAATATGTTTGCTTTGATGATGGACTTACATTTTATTAAAATGATCGGATTCAGTGAAAAAATCTCAGGTATTAGTCTGATAAAAATCGAGCTCCCGCCTACAAAACAAAACTAAATCAAGCAACCGTAGAACTAAAAAGTATGCTTAATAATAACAAAAATAATTAAATACAGAACTATCTCAGGAACCTAACAGCCATAGAAGAAACCGATTACAGTTTGTGGAAAGCAGTGAAGAAATTAAATAGGCCACAATAGGCGAACCCTCCTATCCACACTCCAGAATGCCAATGGGCAAAAAGTAATGAAGTTAAAGCCAGTGTGTTTGCCAGTAACCTAGAAAAAGTCTTTAAACCCTATCCCGCAGAGAACAACTATAACATTAAAGCCGAAGTAAAAAGATTTCTGAAAAGCACAAACAAACTGGAATTACCCCAAGAAAAATTTGCCCTAAAACAAATCACAAGAGCAAGACATCAGTCAAATCCCAAAAAATCTTCTGGATATGACTTAATTAGTGTCAAAACCCTGAAATAACTTTCAGTTAAGGGAATGAAATATTTGACACAACTGTACAACGCAGTTTTAAGAACAGGCTATTTTTCGATCTCGTGGAAGGTAGCCCAAGTCATACTAATCCCTATGGCAAGAAAACCAATGGAGAAAACAACATCTTACAGACCATTTAGTTTGCTACTCGCTATGTCAAATATATTGGAAAAATTACTGTTAGAGAAAATAGAACCAATCCTAAAGGCTAACCGATTAATACACAACCATCAATATGGATTTAGAGCGAAACATGCATCGATAGAATAAGTCCATCGAGTTATAAAAAAATATACAAATTTTTTGAAGACAAAAAATACTGCCCTGCTGCTTTCTTAGACATCACTTAGGCATTCGACAAGGTCTGACACGATGGAGTACTATACAAAATCAGGAAAAGCCTTCGAATTAACCTGTTCCTCATCCTAAAATCCTACTTGCAAGACCGACATTTCCTAGTCAAATTTCAAGATCAAATCTTAACTCTACGTCCAATAATGTCAGGGGTTCCACAGGGAAATGTACTTGGCCCCTTATATACACAACGGATATTCCCAAAAACATTAATATAACTACGGCAACATGTGCAGATGACACTGCTATCCTGGCATCTCATCAATATCCTGTTAGTTCCTCCCAAATCCTGCAAAGCAACCTGAACGCTTTTTCCACTTAGGTAAAAACTTGGCGAATCAAGGTGAACGAAACAAAATCAATCTATGTTACCTCTACTCAAAGAAGAGAAACATGTCCAACTGTAGCGTTAAATGGGCAGTTTTTGCAACAGAAAGAAAATTCAAAATACCTAGGAATTTACCTGGACCGACGACTAACATGCAAAACACATATACTTACAAAGAGGAAACAAATAGGCATAAAACTTAGCAAACTCTATTGGATAATAGGCCGTAGATCCCAACTAACTATTAACAACAAGCTTCTGCCCATATAGAGTTATGGAATCCAGCTGTGAAGTACTGCATTCAACTCAAATATAGACATACTAGAAATATTTCAGTCAAAAGTACTTAGAATCCTTGTAAATGCGCCATGGTATATTCCCAAGTGTTATTGCCAGTGACCTACAAATGAAGTCACTCAAAGAAGAAATATCCCTCTTTTCACAGAAGTGTGCTTACTGCATCGAAAATCATCCTAACGCGTTAGCACAACCGCTGATGAGTCCTCCCATCCAGAGAAGGCTAAGAAGGCATCTTCTATGTGACCTGTCCGATAAATTTTTGTGCTATTGTGTATGTGCTGAGTAGTGTGTAGTTATCCAGAACTCAAACTTTATTAATATTTAAATAAAAGGTATAGTTATAGATATAAATCATTTGCCTGTTGTAACCTTACAGATTGCAAATAGAAAGGATAGTTAAAAAACTGCCAAGAAGTAAATGGTGAACATTTAGAACAACTTTTGAATTATAATTTTCGATCGTTCATATTAGAACTTATTACTGTTACAGTTTAAAATGAGTAAAATACATTTTACTATTTTATCGCTATTTTTATAATCATTGTTAGTTTAAACGATTACTGTAATATGTACGTTTTTAAAATCAGATTTTCATTATCTTTTAAATGCGACGTTATTCGACCCCTTTTCAAAAGAAAAAATTTGAGGATGTGACTGTCACCTGATGTATTCGATATATTCTAGTCTTTAAAATAAAGTCAGAAGGAAAATACAAGAAAATTAAGTCTTTTTTGTTTCGTAGTCCATCTAACGGTGATGAATGGATGAAATAGTTTTCGCGTTTTGTTCATTTAATTATGTCCTTTAGCAGGATTAAGCGAAATTTGAAATATCTATACGGGAACAGTGACAAAACATCGGCCATAACGTATTTAATGATACATTTCACGGAAATAATAATAGGATTAGTCGAACTGGACACGACAAGAGTTATAACAAATTTAATAATAATCCTTCAACAAAACCGAATACTAGTACATTTTGTCGGAATTTAAGATGTAAGTAAAAACACGTGAAGCCTGCATATTATCCTTTCATCCTTGCAAAGGACAAACACAGAGGCTATCCTTATATATCCTGCCAGGGATGGCTCCATTTTTAACTATTTTCTCAAGATTCTTTTAAAAATCTTAAACGTTAAACGTATCTGGAAAATAAAAAATAGATATTTTCAATAATATAATTATAAAGTACATAATAAAAAATTGATTATGTACTCTAAAAATGTTTGAAAAGTAAAAATATCTGATACATTTAAATAATTATACAAATTTTATAAAAATGAAATTTAAATTGAAATTACATAAATATTAAGGCTAAATTATACTTGAATAGAATGACACAAAAAATTAAATATTTAAAAATATGGATAAATATAAATAATATAAATTGCAAAAAAAAACTAAATATTTGTAAAATGAAAAAATGTGGTTAATCCAAAATAAACTGCAAAATAATAAATTTGAAAATCTTTAAAAAATTAAAATATTAGAAAATTTATAGAAATTAAGAAATAAAGCTTGAGAAGTCGCATAACTTATATATTAAAAAATCCTAGAGACTATAAAAAATCCTTATATCCTGGAAAATCTATAAATTTGTAAAGAGTGAAATTGTGTAACCTTTATTTGCTTTCCCCGAATATTTTCTTGGGCCACCCCTGCCTATGCCCTGCGACAGTGGTCCATTTGGTCAATTCATCGCCTAAGCCTCACCCTTACTTAATTAAAGGAAAGGGCTTAAATAAAATAATACAGTTCGTTATGGAGGATGCTAATTATTGTCCTGTCCAAAGGATGATGATGGACTTACTCTCTGATATTAATGAACAAAAGACGGAGAGAAAAAACCGAAAATAAGAAGGGGATTGTCTTAGTTTGATGGAATTGTCAAATTTTAAATATATTTGGACGATGTTTTTTATTTTCTCTACCAGAAATGAGTTTTTTTGGCTGTTTTGCTTATTCTTAATAAAGTATTTAAAAAGTACCTACATAGTATTAAATCTTGTACGATGAAGGTGCGAAACCCTTCATGAGTGAGTCCGACTCACACTTGGCCGGTTTTTTATTATAAATATCACATAATATTCAATAATTATATTTCATGCTATTTTAGGAAGAATCTCAAAAATGAACTTTTAGAAATCTCGAAAATATTTTTTATAGATTGGATAATTAATAAATCTGTAATTAAGAATTATTATTTTCAGGCAGACTATAACGAGCAGGTAATTGTGAATTTAAAAACAGATAAAATTCTAGTTAGAAAAAGATCAATTGAAAAATATAAGTACACGGAGATAAACTAGAAAACCGATCTGCATGCAACAACTAATGGACTAAACTAATCATGCACCACAATTTGGTTGTCTAATAAATAGTTTAATACTGAGAAAAGATTGTAAAAATATGGAGAGGAAGTTAAAAAAGTTTTATCTATACTGTATGCTCCTTGAATTGGTAGATCCAAGGCAGGACCTGATTATATTTTAGAAGCTATTCAGAAAATAAAGAAAAAACAAAAATAATTACCTCAAAAAAGTAAAATAACATTAAAGGTATTTTTCTAATTATTAGTGAACTACCTTTTAAATAATAACTTCTATTATAATAGTTTCTATGCCCATTGCTTTATAATGTATCAATAAAAACCGATGTTTAAGGACTAGACTAATTGATAAAAACTTATAGTGTTTTTATTCTAAAAGTATTTGCTTTAATATGTTGTAACGGTTTTACTCGAGAATTAGTTCTATAGCATATGTCCGACCTAAACTTAAACGGAGTTCAAGATATAAACATAGATACATAGGATTTGTTCGTAACTAAAGTATTTCTGGGTATGTATTTGCTTAAAATAAAATTTATTCGACTTGTCAAAAGTTTTTATACATTCAGTTTAAAATTATAGAAATTTTATACTTATTGTAATATTTTACAAGATTTAAAATAGGCATAGGTAAACTCGTTTTATTGTATTGTTAAATACCTTGCTGTGTAGGAATAATATGTGCTGAAATTTACAAATACGATTTCCTTCTCGAAGTAGTTTTTTAAAAAATTTAATAAACTTTATATATTTTTTTGACTAAACGGGACATTTTTTAAAAAAGTATGCTAACCCAGTGCTAGTACCACTTATTCTCTTTAAAAAAATGTATGGTATCATCTTTAACCCTTTAGGTCACAAAACGTTTTTAATATTACCATTTTTTTGTTTTAATTTAATAAAAAACCGTTTATATCGGTTGTTTGACAAGGAAATTTTGCAAATTTGTTTCAGAATTGTTTCTCTAAGGGGTGGTCCCCATTGGGACCATTGCCTTTTTAAGATAACTAAAGGAATATTATATTTCGATGGTCTCAATAGAAACGACTATTTATATTTCTAAATTGTATTTAATAAACACTAATTTTAAACCAAGAAAACACAAAATATATTATAATTTACTTATTATGAACCGTCTGAAAATATGAAATGCATAAACATACATTACATTCAGAGCAAGCAAGTTTTGTACGTTTAACTATTTTTTTTTCTACTGCAATAGGTGCACCTACGTTTTGTACCTTCCACTGGAAGGTGATTTCCAACATCTACTTTTCGGACAGTATTTTCAACAGTAACGCTTCTACCATCAACTTTTTAATTTTATTTTTATTTATTAGAGATAAAAGACCAGTTTTCGTTCGACCTGAGAATAATCCAATTAGCTGAAATGCCAATATACTTCGAAATGATAAATGAGATTTTGGCTTTAGGCGACTATCTGTTGAATGTGACGTTTGTACAAAATATAACTATTTACAATTGCTGAATCTATAAAGAAATAAAATAATTTTATCCACCATAGACCTGCTTTTCCATGCAACATAGGTTTCCATTAATTGGTCAAATTTATCTACTCCTCCCATATTACAATTATAATCTGAAATAGCAATTAAACATTTGACGCGATCCCTTTCACCTTTACTATTAGTCCTTAGAACTGTAGTTTCATAGAAGGGATCATGGAATGAACTAATTATTACTACAGACTTTTTGCTTCGATCCTTCCATTTACAAACAGAAAGGTCGCCGGACGTACAAAAATCGTAATATCTGTGTCTTAGAGATTTGTCAGATTTAAGATTTTTTGAAGGGTAATATTTTCGGTTTGTACGAAATGTGCCACATGTGATCGATTAGCTTCTACAAAAGCGGAAAAGAACTAAAAAAGTTTGAAGCCCACTATACTTTCATCTAGGTTCCTCTATGGTTTATATGATTAAAAAAAAATAATTTAGAAGTTTCACAAAGGGGTACTTTATATGTTGGCTCTTTACGTTTAAGCATTTTGTCGTTATCGTTTAGGTATAAAATTCGAATTATTTGTAAAAATATTTTGTGTGATATTACTTTTGCAATACGTAATACATAGAAATTCTCATCTGTGGACAAATACAATTTTATTTATTTTATTCTTATTTCAAATTGATCCCTCGTTGTTTTGCATATTTATTAGTTTCTTCCAAAATTAATGAAAAAATAGAAACCGAAAAGAAATTATTAAAAATATCTATAGGAGAGTCTAATAAATAATTTAACAAAACTTTTCCAGTCTCTTCCAAAAATAAAAAATATTTGTATTGTTTTGACACTTTAAAGGCCTTGTTTCATTGAAATGTGTAATTCAGTTCTGCATCTTCTTCTGCTTCTTCTGCTTCATCTGAATCTTCGTCATAATCAAAGAGGTTAGAAAGGGTAGAGGTAACATAGGAAGCATTTGTCGCTGCGCAAATTTTGCCAAAACCAAAAAACTGGGTGGAAGGAGTAGGGAGACGTTCTGGGCCGGACTTAAATATTTGTATTGTAGTACCTAATTTTGGTGGGTAACTAAAAGATGAAAAATTATGAGACGTTTTTTTGACTTTATTTGTTAGCACGATTCATGTATGATGAGGGCAATAACACTTATCAATATATAACTAGCTAAAGGCCGATTCCACCGTTGTTTCAAACGAAGTTTAAATTATTAAACGAAGATTAAAATGACATTGTTATTGTAAAAATGTCATTTTAAACTCCATTTAGTAATTTAAACTTCGTTTTTGTTAATATAAAAATGTAATTTTAATCTTCGTTTAGTATTTTAAACTTCGTTTAACAAAACGGTGAAATCGACCCTAAATAAAAGTTTATAAAATTATTGCAACAAAATAGCTGTTGAGACAATAAGTTCGAAACAGCCAAAGTACTTTTTGCTCGAATTACACACAAGATTTTTTTGTACGATCACACCAAAATAAAATAAATAATTAATTTATTAGAAATGGGTTACCTTTTCGTTCGTTATAATATTTTAAGTTTATTTGACAGGCCTACTCTTCGAAGAGAAAAAAATGTTTTGGTACTTACATGCCGATAATTATTTATGATTTAATTATTTACCGAAAATACCGTTCAATGAATTAAAATATTAGGAAGTCAATTAATAGTTATTTATGTAACCAGTTACGAAATGCCTTATTTTGTGTAACGAGTAAATATTTGTGGAACGAGCGGAGCGAGGTCCCGAAAAATGAACGAGTTACACAAAATGGCATTTCGTAACGTATTTACATACATAAATACATTTTCTAATTTTGACTTAACTATTTATAAAATTGTGTTGAAAAATTACTCACTATAATTCTTCTGTAGGTACTTCCAATCAAATATTTTAGAAAATTGTTGTATTTGATTGCCCTACGACGTTTTTTTTTTGACATTACCAGCGAAAAATTTGAAAAAAAAACATTTTTACCCTTTATCCTTAGGATTACGTCAAAATTCTACCCCCAACATTTCTGGGCCGTTTTCAATAACGGTGTTATTTTAAAAATAAAACGCAATTTACAGCTTTTCTTTTTTGTTTTCTTTTTGTTGTTAAATGTAATGTCATATTTTCAAATGTGAAATGTCACTATTCATTGCCTTTTTTTCGATATTTGGTTTTTTCGATTTTTCGTTTTTTGGATATTTGGATTTTTCGATTTTTAGATTACTCGATTTTTCGATTTCTCGATTTCACGATTTTTCGATTTTTCGATTTTTCAACTTAAAAACCAAAAAAGAGGCAGTTTTATTTATTTTCATTTCGTAACTGGTGACATAATCAACTTTTCGTAATCAGTTGCATAATGTTCTACTTTATGCAACTGGTTGCATAAAGTAGATCGTTTTGACACTTGCTGCGATTACAAAATATATAACTTTATATGTCAAAAATGCAGAATGTAAATTAAATGGATAGATCCCATATTATTATAGAGCAGTGTTTCTCAAACTTTTTTGGCGACGGTACCTTTTTGAAAAGCGAAATATTTAACGCAGCCCTAAACACATAAAACACATCATTTAAAAAATGTATTTCAAATGTTTCTTTATTTTGACTCTCATTTTGACTTTCAATAGGTTAACATGATAAAAAATCGGTTTTATATTATGCTCCGATTTCACATATTCAATTTGATAATTGTAATTTGACAATATTACTGCCCATCTACGTAGTCTGTTGGCTGAAAATTGGAGTATACATTTAGCTGGGTTAAAAATAGTTACCAGAGGTAAGTGATCTGTAACTAGGATAAAGAAATGTCCATATAAATATTCATTAAATTTATTTAAGCCAAAAATTATTGCAAGGACCTCTTTTTCAATTTGGGAATATTTTTGTTCGGACTTTGATAAGGTACGCGAAGCAGAAGCTATAGATTTCTCAATATTTTTTTCAAAAATATGACATATCATGGCCCTTATTCCCACATTTGATGCATCTACGAATAATTTAGTCGGCAACTCAGGCTGAAAATGCACAAGATTATCATTTGTTGTTAATTTATTTTTGATTTATTCAAAAGATTCCTTGCAAGAATTATCCCAAATCCATTTCACCCATGAAAAATAAAATTAAAAAAGTCCTAAAGCAAAATCATATCCTCCTTCCTCTTAGTGACTTAAAAAAAAAATTACTTCTCAAAAAAAAGTCCTCAAGCCAGGTCCCTCCATTTTGTGGCGATAGAACTGTTTTTTTTTATTGTGATTATTTTCTTCGCAAAGCCCTCACACTTTGAGTAACACTGTTATAGAGAATTACTAAATAAATAGTTTTGAGAAAACTATTGAAACCAGTTGTCAAGTTTGAAACGAATAAATTGGCAATGAAATTGATATTTTTGTATTTGATTGTATGTTTCTCTTTTCACTTCCTAAAAAAAGATTCCCGATGAAACAAGAAATAATAAACAGTTTATAATAATAACCTTTATTTGCTACTTATAACATGTACCAATGACCAAGTCCGATTCTGTTTATTTTCAAATCAACAAATATGGACGTCGACAGAATCCTTAAAAATTAAATATCTCACCGAAATAAATGTAAGTTTCATTTATCTCCGTCACATTTCGCAGGTTTATTATAAATAAAGCTTTTTACAACACATCTTGGCATTTTCAACGTTAATTTCCAAAATTTTAATCACTAAAATACCAAATTAATTCTCGTTGACACATTAAATTTGGATGGACAACGCTCTGACATGTGATGTTCTCAACTGCGATTGGTGGGTGTGAATAATTTCGAAATGGGATTATGCGCAGTGTCTTATGTTCCATCTAAGGTTTGTATAATCTAAGGTCATAATATACAACATCTAGCTCGCAGATTGTTTAACTACAACTTGAAATAGATGGGTCACAAGACGCTTGCTTAGATTCGGGTAGCATGGCGTGTAGTTTGCTTTTCACGACCTATTCTAGACAAAGGCAATGAATATTCCGTCGCCCCCTACGTCAGATTCTTCAGCTTGACTATCATCAAGTACAAACAATTTGTTGAATTTCTCATATCTAATGACTTCTAACTGCTTGCAAGACCATTTTTTTTACTCATTTTGCTCTGAAAACAGCACTAAAAATTAGCGTTGAAAGTGCGCCCGACTAAAACAACCAATATTTTCAAAGCGGTAAAATTCAGAGCAAAATTTGTATTATCATATGTAAAAGTAATGTCTTAGGTGGTATATTTGTATGTTATAAATCTTCCAATGTCATTTTATTTCATTAAAAACATTACTCAAAAAGCAATATTTTTTTAGGTTGAATTTAAACCACTTTATTTTTTTCATCTACCGTTTAATATAACCACTAATTTTAATTCTAAATTATATAACTTACCTGTCACAAAGTATACTAAATGACACAATTCACAGATTTTATTATTTATCTGTAATACCAACGGGAAAATCAAGAAAAAGCCAACCTCTGAAAAATGTGCAACAAATATTTCTTTTAAGGTAAAGTTGATCTCCTATAAGACCACTTATAAGTGAAATATTTGTTGCCTATATAACCAGGGCGGCAAGTGGTCTCGAAGCTAGCCACTGAGCGTTCGTGAAGTATTAGCTTTCACTTAGGTTCAAAATTGCGTGACTGTAAAGGCAATTTTTACCTTAAGGACTATTGTCCATATCGAAACCACTAACATTTAAAGGGTTAAAATTTTATTTTCTAGGATTAAACTAGAATGCCTATTAATAATAATAATTTCTTGATATCAGCGAAGCAATAACTCTTAAGGATAATAAACCCTTTATAAATTTAACATTCATGCTTTACGACTTGTCAATACATTTTTGTGAATTTCTTAAGAATAGGGTAACAATACGTACAGCAGTTGGCTGTATGATACAGCATTTTCAAAGTCAGTCCAGCATTGGATCTTGTACAGCAAAACGCCACATATGTCAATCAAAATGCTGTGTTTCGTTTTTCTAGCATCCAGCATTGCGTTAAAAAAGATATGTTCACCCTACTTTAGATTAATTAATAAACACTTTACACATTTAGAATTTATGCTTTTAAATGTCTTAACACTTTTTAAATTTTAGTTATTTAATTTTTATTTAAGGAATTACGTATTAGAATAATAAATATTTTTTTAATAAGACATGTCTGATTTTTATTAATTTCGTATTTGAAAAATACGTTTTAAATTATAAGAGTCCCTTTTAGATTTAAATAAAAGAAGACTAATGCCAAGTCATGTGTCAATTGTAAATGATTGATATGATTCATTACGTCAATATTTTTTGTTTGGTGATATGTTATGTTGTGGGATCTTTTAAATGTTAATAATAATACTCTTCGTAATAATTGTATCCCATCAATAAATAAAAATGTACTTATAAAAATATAATTTCGTATAATAAAATTCGATGTCATGACATGTGTATAAATTATCAAAAAACCAAAAGTCATAATTATAAATAAACAATTCTTGTTTCCCTCCCGATGAGTTCAAACTTTTGTCTTGCTAGAACTGCCACGAAAGGTTGTCTAAATGATGACAATTCAATTCGTATGACGTAATAAAAATGATAAAGATATGTAGTGCATGTCGCTACATACCTCCCCCCTTATATTAAAAATGTATTGTCAGTGGATAAGGTGTTGATTGTTGCAAAGTTCTATATAAACGAGTACCTTGACCCTAATCAAAACAAAATTTTAATATGATATTGATTGAAATTATTAATGTAATTGTCAAAAATATGTCAATATGTCAGTATTTTCTGTAAATAATATTATGTTTTAGATCGTGTTCTGGATAAATTATCCATTCTATTGCCCCGTTGTTAAGTGTTTAGTAATACTATGTTATCTAGCAGGTCCTTTCTATTATATAAAGAATACTGCTAATAATACAATTAAGAATTACCATACTATTAGGACAGTTAGTATCCTAAATAGAAAAACACCAACGATAAGAAGGCATTAACAGTTAAAAAATTCTACGATCTAATAAAAAGTAATGTTAATCATGACGTACAAATAGAAATATTTTTGTTTTTTTTAAGTCTTTATTCTTTAAATATCAATGTGTAAATGTGCCTATTTGGTAAGTGAAAATTTTTTTTCATTCAGTTATTTGTTTTTTTTTATCAATGTGCAAAAAATGTATCTAAGTTATTTGTTTTTATTTAGTAATTACTATTATGCAGACAGGTTCTTCCTTATGCGAAGAATACTGTCAATACAAGATATAAGTAAATACTGATTTTATTGTTCTTATGGACAATTGGACGTAGTTATGCAGAAATGATCCAATCCACCCAAATCATATTTTGAGAAAAATGATGTTAAAGTTAAAGTCTCTATGCGATAACAATAGAATATATAGCGAGTTTTTATAATTTTTACTATTAATATCCTTCTAAATTGTTGGATCGTTTCAGCAGAATATAATTTTGGATTGTAACATATTGAAATGCTACTCAAGTCATTTCTGGTAGATGTGTGGATTGGATCATTTCTGCATAACTACGTCCAATTATGGTTCTCTGGGACAATTATGGTCCTTAATAGAGTAAAAAATATTAAATATACTAATTACATGTAGTTGGACAATTAAGGTCCTTAATAAAACTACTGGTTGCATGTTTGGACAATTACGGTTCGTAATAAAAAATTGTATTAAATATATTTGGACAATTAGGGTCCTTAATAAAAAATGCTAGTTGCATAACTTCGGTTATGTAGTGCTCATTTGCGTTTCGTTAATTTGTACGTTATTTTCGTAATTAAGTCGTCATGATTAGAATTGGTCATTTGTAGAGTTTATTAAATAAATAGCCTGTTAAAGTGTTATTTACATGGTCAAAAATATGAAAATATTGTCAAAAATGATAACTAATGATAGAAATAATGAATATCTTCATTTTGTGGCAGTCACCGACAAAAAGATTAAACTCACCGGGTTTAATGTTTCTGGAGTCCAATTCATGTATCTCGTTCGGAACTTTTCGGAATTTTTCGGGGACGTACTGGATCCACAGTTCCTCCTTGTAGGATCCGATTAAAATCCGGGTTATAGGATACCGCAGCAGGCTCGAAATATCGAGGCACGGCCAAACATAAAGCCGTCGCTAACCCATAAGTATCTCACTACAAATCAGATGTATCCGCAAAATCCTTGAAAGTCGGGCATCACGTCGAGGTCACCAAATTGTGGGATCTTTTGAATGTTAATAATAATACTCTTCGTAATAATTATAAAAATATAATTTCGTATAATAAAATTCGATGTCATGACATGTATATAAATTATTAAAAAACCAAAAGTCATAATTATAAATAAACAATTCTTGTTTCCCTCCCGATGAGTTCAACCTTTTGTCTTGCTAGAACTGCTACGAAAGGTTGTCTAAATGATGACAACAATTTAATTCGTATGACGTAATTTTTTTTTTTTTTTTTTTTTTTTCGATTTATGGCCTAGGTGTATATACCTAATATGCCAGTCTCAAATTTGTGTTTACATTCTCAATCATGTGTGTTCTGTGTAGGCTTTGTTACTGTTTCCCAGCGCCACTTTAGGAACAGCACTGTTAATTAGAACCCAACAGTGAATGGTCGAGTGGGGAATCCTACCAAGGCATCAGAATTAATTTTAAATAATTAAATTAAATGAAAAAATTCCGGCCAACGGTGGGATTCGAACCTGGGACCCTTGGATCCACAGGCACAGGCTCTAACCACTGAGCCACCCACCCCCCCGTATGACGTAATAAAAATGATAAAGATATGTAGTGCATGTCGCTACATATCAAGTAGATAGATAGGGTGCACCTAAATCCTGCCTCCCACTAAGCTGCCTTAAAAGGTAAAACTGATATGTGTGGCATGTGTGTGACATGTATCAATATATTATGAGTTGGAGTTAGTATGTACACGGAAAAAAAATTGTAGAAGAAATTTCTACAATTATAGATTTTTTCTCTACAATAAATAGTACATATAGGGACAGGGACAATTTGTAGTAAAAATTTCCAAATATTTGTGGGGAATGTTTTGTAGAGTTATTATCTACAATATTTAGTAAAAATATCCAAATGCATCATAAGAATTGTTCTACAAATTGTTATAATTTTTGCTATTCAATGTATGAATTTATATTAAAAATGTATTGCGTATTATGAAAATAAATACGAAAATTTTACACAATAAATAGTAAAAATTCATACAAATTGTAGTAATTTTTAATAAAACTTGTAGTAGTATTCCATAATTATTATAATTATAACCTAGAAAAAAATGTTCCTTAATAAAATATTCAATTTATTGTTTTAATATAAAAGATACAAAGTCTTAATTACATTATGTAATAAATAACAGTAATAATAGCACCCTCAGTCTCAGTTGGCTTTTCTGCACCTGAAAAATATGAAATAAAAATTAATAACAATTGAACTGTTCATACCCTTAAAACGGGGATATTTATCACTTTTACACTGATTTGGATATTAAATGACTAAGTCAGATAACTAACAAAAATGAGAAAGTAGGTATGTCATAAATAAGACAAAAAAAATCATTGAATTTGGCACAACATTCGATCTTGGGCACAACATTCGATCGTTGGCCACAACTATTTTTTTTAAAATAATCTACTAAGGTTATTTAAATTAGTTATCTAAAGGTAAATTATTCAAAAACAATAAATGTACTTACCACCAATAGAATTTATTATTAAAATTTTCTCAAACGCATCGGTGCTTATAATATAATAATGTGTTATAGGTACTCGTATATGTACCATGCTTTGTTATGTGATCATGGCGAACGGCTACTGCTGTCTGGCCATTTATGATCGACGTCAGAAAACGTTGGCCAATAGCAGAATTCTGTTTTGTTCACATGACTTAGAATTTCTACAATATTATAGAATATTTTTGAACAAAATTGAATATTTTTCATAAGAAGGAATGTAAATTATTACTATTTTTTGTAGAGAAAATTACTATTTTTTGTAGAGATAATTATTAATATTTGTACAAATTTTTTCAGAAGTTAGTAGTAGTAATTACGATAATTGTAATAAATTTCTACTTCTACAAACAATAGTAAAATATACTAAACATTGTCGAATTCTTTCCTATTGTTGTAGCATTTTATTCGACAATTCAATTGCTACAATAATGAATAGTTTTTAACTATAAATTGTAGTAAAATTTTCTACAAATTGTTAAGTATTTTTCTACAAGTCTACTACTACAACATTGTAGTAAAATTTTCTAGTCACATTTTTTCCGTGTAGTGCTTCCAATGCACTACAATACTTTCCCCCTTTTTTAAAAATTCATTTAACAAGTTTTTTTTTAATTTGTTTTAATTGGAAAATTGGAAAATGAATAAATTAATGGGTCAAATGTAAAATATTGACTGAATCCAAAACTATGATGGTGTCTGTAGACCATATGTAGTTCATTAGATTCTGCTTAATCAATTAAAGAGGCTTTAATAAGCGATTGCTTCGCTATGTTAAATCTCTTTTGATAAACGTTTGACCATTCTTTGGTAACAGAGTAATTGTTATTTGAGTCAATGAATATACTTATGTAGGGAATTACTAAGTGATAATTGTAAATTGTATATAAATACATGGACGATCAATATATATGTTAATTTATTTTAATTTTTCATATTCTTGCTTTCGTGTTGTTTAATAATGATTAATAGTTTGGTTTTGAAAATGTTTTTGAATTGAATGCTAATTCTAATGACTTTATTCATTATGTGGCAGTTAGTGAAAGGAGATTAAACTCACCCTGTATATCGGATGTGTAAATTAAGGTTTAAAAATTTAGATTTTGTTAGTCCTGCTGATCCTGGTGCTGCTGGTGTTCTCTGATACTGCTGTTAGCTGCTACTCCTTCAGCTGCTTCGGCTGCTTCCGCTGTTAATTAAGCGGTGTGGAATCATAGGTACGGATTCTTCAGGGTCATTAATATGGGATCTTTTAACTTTGGGGATTCCATCGTGTAAATGATATAGCGGTTTGTAAAAGGGTATATATTTATATAATAAAATAGATAATTCCATCATGACAGAAAATTATATAATGACATTTTTTTTTAAATAAATATTAATGCTTGGCAACCGAGGTCGTCAAGTAGATAGATAGGGTGCACCTAAATCCTGCCTCCCACTAAGCTGCCTTAAAAGGTAATATTGATATGTGTGGCATGTGTGTGAAAACACTATAGTTTAATTGCGATTTGGTTAATTTCTTTGAGAAAAAAGCGATGGGTTCTCTAACACCATCTACTTCTTGTTCAAGAACACCACATACACAGGAATTACTAGCATCTGTTGTAAGTGATAAAATGGATTCCTTTTAAGGATGTGACAGAAAAGATGCTTTAATAAGTGCTTTTTTTACTTCATTAAAACTCTTTTTATTATCGGTTGGCCAATATTTTATAATTTTAACTTTATTTTTGTCTAAAAATGTTATAAAATCGTGCAAAGGTGCTAAAATTTCGGCGAATTTTGAAACTAATTTGTGATAAAAATTTATCATACCAACAAAACGTTGTAATTGTTTGAGAGTATTCGGCTTAGGAAAATTTTTAATACATTCTATTTTTTTGTCTGAAGGAAATAATCCTTCCGCTGAAATAGTAAAACCTAAGAAATAATTTTTTTCAACTCCAAAAATGCATTTACTTGGTTTAACGTTAACGCCAAAAGAGTGTAATCTTTCAAATAAAATATCCAAATGTTAAAAATGACTGAAATGACTAAAATGTTGTCTAAATACACGAAAATAAAATCTAAGCCTCTAGTAACTTCGGTAATGAATCTTTGAAAGGTATTGCAATACAAAAGGCATTCTGAGAAATTCAAAAGATCCAAAAGGAGTGGTGATTGCTGTTTTAAAAATATCTTCTTCAGCCATCGGAATCTGGTGATAGGCCCTCAAATAAAAACTGACTAAGAAACCTTAAAATAAAGTGACATAAATTCAAAACTAAAGGTAAGACTATGTGGTGCTATGATGTCGCCACATATGTTCTGACTAAAAACTACTTTAAAAACACAATTAATCCTGAAACTTATTTGGATGAACCAAACCAAGA
This sequence comes from Psylliodes chrysocephalus, assembly GCA_927349885.1. Taxonomy (NCBI): domain Eukaryota; kingdom Metazoa; phylum Arthropoda; class Insecta; order Coleoptera; family Chrysomelidae; genus Psylliodes; species Psylliodes chrysocephalus. The sequence continues at coordinate 4,795,263 of OV651815.1, forward strand.
TGCTTACAAAATGTTATCTCTAATTGTGGATTTCCTGACTGCTTATATAAATATCTTCAAATTAGAAAACTTCAAATTAATATTGATACAAATATTCTTTTTGATGATTAATTTGTTTTTGATATATCACGTGAATATTAATTGAATTCTAAATATTAAAATTACTGCGACCACGTTAACAACTCAAAAAATTCTGAGACCGGACCTAATAAAGAAGTCCATATTGTTATCATCCTTTTCAGTCTACTATAATAGTACCACATTATTTTTAAATAGTTTTGTATAATCTGTCATCTCCTCTCCCTACCAACTTCATGATCTAATTATATGTGATTCGGTTCATTTTATCTTCATCCCACACCTACATCGTTATATATTGGCAAGAGTGCAATGAAAATTTAAATATCACCAGATTTATCGATTGCGGATTCTGAAGCAAAAGTTACGAAAAGCAGTGAAAGGGTTCGACACGATGGGGGTCCGCGAGACGGAAAATATGAGAAGGAACAAGAGAGACATCCACATCGTCTGGAGACCCCCGGTGCCGGTGCCATCATCGAACGCATGAATATTCATCAGTTAAATGTCATTTTGGGGTAGCAGTCAGTATTTAAAATATCCATAATCTTTAATCATATTCTCCGGGATTTCACAATTTAACTCTCCTTTTGCCTCTCTTAAGATATCACTTTTGAAATCTGCATTTGCATGAAGGGATTGCGGATCTTATTAGCCACTTTTGAATAAAGATCCTTTCCAATTAATATATAAGGTGAAGGAAAATAGGGCTTTTTATCCGTTTGAATTAAATCATAAACTCAAGAGAGAGCAAAAGTAGGAGCATAGTGTATTTTTCAGATTTTATTAAATATTCGCAATTTTAGTCATTTCACAGCAACTGTTGAAATTACATTCAACATGTCCTATCTGCTAAATACTAGGTAGACACTCCCTGTATAAACCTCCGCTTTTAGCAAACAAAAATAATAAAGTACTGAATAGTCACTTCCTGTATAAACTAATTATCTAAACTTGAGACAACACGCTGGACTTTCAAATGACCGCCAAACACCTGCTATGTCGCAAAGACACCTGTGTTATCCCAAACAGTTAATATTATCACGTACGCAATCATGTGATCTGGGACGGCCAATGAGAAAAAAGGCGGTAAAACCGTCGCTGGCTGGCGGGATTGTATCGGAGAAAAAATTTAGACTTTCATTTTGTCAGTCGAACAACTCACATCAAAAAATCTTGTCAACGCCAGCAGCAAGCCGAAATTTAAGTAAAAGCATTTGTGCGATTTGATTTAAAAAGTTATAACATGTAATCAGTTAATAATTTATGTAACCAAGTATTAATATGTAAAATGTGGAATCAGTAAGCCGTGAATATATCAAATTCAAATATAAGGTGATAGTTTCATTTAAATAAAATCAGTGCATCAACCAGAACTTCGAGAGTATCTTCCAGAAGGTACAGGGTGGAGCATAAGGCCTTCACCCCAGGTAACATATTTCAAACATAGTCATACAGTCCCCCATGATCGAAGGCAGTAAGTGTCAAGCTTTATAAACCCAGGGTAAGACAGCAACTATTCTTGAAGAATTCGCTTCTATAACACGAAACCAAAACGCCGATGGACTTCCCTATATAAAACAACGAACTAATAATTCCAAATAGTTATACTTACAATTATTATATGCTGATAGAACCTCTTTGCGAGTGTGGAATGGGTCAATATAAAATGCATTATTTACTTATAAAAACACTTAAATTATTATGCTGAGGAAAATTATTATTATTACGAGTATTACAAAAAATTAGGACTGAGGAATGAATCCTATTAAGCCCAAAATTGCAAAGTTCAACAACAAAGACAATTATTAAATAAGTAATTAGAAAATAACAAAATTCATGTAGCGTTTTATTAGGTACATAAAATATTATAATATAATGAGATATTTAAATTTACTAGTGCAATTATTTAAAATACATTTTAATGTATTAGGTGTCCTATTTCGGCTATTTCACAGTTAACAGTATCTTAGTTGTGACTACTGTTCTATACATCAGAAATTACAAAATTAAAAATAAATTCACTTTTAAGTTCTTTGCTAATAAAAATCATTCTAAATATTTAAATAAAACAATATTCATTGGATTTAAAGTAAATTAAATCATTATTTTTTTCTCTAATATATGGATTTCGTACAAGTTATGGATCCACGCAGTTTGATCGGTTCAATAGCCACGGCCGATTCTTCAGAAATTACACCTGACAGTTCGTTGCTCGTAAATTGACGATAGGTATAAATTTCTTCTATTTCTCTTTGAATTAAGCATGTGAAGACCGTTAAAAGGTTAAAAAGGTTTCGTGTGGTACCAGTTTTTTATGTGCCTTGCCACTGATTTGTTTTGGATGGTACCCCTCAGTGTAAGGAAGGTTTTACCAATATTTGTTTTATTTTCATTAATAAGTGAACCTTATTAGTGTCCTAGTATTACATGTACTCTGTTGGCTTTAGTTTTTCACTACTACGAAGAACGAATCCATGTTGGTGTCCTCCATTTTGTTGATGATGTTAGCCCATGTCCACGATGTGGTCACAAGGCAAACATTTATATTATATGCAATTTGGTTCTGGATGATGTTCCCTGTTAACATCCCAGGAGTGAAGCCCTGCGGAATTCCGAATTCATGGTATCCAGGAGTTTGGAGAAGAACTCATTGAATTTTTGTACCGGTTTGCTGAGGCCAAAATATTTAATTAGCTTGATCTGTGGAACCAGGGGGTCTGCTGATTCACAATCCCGTTCATGTTTTGCTGATCAACCCCCCCAGTACTGCCTAATGGAGTGGACGAGTGCTTGTGCCCTGTCTAGGTGTAAGCAAAAAAAAAACTTCTGTGTGGTCCATAAGAACTTTAATCTTATATTAATTATATAACTTGCAATGGAGTGATGCTTATTTTTTTTATTTTAATCTCGCTATGATTTTTGTTCTACACTGTTAAAGACTATAACATAGCATATATAATTTTCATTTTATAAATATTTGCCTTTTCATATGGTATAAACCTATTTATATTTCCTTCAAGACAAATGTCTTTGTATACCACAGGTATAGATCTACATCCTAGATAAATAATTTACCATATTTTGGGTATCATTTGTATTTATATTTAATTAGGTATTATGTACTGAGTTTACAATGCCACCTTATTTAACTTAATTTATTTATTAATATTAACTTATAACACTGAACTTGAACTTAAAGTTCTTGTAAATTTTCTATAATCTAGGAGTTGTTCCCAGATGTTCCCCTAGTATTAAGTATTAAAATTTGACTTTCTTTTTAAAATTAATAAGCATACTTATTATATTTCTGGTTTATCAATAGGAACAAAGGAACACAACTTCATTTTCTTAGGCGCAGTCTATTAGTTTGACGTTTTTAGTATGGGTCGAATGTCCATCCAATAATAGTAAGACTTTATTATCTCTAGTTGCTCCAGAGCACTTTACAAAATTCTTAAACCATTGCAAACAATTTCTGTTATCATTCATCCAGACCCATTATTGTAAACAGAAGATCCGGGGAGTAGACCAAGTTCAAAAGTATGTTGTTTGCGAATCCTAGGAAATATAATAATAATAATAAATGTCTTTATTATTTTCATTTTGAATATATAGAATATTTACAAAATTACATATCAATTAGCTACATTTTATGCAAAATGAAAAATAAAAGGCAAAGTTCAATTCATGTGATGAAACTCACGACTGAATTGCTCTTCCACTTAACCTAAAACAATAAAAAAAAAAAAATTATATTTATAAATATATCTCTTGAACAGTTCAAAACACAGAAAAGAAAAATAAAAGAAATTAGAAAGACATGAGATATACCTATTAAACATTATCTGAGCATTTACAACTATGCAGCATATAACACATTTCTATATGATTTCTTGAATTTTTGATGACTAAACAGCTCTAACCTAAATGGTGGTGGAGACAGTATACCTTTATGTCTTATATGTAAATTGTGCACGTCAGTTCGATAAGTAATTTTCCTGTACAAATATAATGGAGTTTTACTAACAATAATTTTGTGAAATAAACTTGCAGCATGAAGTGTTCTTCTATTGTACATGTTAAGCCATCCTATTTCCTTTAATTTGTGAGAAATAGGCAGTCTTCTTTGAATACCGAAAATTAAGACAAGAGTTTTGTACCTTTTGAATTTTTTGTTCATATTGGCTGGTTAAGCATGGCCCATACAGGACATCTGCATAATTAAAGATCGAGAGAATAAGACTTTCACATAAAAGCTTCTTGATATTAGAAGATAAGAACTGCCTATTTCCATATATCAATTTAATTGTTGAGTATGCACGCCCAATTAAGTTATTTATATGTTTTTCAAATCGCAAATCAGCATCTAAAACTACACCAAGACTTTTAACATGATTTACTAATTCAAGACGCTCGTTTTTAACTAATATGTTTACATTCTCTAACACAGAATCGCGTTTATATCTAGTACCAAAGACAATAACATTAGATTTGCTACAATTTATTTTCAAACAGTGGTCAGAAGCTGATTTTACAAATAATTCAAGGTCTCTATTTATACAAGCACATGCATCATCTACTTTATTGGGGTCAAAACTGTAGTAAAGTTGAGTGTCATCCGCATACAAGTGAGCATTACAGCTTTGAAGGCATTTTAAAATATTGGATGTATACAGAGCAAAGAGTAAGGGACCCAAAATAGAACCCTGAGGTACACCACATTGGAGATCTAAGTAAGGAGAAGACTGACCATTGATCGTAACTAGCTGTTGTCGATTTGTACAGTACGAATTTAAAAGAGACACTGCATTCTGGGAAAGACCTAAATAACTTAGAATAGATGACATTAATTTATAGTTAAGAGTGTCAAATGCCCTACTAAAATCTAGTAGGACCAAAACTGTGCAATGACCCTTATCCAGAGATTTAATAATATCATCCACCACATGGAGTAAAGCAGTTGTGCAGCTATAGCCTTTACGAAAACCTGATCTCGAGGATCTGATTTTTTTGGCAACTCCTTCACCACCGCTCTCCTCCATGAAAGCGGAAAAATAATATTAGTTAGGCAAAAATTAATAATATGCGTAATATATTGAACAATGTGTGGACAACAATATCGAATTAGTCTTATACTTATTCCATCACCCCCACTATCATTAGTCTTTATCTCTGCAATAGCTCGCGAAACAAATAAATCGTTTATTTCAGTAAAATTGAATTTAGAATCTATTCTACTATTATTATTATTATAAAATAAGGTTAAATTTTCAGGGGGTTGAGATCCAGCAACAGAATTTATAAGATAGTTATTAATGTCAACAGGGTTATTAGGACGATTAGGAATGGAGTACTCTTTAACAGGCAAGACTCTATATGTTTTCAGCGATTTCCAAAATTGTTTAGAATTTTTATTATTAAACTCAAATGTAAAAAAAGCTTTTTTTCTCCCGTTTTATAGCACTGTTTGTGTAATTTCGCATATCTTTATAAAATTGAAAATGGGCATCTGACTTGGTGTTTTTATACCTTTTAAAGGCTTTATCTCTAATATGCATCATTTCCCTTATTGCACCGGTAAGCCAGGGAGCTCGCGGCTTAGTTATCCGTGCTGTCACTAGTGGCATATGTCTATCAAACAAATTATTCAAACAGTTTACCAAAACATTAATTTTTTCATCTACCCCCTCTTGATCATATATTCTAAAAAAAGGCATAATATTATACAAGGCTCGCAGAAAGTCGTTTTCATTAAAAAACTTAAAATTTCTATAAGTGACTGTTTTCGGTCCCTCTTTCTCCAAATAAACTTTTAATTTTAAATAAGCAATATCATGATCAGCAATAATACCTGTTACTGGGATGACACCCTTCTCCACTAGCCAATCTTTAGATGTCACAATACCATTTAAAAGTGTGGCTGTTGTATCTGTTATTCGTGTTGGGGTATCAAGAACTTGATAGAGCCTAAAACATTAAAGAATAGTTAACAATTTATTTACTGCAATATTTTCAAAATTTAAAAAATCTATATTAAAGTCACCTCTACAAATTACTTTATATCATTTATATCATTGAGGGTGTCATGTAGTTACCGGTCGCAGAAACACAAATTTCTGCCGTAACTGTCTGTCCTCTTTCTGAAGGATTAATTATCCCCACCTGACGTTTTCCTCTTTTAGCCAATATTCTACACTGATTTTTTAGTTGACCGACAATCCCGTTTCATCGCAATTGTATATTCTGTTACCGGTTAACTTATGAGTATCGATCGTCTCTGTTAGCAGCCGAAAAAAATTATTTAGCAATTTTGTTGAAGCCCATCGCCCGTGCACCAGACGTTGCTTCAGGTTTTCTTAACGTTAGCGTAAGATGACGCTTCAGAAATTCTTTCATCCGGCTATTTCGGTATTGCAGTTAAATCTGTTATTGTAATTGTTTTGTATAGCCAACTTTCGAAAATCTGTCATTATTAGGCCAAATAATCTACCTTCCATATCTTTTAATTACTTTACTAACTCTAACTCCTGTTCTTGTGTGAAAATTTTCTTAAATTTTCCAACTGTTTTGTCAATTTTAAAATTATCATCTTCTACCGTTTTAATGTGGTTTAAGGAACACTAAATTGTTGTGCAGCTTTTTTGTAACCCATCTCATGATTTAAAACTGCAAGAACAGCTTGATGCTTTTACTCTGAAGACCAATTTTGTCGGTCCGTTTTTTTAAAGTACGTTCGAACCATCTAGAAAAAATAATGTATTTAGGATAATAATGGTTAGATGTTGCTGCATAAAGATCAAGCTTTATTGCTACAATGTGTTGAGAAGATTTCACATTACTAAATATAATAAATTATAGTAGTTCAACATATACACGTGGGGCGGAACGGAGCCATTCTGTCCCAGGGGCATGCGTTGCAATTGTGACTAAATAAATAACAAAAGTTTTAAACTAAATAATTTGGTTTTATGAGGAAAAGGTACCTTAGAGAGGGGCTATGTTCCTATTTCACACAAAATATAAGGATAGTAAAATTAAACACTTACCGCTGTTTGCAAATTTGTCAATTTTTACTGTGGACTTTCTTAGATAATGCATTCGACGTTATAGCTCTCGAACGACTACCGGTTTGGTCAAATATATTGCCAACGCATTCGTAGGATATAGTGAGGTGAATTTAAAACATGGTACCTCGTTCTACCTTGGTACCCCGTTCTATACCCGGTTCCCCTATATGCCAGAGAATATCCTAATGCGATAGTTACTACTTCTCAAACAAAATGGTATTTAAATGTTTGGGGTGGTATTGGTGGTGATCATGGTATAAAAAATAAAAGGTAGGATATTAACAGTGACAAAAATAGGACGGCCACGCGCATTACGTCATGCGTAGAGTTTATATAGGCGCGAATTTAAAAATACTGACGAAGTGTGAGGAAAATATATGCTACTTACAGAAATTTGATGAATATTAAGGATAATATTTTAGAAATGAAATGAAATATCTATGGATATTTTTATATGATAGTTAAGGAAAGAACTGTGAAGTAACAAAAATTCAAATATATACATAAGAGAAATATTTTTTTCCTTTTTCTTTTTTAATGATTTATTTTGGTTATACAAATTCGACTTCTAATGAATAGTTTTTATAACCAGGATAATGAAATAAAGGGTATCTACGCAACTCGAAACTGGGGATCCTGGTAACAATTTCGCATCTGGAAATGCCGTAAATTTTTAGCTAATTGGGATTTGCAACTGGTTAATCATTTACCTGCATTATATTACATATAAAAATAAGTTTTACAAAAATTTTTTTTTCATGTAACATAATGCAGACATTCATATAATATAATGCAAAACATAAAAAATGTACCAAATACAAATAACTGCTACATAAAATATGGCGGGTGCATATACAAAATTAAAATAAAATGTCGCTGCATTTTTCCTGGACCTAGTCGCTGACAGTTTTTTAATTCATTCATCAAGTACAAGTCGAAATGTTCTTTTTTTTTTTTGGTGACATTTACAATTTCACTTTTGCTTATATTGCGAAATTTTTAGCCTTCAAAGGGTAAGGTCTTTAGTTTATAAGTCCCAAGTTGCGAATGAACCAATGTAAAGTTCTCATTTAAGGTCCCTCTTATAATTAGAAGGTTGAAAGTACTTGGAATACATATGAAAATTTATCTGCAGGGTCACAAGCTACTGCAAGAGCTACTCCATGTCGAATTTTCTTGGGAAGGAGGGTAGAATTGCCTATTTAGCATATTTTTTTTACAGGGCTTTTAATCTAGGGAACGGAATGCTTCCTTGAGCCTCCGCTGGGGCCGCCCTTGGGTCACTCCTCACTTCTGACTAAGCTCTTACTGTCGAAGGAAGCGAAAAATCATAAAATCTTTCTTAAATCTTTTGCTTTAGTTGTTACTGTTACATCCGTACCGCATTTTTTCAATGTTTTTCACTAAAACCATTCACAGAGAATAATATAATACAAATATCTGATTAATATCTTATAAATCACTATAAACTACTCACAAATTACTGCAACATGCGTCTGTCATATGATATTTATTTCGCGACAACTCTACTAACTTTACGCATGACGTCAGCGCCGCCATGACACCATGCGCGATATCCCCCCTGGGTGGTGATTATGTAATTGGACCATATATTCTTAAGGAAGCAGTTAACAGTGAAGTTTATTTAAGCTTTTTGAAGAATCAGTTTCCCAAACTCCTTGAAAATGTTCCTCTTCGTATACGTCTGCAAATGTGGTATCTATAATCTACATGATGAGGCTACAATACATCATAATGCAGTAATTCATGGTCAACTTGATGATCAATTTTTAGAACTATGATAGGGAAGGACCAAATGAGTGGCCAGCTAGATCGCCACATCTAACAAAAGTTGATTTTTTCTGTAGGGGTATGTGAAAAATGAAGTTTATAAAATACCTGTAACTAGGAGGACATGAAAAATAGAATTACGGTTGTTTTCCAAAACTTTAGTATTCCAATGTCTAAATATGTGGGAAAGTCATTTGAATATTAGATACAACTCTGTTTAAATGTAATGGGAGGTCATTTTGAGCAGTTATTGTAATTATATTGTACTATTTTGAATTTTTTGTTTTTTGTTTAGTTTGTAATAATGATAGTCTTGTTACAAAATCAGTAGTTTTATTTTTTATTTTTAGAATATTCAAAATTAACGTGTTTTTCAAGCTGTCATATGGCAACTCTACGAAACATTTAGAATTTACCAAAAATATCGTTTTATTATTAAAAATCGAAAAAACTACGATTGTAACATTTAGGTATAGGGAATGCTTGATAAAAAAAAAGAATTTTGAAAGTATTTTATGAAAATGATATAAGATATGGGGTGTACCATTTGAAATAACCGAGAAAATCATGGTCGTAAGTTTTGGGTTACCCTGTGTATAAAATAAAAGATATCAAAAACATGATAAATTGCAAAAAACTAGACTACTACGAAGTTATTCTGGCCTTAAGATATTAACCCTTAAATGTTGATTCTAAATAATACAGGGTGACGATTTCATTAATATCGTCACATAAAAGTGGCCATTTCTTTAAAAGTAGAACCTGATAAAACCCTATACTGCCGGAATGAGCAAAATTCAAATTCGAGATAACGTATAGGGTATTCCGCTAAAAAAAAAACAACTTTGGTATGCTGACTTTATGAAACCTGTATAGTAAGAAATAATTTTAAAATATGGAGCCGGACTCTATCTATAATTTGTATTTAAAACTTTTGTTCGTATCTCTTAAAACAACGGAGATATCAAACTCCAGAGTATAAGTTGATCACCCTGTAGTTGACATTTACCTTTGGGGATATGTCAGCAAAAAAGATACTAATAGATGTATGTATCTCTATAGTAGCGCAATTTTGATCATTACCAGGCCCTAAGAATAGTGTACACATCAAAGGAATTGTCACCAAGTTCTCTAGATGTCACGAAAAAATACTTCTTCATGTAAAGGTCGAGGTAAACCAGCTTTTAGTTAACATAAATCAAATAATACTCAAGATGACTAAACCATTTAATAAAATTGTAAAAAATCGTAGTTTTTTAGTTAAATTGCCCATTGATCGTGTCTTATCATCAGATTGTAATGGATAAAATAGTCCGCAAAAAGTAGTTTGTTTAAAAAAAATCAATTTTAAGAACGAATTTAAAAAATATTAATTATTGATATTACCACGCTCATAATGGCCTTATTCACGATTTTGTCACAAAGTAAAAAGCAAAGGTGTGAGGAATTGTTAGTACTTCCTAATTAAAACGGGCTGTCTAATGACCCTCCGCCGTGCGAAGCCGGAGCCCAAAGCCACATTTTAAAAAGAGCCCGGCACTTATCAGTAAGCGTTTTATTGAATTTGCGAAATTATCTTTTGTTTTCTTAGCCATTAATTTTTGGAACGGAAAGTTTTTAATTTTTAATCTAAAGCGCTCCAAGAAATTAATTTTTGATGTATTTTAATGGCCTCCTGATAATTTTAGACGGTTTTTGCGTGCTGGAAATATTACAACACTTTTTAATTTATGATCGAGGTGGCGGTGCCACCGTCGCGGCCACGGCTGAGGTGATTCAGAACCTTCTGCGACTTGATAAAAAATGTAGATATTAATATTTTACTTCTTTTTTTTCTTGGTTTGTAGAGATGAAATCAAGCAAAGTTTGTTTTATTTCGTGGACAAGAAAAACTCTTGCAAATCCCATTTGAATATTTTAAATAACATTAGGGGGTTCTAAAAAGGCATCATTAAGCCTAACATGTATCAGACTTTTGATATATAACATTTTATCAAAGGTAATACCACGAGTCCTCCAAATTTAATCAATAAAATTTTTCTATGAAAACGTCTTTATTCGAAAAAACCACGAACACAACCTGATTTTATCTTACATCGGTTTGTTTAAGCGTGGAACGATCAGACAAAACCAGATAAATCCAGTTTAAACAAAAAAAAGTTATATAAAGGTTCTTAAATTTTGGGGGCAGATAAATCCAATGACACTCTCAGATTCAATCCAAATGAAGTACATTCTATTTAAAATCGTGTTCAAAAGTACGCTAGTCATGAAAAAGCAGATAAATCTAAAAGAAAATATATTTTTAAGTAAGATAAATCCACCCTAATAACACTGCAATATTATTTATTTTTGCATATCAAAGTCACTAGACAAGAGGTATACTCGGACAAAATATTGAAGAAGGTGATTCCTCCCTGTTCACGTACAACAATAATACTATACCAGAGCATAATGAATGGAATCCCGCGCTTAAAACTGCAGAAGTTATCGGTATCACGTGCCAACTAGTCATACATGCCAAAATGAATTACGCCAGTGGCGTATAAAAACTATTGGCAAATTAAATGCGGTAATAGTAAATAATATATGAAAGTAGGTTGGTTATCTATTTTTGTGGTAATAATCATTTATGTTTATAATTTTGTTTTCTTTATTAATAAAATATGTAAATAATATGCCAGTGGCGTAGAAACACTATTGAAAAATTAAATGGGGTATTATACTAGAACAAAATATTAAAGAAGGTGCGCCTTAAAACTGCAAAAGGTATCGTTATCATATCAAAATGCACTCTTCCAGTGTCGCAGAAATACTATATTGGCAAATTAAATGGGTATTTGTGAATATTAATAGATGAAGGTAGGTTAGTTATCTATTTTTGTTATACTAATTCGTCTATGTTTATAATTGTATTTTGTTTATTATAAAAATATGTAAATTAAGCTTGGTATCACTTACTTGAATTCTAAATCTATGAAGTTTCGTAATCCATTGATTCTTCAGAACTATCACTGGAATCGTCTTTATCGTCGGAACTTAAAGTTATAACTAAAGGTTCAACTACCGTTTCGATCATACCGTCCAAGCGCCATATATTATTTTCTTCCCTAATTACATGGGAAATAGAATTCTGCCAATCTTTAGGTTTTATACGTTCTATACCGATTTTCCACCGTTTGCATTCAACAATTCAGAGTCTCAGGTCAAACCAGATAGTTCATTAGATTCCATTACTGAATTGACCAAAGCATTTAGTGAGTTTTCTATCAATTGTAGTAGACTTTTACAAACTATTTCCGATAAACAAAATTTTCTAGAATCACAGATTAATTCTCTTCAATCCCCAGGTCATTCTCATTGTTTTAGTACTATTAAGGAAAGTACATGTGACTTCTGTAGACACGGGAATGGCTCTAGGAGCAAATCTCCAAAACGATCTCAACAGTCAGTAAATAACTTGAACATTTGTTATTATCACAAAAAATTTCAAAAGAATGCTATCAGATGCGGAGGACCTTGGTGCATTTTATATGAAACTCTTAAACATCCAGAACCAAAAAACGAGTAGACTCCAAAGCTTCGGCGGTAGCGAGTGGATCTAAATTAAATGTTTTAATCGATACAGGACATATCAGTCATTCCTCGTGATGTTTTTAAAAATGTTAAAAAATCAGATGATCTATTTCTTACAGCAGTGAATGGTTCCACCATTAATACATTTGGAAAACAATTCCTTAAGGTTTCCGTTCGTTTTTACGGTGGCTGATATTTCGCACCCTATCATTGGTGCAGATTTTCTTTCTTATTTTGGGTTATTAGTTGACTTAAAAAATAAATGTTTAATTGATAATGAAACGAAACTTTCGGTAAGCGGGTTTATCTCTGAAAATAATATCCCTTTATCCCCAAAAATTTTAACCATAGAAAATGAATTCACTAAACTTATTCAGGATTTCCCTAATTTAACTTCTCCTTCGAACTATTCCTTACCTATCACACATACTGTCAAACATCAAATTATAACAAATGGTCACTTACCATCGTCGCACGCTCGACGTCTTAATACTTCAAAATATAATATTGCAAAAGTAGAATTTGAACAAATGGTAGCTTTAGGCATTTGTAGGCCATCCTCATCTTCTGTTGCATCACCATTACATATGGTTCCCAAAAAAGATCCAGGTGACTGGCGTCCTTGCGGAGATTACAGACAACTAAATAATGTCACTATACCGGATAGGTATCCACTTCCTCACTTACAGGATTTCAACATAAATGTACACGGTTGTACCATATTTTCAAAGATTGATTTGGTTAGGGCTTTTCAACAAATCCCTATGGCAGAGGAAGATATTCATAAAACCGCTATTGTAACACCTTTTGGATTATTCGAGTTCCTTCGTATGCCGTTTGGGTTAAGAAATGCGGCCCAAACTTTCCAAAGATTTATTAATCAAGTTTTACAAAACCTAGATTTTTGCTATGTCTACATAGACGATATTTTAATAGCCAGTAAAAATAATGAAGAACATCTTCAACACTTAACAATATTATTCGAAAGGCTAAATTCTTTTGTAATTAACCTCAACCTTAGTCAGAGCGTCTTTGGAGTTCCTCAATTAAACTTTCTAGGTTATTTAGTATCTGCGGAAGGTATTCTGCCATCAGAGGAGCGTGTAGAAATTATTAAAAAGTTTCCCCCGCCCCCAGACTCTCAAACATCTCCAGCGTTTGGTTGGAATGATAAATTTTTATCATCGTTTTATTCCAAATTTCGCTAATGTTTTGATACCGCTCTACGATCTGATGACTTCTTTACAAAATCAGAGGGATAAGACGATTTCACAGTAGTCACAAAGACATGAAGATAGTTTTATCGCCGCTAAAAATGCTTAAGCCCAAGCATCGCTATTAGTACACCCTCGCCCAAACTGTAAATTGTCCTTAACAGTAGACGCATCAGGTTATGCCATAGGTGGTGTCATAGAACAACTATCTGATAATTCGTGGGAACCTCTCGCATATTTTTTAAAAAGTTATCAAAAACCCAATGAAATATTCTACTTTCGACCGAAAACTTTTTGCAATTTATTCTGCCATTTTACATTTTCGTTATTTGTTAGAAGGTTATCAGTTTACGGTTTTTACGGATCATAAACCTCTTACCAACGTTTTGACCTCGAAAACCGAAAAAAGTCCACGTCAGTTTCGATACTTACAACTCATTGCTCAATTTACATCAGACATTCAGCATATCGAGGGCAAATCAAATGTGGTTAGTGACACATTATCTCGGTTAGAAGGAATTACTTCCCCAGAAATGTTGCCACAACTAACCCCCTCTAATTTTATCCAGCTAGATATAAAGTCTTTTAAACAATACCAAAATGATGACATTGAGTTGCAACAATTATTGCCTAGTCAGAAAGTTGAAAGCTATCACAAATTACAAGAAATAGACATACCACTTTTGGAAACAAAACTTTGGTGCGAAGTTTCGTCTTGTGCGAAGTTTCGTCTTGTAAATATCGTCCATATGTTCCTAAAAATATTAGATTTACTATTTTCTTGAATATTCACGGTATTTCTCATCCTGGAATTAAATCTTCAAAAAAGTTAATAGGATCTAGATATTATTGGCCTTGGATGAATTCTGACATAACTAAATGGTCAAAATCTTGCGTTAATTGTCAGCTAACTAAAATTAATAGATATACTAAAGCCCCTATTGGCAAATTTGATATTAAAGGTCGTTTTGAACACATTTATGTCGACTTAGTCGGGCCTCTGACGCAATTATATCATGACAGTAGTCGATCGGTTCACGAGGTGGCCTGAAGCATACCCTCTTAGTAATATTAGTGCAGAAAATATTGCTAAAATTTTATTCCAACAATATTTCTCCCGATTTGGTATTCCTCATACCATTACGACAGACCAGGGTAGGCAGTTCGAATCTAAATTAATGGAACAATTTACAAAAATTTTTGGTTGTCATAAAATTCATACATCTGCTTATCACCCCCAGGGTAATGGTATGGTGGAAAGATTTCATCGCACTATGAAGTCTGCACTAATAGCTAGAGGAAACACCACCAATTGGAAAGAAGAATTACCTTTAATTCTATTAGGCATCCGCGACGCAGTTAAGGAGGACATTGGGTGTTCCTCGGCTGAACTCGTATATGGTCAGCCTTTACGCCTCCCAGGTGAATTTTTCGTCCAAAGTCAGAATGTCCTTGAGATTAACCCTTTATTAAGTAGCCTTCACGATATTTTTAATAATATTAAGCCAACAAATCCAAGACATCATTCAACTCAAACCACATTTATTTCGTCAGAGTTAGACACCTGTGAGTATGTTTTTATTAAAACAGAAGGTTTTCGAAGTTCATTATCGCCCATTTTTGAAGGACCTTTCAAAGTTATAAAACGTTTTGACAAGAATTTTTTAATTAATAAAGACAATAGAGAATACGTGGTTAGCATTGACAGAATTAAACCAGCTTTTATCCTTTCAAAACATATACCTGAAGTAGATTCAGGTAAACCCAAAAAGTAAGTATCATTTGTAATCAATTAAATAATATTGTTTTTGTTTAAGGGGGGTGTATTTGTAGTGTACTGCCTCTGTTTTTATTACGTTACCATGTGATTTTTAGTTTAAGACAGACAGATATAAATAAATATAACTTGTCAACAAAATATATTTGTCACAGAAAAAGCAAAACCTTTTATTCGCATTCATACTCCGATATAACATACCAGGTTAACTACATGACTTCGACAGGTATGACCAAATTCGAAAAGGCTCGTTAAATGCTGAAATTTTACAAGTACAATTTTGTGGCAAATTTTTGTTGAATTGAAGCTATATATAGTTTTAAGAGCGAAATAAAACATAGTTAACAGCTTTTTTACTGTTGTAATACAAGTATAAAGGGAGATTTGGAAATGTACATGGTATTACCTTATCCTTTAATTTCAGCTTTTCCCTTTTTATTTTGCTAACAGTACCATCAATAAAAATAGTCCCATAATATTTAATATCTTCTAAAAAGTATAGAACAGCAATATCTTTAGAAAGTGCTTTATTGGCACTAGGAATGATATACAGGGTGTTTCAAAAAAATTGGTCATACATTATACCACATATTCTTGAATTAAAAATAGGTCGGTTAAACCGTACTTACCTATATTCAAAAGTGCACCCAAAAATAGTTACAGGGTGTATTAGATAAAAATTTAAATGAATTTTTTTGTTCCCCCAGTAACACCGTTTTAGATACGCCTATGGTTTAGCATGTAGCCGTTTTTGCCAAGCAGAGACAAGTATAAAAAGAGCTTCGAATTTAATTTTCGTCAGTCGAACTAAGGTACTGACTTAGTAAGACTCTCCTCTCCTGCTCCTGCAGAGGTATTGACTCTGTAGGCTTCCCAAAGTCCCGACCCTTGCCTGCAAAGGTATTGACTTTGCAGGTTTTCCTTTCCCGTGGATCTCTCCCACGAAGGTATTGACTTCGAGGGACTTCCATTACCGTAAACATAACCTAAGCTCTTGTCACGTTTTTGCCACGCCATCCTGGACCACCGAACCACGCCGAACCGACGCACAAAATATATTTTGGGGAACAACATTTGAAATACATTAATTTATTCCTTTTCGTTTGTAAATATTTTAAAACAATATATGTGTCAATGTTAACTGGCCGTATTACTGGTTGTTAATTCCTAAATTTATTTCCCCCTTATATTTCAGCTAGTGATTAATTCTGTACCAGCCCAAGCAACGATTAAAGCCCGTTACTTGTGGCCTACTATTACCTGTGTCTAAGTGACCTTTCCCCCTGGAATTTTTCATCTCCATCTGTAGCTACCCGAGTACTTTCGACGCCATTTCGAAAGTTCGTGGAGTAAACCATCACCAAAAATCTGGCGCTCGAGAACCGCCCGTAACCAGCGTCATTCGTAAGGAATCGTTTTCTCTGTGGCCAGAAAAACCCCTTACACCATCACTAGAAAATGAGAACATATTTTATTTTCATCTAACATTTTTTATAAATATTTTTTGCTCTTAATAACCAGTTATGAAAATAAGATGAAAAAGAATAAACTGTGACACAAGAGATAACAGACAACTGTCTGTACATCTCACAGAAGTACATCTGCAACTTCAGTTGCTTTTCTCCAGTGAACTGTATAGTTAAAATTAATTTTCTGCTTTTTTCTTTATCCATTGTCACATAAATTACATTCACTTCGAAATCCATAAAATTTAATTCGGAGGAAATAGATCTTACTTGACTTACCAGCTTTGCATTAAAAGACCATTAAGCAGATCCCATCAAAAAATCACAGATGTATTAAAGAACAGCTTCAAGTAAAATGGGTAAAACGAGGTACTTTTCAAATGCAGCAATATTAACTGTATATTATTTATTTGGCTATTTAATTAAACCAATTATTTTATTATCATTTTTAAATCAAATTATATTTATGTACCTACCTATGACAATGTATTTTGTATTTTTTTAGGATTCCCATGTGGTAAAGGGCCTGTAGTCAAGAAGACTTGATTAATATAACCAGTGAATAATTACAGTCAGTTGTGTAAAGAACATTTTCAGCCCAGTAGTTTTTCATTTGGATCAACTCGGAAATATTAATTCGAAAATGTACTTCTGACAATATTCGGACACACACCCGCAACAAATGAAAACATTGACCATTCTGAATGAATCTGTACCCTACTAAATCCAACGACGATTTTCTCAGTACACCAGGCATTAAAAATAATATAAAAGTGTTGTGTTTATGTATTTTTTTAATTTAAATATTTTTTTAGGTCCCAGCAAAAGAATGACTAACTTTGAAGATTGAAGAGATATTGTTGTTTCTATTTCGATAATACATGTGCCAGTCCCAAAAATATTCTTCGGTTAGGCCAACCATTTGCAGATATAGTTAAATCTCAAGCAGAATTTAAAAACAAAAAGCCTTTAGCTAGAAGACATTCCAATGAATACAAGCAGTTTGTGGTTACCATGTATTTTTTAGGACTTAATGCATATTGCTTTGTCTTAAATTTTGTGCCGTTTGGTGTGTATTTTTCGTATTAAGATTTTTATTAATTTGATTTTTGTAATACGTGTTTTTCGTATTTTGGTTTATTAAAATTATTAGTCAGTATTGGTACGTATTTTATTTATAACAACCTTTTTCCTACAGTAATTTTTTTCAAATCTCATTATAGTTTAAAGTTCTAATAATTATGGATTTAAAAATGCAAATTTATGTGTACAACAAATTCATATGATTTATAAACAAATCCTAAGTCCAGTTTGGATTTATGAAATACAGCTACGAAGATGTGCCATAATATAGGTTTTCCAAAATAAAGTCCTAAGATGTATTATTGATGCACCCTGGCTCTATCTTAACGATTATCTTCATACAGACAAATAAGAAAAAGAGGATACTGCAAAACATGAGGGTCGACTCCACTCCCACGTTAATGAAGAAGTGCTGCAATTACTGGACAACTCTGCACAAAAGACTTGAAAGAAACAAAAGCCATTTGAGCTAGTTCTAGTGTAAAACAGTGTAATAAATTGATACGCCAATTATTGGTGATGCTTTTCTACCAACGACTACTAGATTAATTTTGTTTACAAAAATAGAATTGTAATAAATCACGGATTTATCCACCGAGTTGTCAAATTATTATAAGAGACTATGACGAAAGTCATCACAAGGATTGTTTGTGGTATTATTGACATATCATAAGGTTCTAAAATACATAAAAGGCTTTCAAAATGACAGTGGGAAGTATATTTGCATTTTTAATGCCAGTTATTATCAGTTTAATCTATTTTTCTAGATCCAACTATCATAGTTGAAGGTGTTTTCCAGGATAGTACACAATTAATTAATACATCAGTAAATTGTAATATTATCACTCTGTTAAAGAGTTAATGTTATCTACAAAAACTGATAAATTAAGTACAACGAGTATTCGGTCTGGTCCCTCAAGTTAAAACTCTTATTTAGTTTAGCGATCAGTACAATTTACTTCAAAATAAATTATTGTGAAGCCTTATTTTTCTAATTATATAATAATAATAATAATAATAATAATAATAATAATAACGGGTCTTTATTTGCACAAAATAATTACATTTTTGTACAGTTAGCATGGGCGAGGTTTAGCCTGTGGCTATTCTTACACCTAACCCTAACAAAACATATACATTTAAATAACTATAATATTAAAAGTTTATCAATACAATTTTACATTAGTAGCTCATTATATCTACCAGTTTACATTTGACTAATAAAGAGTTGCCTTTTTAAAGCATTTTTAAAAACAGGTAGAGATCGTGATTTTTTAATATCGGTATGTAAAGTGTTGTACAGAACAACCGCGTTATACGAAAAACTAGAGTGACGAGGCATTGATAAATTAAAATTGTTTCTTATGTTTACATTGTGCGTAGACGATCTAAAAGTTAATTTGTTCATAAGATATAATGGTGACGCAGTAGAAAGTATTTTAAAAAGAAAAGAAAGGAACATAAATATATATAAATTATTAACAGTTAGCCAGCCAGTTTGGGAGAAGGCTTGGGAAATATGATCGAATTTTCTAAGTCCTTTTGCGAATCTGCAGCATGTATTCTGCATAATTTGCAAACGGTTACGATCAGCAGCTGTTAAACAAGGATAATACACAACAATTCCATATAATATTTTTGAAATTACAAGGCTTTGGCAAAGTTTTAGTTTTATAGATTGGTTCTGTAGGATGTGCTTATTAGAATAAAGCAAGCGAAGACCACTATAACACTTTTGTAACACATAGTTGACATGTTGACTGAACCTCATTTGATCGTCAAAGTATAACCCTAAATTTATAGACTCAGTTTCATGTGGAATAGATTCACCAGATATCATCAGAGTTGTATTGTTCGTTATATATTGTCTAACATTTTTACTACAGAATAATAATAGTTTGGATTTCGAAGCATTAATGTGAAGGTTATGATCAGACGAATAGTTATCAATTTTTTTAAGATCTTGATTAATCTTATCAACTGCAGTAATGACTTCATTCGACGAAAAATCGAGGAACAGCTGAGTGTCATCAGCAAAAAATTGGACTGCACAATTATTTACGTGTTTGTAGAAATCCGAAGTATAGAGTAAGAAAAGCAGGGGCCCTAGGACTGAACCTTGTGGTACACCAGATTTGATTTGAATGGATGTTGATTTCTGACCGTTTACTGTAACTAACTGTGATCGTTTACTTAAGTATGTTTTTATGAAACCTAATGAAATTCTATCAAATCCATAATATTGACACTTGGATATAAGAAGACTATGATTAATGGTGTCAAACGCTTTGCTAAAATCTAGTAGAACTAGGACACCTGCTTTTTTCTTATCAATACTATTGAAAATATTGTCACTTAAATGTGCCAAAGCTGTTGAAGTACTGAAACCCTTTTGAAAACCCGACTGATGCAAAGGGATTATATTATTTTCACAAAGATATTCATATATTTGGAAATAGGCTGCACGTTCAAGAATTTTTGAAATTAGAGGCAGTAGACTTATTGGACGCAGTTCATTGTATGAACTAGGATTGTGCTTTTTAGGTAAGGGTATTATCAAAGCTTGTCTCCAACATTCTGGGAAATATCCTTGTTCTAAACATAAGTTTATAATATGTAGCAGATAAACATCAATAATATTTAGACACAATTTTAACATTGACATGTTTATATTGTCATTACCACCAGCATTTGATTTTATATTCAAAATGATAGTGTAGAGTTGAGATAGTGTTATTGTTTTGAAGTGAAATTTAATATCTCTACTAAAGGAGTTACTTCTATAAAATAAAATTGAATCCAAGCATCTTTCATTACTGTCTTGGAACACAGAGGAAAAATATTCATTAATTTTAAAAGGATTGGAAAGTGAGGAAGGTAAATCGATATTTTTTGTCGATTGAATTTTCATTTGTTTTAGCGCTTTGTAAAATTTAGAAGATGACTGGTTGTTTAAAAATTCTAGATACGCAGATTTTTCTCGTCTCAAGGATGCTAAAGCAAAGTTGCGAAGTCTTTTGTAATTGTTCCAGTTTTCAGTGGATTTATTTAATTTAAATTTTTTTAGGGCAGTATCTCGTTCTTTAAATATGAGTTTTAATGTAGGAGTTAACCAAGGTGCTTTAGGTTTACTTATTCTAGCTGTTCGAAAAGGAGCGTGTTCATCGAAAATTGTAGATATTTCATCTGTTAAATAGCGTACCTTACTTTCAATATCATTAAGATACAGAAGGTTATCCCAATGAATACTGCGTAGGCATTGCTCAAAAACTGAAGAATCAAAGTTTTGATAATCTCTATAAGTTAAAAATCTTTGTTTCTGATAACTATAATCAATTAATAAATCGCAATATACCATTTGGTGATCGGTGAAATGATCAACATTTATAGTACCATGGCTTGTGCAATTATTGTAACAGTTTAAAAAAATTGGATCTATTAATGTAGAGGAGTGATCAGTAATGTATGTAGGCTCGTCTATGACTTGAGTGAGGCTATGGGCATTAAAACACGAAATTAATGAATTTGTACTGTTAAAAAGATCCACATTAACATCCCCAAGAATTAAAATTTTATCACAACTTGTAAGTATGATTGGTAAAATATTATCTAAACAATGTATAGCTTGATTTAAATTTTCCCGCGGTGGTCTGTACAACACTCCAACACAGAAAGTATCATTATTAATTTTAAAATTGATCCATAAATGCTCTAAACAAGAATTAAAATAATTATTATGAAAATCTATGATTTTGAAACTCAAAGAAGACCTAATGTAGATGCCAACCCCTCCGCCATGGCGATTGCGATCATTACGAACAAACGAATATCCCCGAATATTTACATCGGAATCAGAGACATCAGATGACAACCAGGTTTCCGAAACCGCCATAACATCAAATTCATAATTATTTATGATATTTATCAAATCAGTGATACTAGTTAGTAATGATCGCGTATTTACATGGCCAATGCGTAATTCACATTTACTAATTTTTTTCCTAACCATAATTAATTTTAGATTTAAGACGATTTAAATAATTTATAAATACGGGACAAGTTTTATCATCAGCGGAGTGACCAGCATCAAATTTCGTTTTAAATTTAATGTTATGAGTGACACAATTGATACATTTTTTTATAGTAGAACTACATGTTCCAGGGTTGTGCTCTTCTGAACATACCCCACATTTTTGTACAAAATTACAATTTTTTTCTATGTGACCAAAAGACAAGCATTTTTTGCAATTCAAAATTCTGATATGATCGCTAAAATAACATTTTTTCCATCCGATATATAAAAATCCTTTTGTAAAAATGAAATTTCTTAAAGAAGGTGTTAGTTCTAAAACTAGATTTATATTATTATAAAATTTTAGTTTTGTGACAATTTTTAATTCAGTTTGACTGAAGTCTTCTAAATCATTTAATGAAAAAATTTCATTTATGATGTCTTCATCTTTATGAGAGTCTTGGAGATCCACATCTTTTAAAACAATACGAGGATTAAATTTTTTTACTGGTTCTGCGGAATATTTAGAACCAAAGATATTAAGAACAGACGATTTTAAATTGTTTAAAGAAGTATCATTTTCACAGTTGACAATAATTCCATTTTTTATCTTACGCACACCCTCAATTTTCACATTTTGATCCACGGGATTAATATTAGATTGGACATCTTTTAGAATATCGATGTTGCTAATGGCACGACTCTGTGATTTTGATTTTATTAATAAACCAGGTTTGTTATTTACAGTTTTTAGTGCACTGCTATAAGAACCTGCCGGTTTCTGTTGATAAGATAAGGTATTCGTACTCACTCCGTTATTCATATTGAAATTATGGGGGTACCAGTTTTTCCTTCAAAAGATCATTGTTGCATTTCAATTCATTATTTAGCGACTTCAGTAGATCATTTTCTTGTTTTAAAAATGTATTTTCTCGCTTAACAGCTTGATAATCAGAGATTGTATCTGCCATAACGTCTTCACAATCAACACAAACCCAAAATACACCATCATTTTTAGATAAAAGTTTCACTAATTCATCTTTAATACGAACACAAGTTCCGTGAAAATACTTATTACAATTATAACAACGTAAACGAATAGAATTTACTATAAAATTGTCTGAGCAACGTGAACAAATAGGTACATCGCTCGCCATCTCGACTCGACGAACCAGAACCACTAACCTTCAATTCAGAGAAGAAATAGTGGATGTTGCTAAATAAGTTTGTTACATATATTTAAATCCTTTTCTCAGTGTATTATCCGAATTTATTTGAGTCTTGCTGATTTTTACCAGTGTAATAACAAGCAAGAACGTCAACTGTCACTGAGTGTCACTTTAAATGTTGGCCACTCCGACATCAAACGTGTCGACGCAAGCCTTTGCTTCTGTAATAGTTATTCTGTGCTTTAACATTTTTTGGCTTAAAATTTATAAATTAATTAATTTTAGTTTTATTTAAATTTACAGTTGTTTTATTTAACTAATATTTAGTGGATTTTTATTATTTAACAATTTTTCACTTAGGGTAGCCATATGTGAGTAGTAAGGATTAAGTGTAAGGGGTTAAAGAAAAGGTCCTTTATTTCTCACAAGTCAATTTAATTGGCGACCGGTTTCGAAGCTGTCACTTCATCATCAGGCACACCTAAATGGAATGTCAAGGAGTCAGTTGTAATAAAAAACAATTATAAAAGCATGAACGGACTTTAACATATACAAAATAACAGAAAAAACACAAAAGAAGTTAAACAATAACCTTGACTCACCTTGACTATTTCCATAAAGGAAGCGCTACATAAAGTTTAACAAAACGAGTTAAAAAAGTCATATGTAATACAATAGTATTTTTTTTAAAATATTGTGGGTTAGGTTAAACCGCGAGATGTCTGTTTGAATAAATTAATTAAAACACATGTAAGACTATTATTAACTAAACAACACAAAATAGTTTTTATAAGCACAAACAGTTTAAATTTTTTTTAAGGATATAACGTCAATTAATAAAAGTAAAAAGTAAAAAGTAAAAATTATCAGACTCTCAAGACATCTATCTAGATTTTTAACGAATCAATGTAGTAAACTGTAAATTTTAAATTTAGCGGATAAATAGTGTACTAACAAAGGTGTTATTTACTGAAAGAAAGTATAGGTGGCGGTGACAAAATTTATTGAAAGTAAAAATAATAAACTGGGAAATGAGAAAGCAAAAAATACTAACAAGAAAATTAGAACACTGAACAAGAAAATATGAAAATTCATATGTTAAAAGGGAAATTTGAAGCAGATAATCAAAAGAAAAATTACTGTTACAGGAAACGGAAACTAAGTTGACAAGTACGAATGTCAAAAAAGAAAAGTCAAATTTTGGCGTATGACAACCACGTGGGAGAATTTGAATAAACTAATGAAACATTTAATAAGATGCGAGTGGGCAAAAAATTTTTAAAATTTTAATATTTTTACTTTCAATAAATTTTGTCACCGCCACCTATACTTTCTTTCAGTAAATAACACCTTTGTTAGTACACTATTTATCCGCTAAATTTAAAATTTACAGTTTACTACATTGATTCGTTAAAAATCTAGATAGATGTCTTGAGAGTCTGATAATTTTCACTTTTTACTTTCATTAATTGACGTTATATCCTTAAAAAAATTTTAAACTGTTTGTGCTTGTAAAAACTATTTTGTGTTGTTTAGTTAATAATAGTCTTACATGTGTTTTAATTAATTTATTCAAACAGACATCTCGCAATTTAACCTAACCTACAATATTTTTAAAAAAAATACTATTGGATTACATATGACTTTTTTAACTCGTTTTGTTAAACTTTATGTAGCGCTTCCTTTATGGAAATAGTCAAGGTGAGTCAAGGTTTATTGTTCAACTTCTTTTGTGTTTTTTGTCTGTTATTTTGTATATGTTAAAGTCCGTTCACGCTTTTATAATTGTTTTTTATTACAACTGACTCCTTAACATTCCATTTAGGTGTGCCTGATGATGAAGTGACAGCTTCGAAACCGGTCGCCAATTAAATTGACTTGTGAGAAATAAAGGACCTTTTCTTTAACCCCTTACACTTAATTTATTGATATATTCCCTTCAACAGAAGATAAACATCAATAAAGACAAACTATAAAACAGACCAGAAGATAGAAATAGTAAATGAATTGAGGATGTAAGAATTTGATAACTTTTTAGTTGTCTCTTTTTACTTTCCTATCTGTATACAGATATAAGGAAAGTATAAGAATCATGATTTTTTTCGACCTCGAGTTTTCGACGGATTTTTTACGTTTGAGGTCCCCTGAATCCGTTTTGACTATTTCCGCGATGATGTCTCTGTGTGTGTGTGTATGTGTGTGTGTGTGTGTGTGTGTGTGTGTGTGTGTGTGTGTGTGTGTGTGTGTGTGTGTGTGTGTGTGTGTGTGTGTGTGTGTGTGTGTGGGTGTGTGTGTGTGTGTGTGTGTGTGTGTGTGTGTGGTTGTGTGTGTGTGTGTGTGTGTGTGTGTGTGTGTGCTGTGTGTGTGTGTGTGTGTGTGTGTGTGTGTGTGGTGTGTGTGTGTGTTGTGTGTGTGTGTGTGTGTGTGTGTGTGTGTGTGTGTGTGTGTGTGTGTGTGTGTGTGTGTGTGTGTGTGTGTGTGTGTTGTGTGTGTGTGTGTGTGTGTGTGTGTGTGTGTGTGTGTGTGTGTGTGTGTGTGTGTGTGTGTGTGTGTGTGTGAGTGTGTGTGTGTGTGTGTGTGTGTGTGTGTGTGTGTGTGTGTGGTGTGTGTGTGTGTGTGTGTGTGTGGTGT
Organism: Psylliodes chrysocephalus; assembly: GCA_927349885.1. Lineage (NCBI taxonomy): Eukaryota > Metazoa > Arthropoda > Insecta > Coleoptera > Chrysomelidae > Psylliodes > Psylliodes chrysocephalus. The sequence goes on from OV651815.1 coordinate 4,821,130, forward strand.
GTGTGTGTGTTGTGTGTGTGTGTGTGTGTGTGTGTGTGTGTGTGTGTTGTGTGTGTGTGTGTGTGTGTGTGTGTGTGTGTGGTGTGTGTGTGTGTGTGTGTGGTGTGTGTGTGTGTGTGTGTGTGTGTGTGTGTGTGTGTGTGGTGTGTGTGTGTGTGTGTGTGGTGTTGTGTGTGTGTGTGTGTGTGTGTGTGTGTGTGGATGTGTGTGTGTGTGTGTGTGTGTGTGTGTGTGTGTGTGTGTGTGTGTGTGTGGGTGTGTGTGTGTGTGTGTGTGTGTGTGTGTGTGTGTGTGTGTGTGTGTGTGTGTGTGTGTGTGTGTGTGTGTGTGTGTGTGTGTGTGTGTGTGTGTGTGTGTGTGTGTGTGTGTGTGTGTGTGTGTGTGGTGTGTGTGTGTGTGTTGTGTGTGTGTGTGTGTGTGTGTGTGTGTGTGTGTGTGTGTGTGTGTGTGTGTGTGTGTGTCTGTGTGTGTGTCTATGTGTCGCATAACTCATGAACCGATGCACAGAAAAACACCAAATTTTAAACTTAAGCTTTGTTCCCAGGCGTCCAATGTGTTGATTAGATTTTGGGCAGTGTCGGAACATCTGGGGGGGGTACTTTATGGTGTGGTCATTTTTATATTTTATAGAATATTTCTGTTATTTAAGTTTGGGGAAGAAAATTCTTTGAATAAAAGTTACTTCTTATATTATTATCTAAAATTTTTGTTCTATACAAAATTTTCCTAAAATGGTCCGTATTCGAGAAATTTGACAAAAATGTAAAAAAATATTTTTTTATAAAAATTGTTTAAACAAGAGTTGTTTGTAATATAATTTTCTATAATTTTTATTTTATACATAATTTTTCTAAAATGGACCGTATTCGAGATATTTGAGAAAATGTGTAAATTTCGAAATTTGAAGAAAACTCAAGAACGGATAAAGAAAAAAAACATTAAATTTTAAATGTAAGTTTTATTTCGGCCTGACGTGAAATTATAAGATTTTGGACAAAGTCGGAACATCTGGGGGGGGGGGGGTACTTTATAGGGGGGCCGTTTTTATATTTTATGGAATATATCTGTTATTTATGTTTGGAGAAAAAAATTGTTTAAATAATAGTTATTTCTAATATTATTATCTATAATTTTTGTTTTATGTCAAAATTTCCTGAAATGGTCCGTATTCGAGAAATTTGACAAAATGTGCAAAATTCTGATTTTTATGAATATTGTTGAAATAAAAGTTGTTTGCGATATCGATCTCTATAATTTTTGGTTATACATGATTTTTTTAAAATGGACCGTAATGAAAAAATTGGAGGAAAAGTGTTAAATTTAAATTTTTCAGTATTTTCATTTTCAATGAACATCTATAGAAAAATGTTTCGAGGTAGATGTATGTGGAAAATGTATATATTTATTTTATCCCCTAAACATTTATGAAGGTGCCTGCAATAGGTTGTACAAAATAACTGGAAAAAGCCTGTAATAACTAGATAGGAAAGTCATGTGTTGGACACATCAGATTTTTAAGTGTATAAAAATAGTTATGTATTTACCAAGCCACCAAAGTGATTCTTTATCGAACTAGTCTGAGATTATGAGCCGAGAGAAACGAGTAACAGGCGATTTCAAAAAATACACTTTGTGCTGACGTGGTCCAAACAAACATTTATCGTCAACCGTAAATATTTATAATTAATAGAAAATGAGATATAACATTTAATAATGACAAAGTAAACAGCGAATACAAAACAAATCAGTTACAGACTATTTCTGTCAAACGGTCATGGCTATGCTGATAAATATTAGCGACAGATAAAGTATTTGGTTTTTACACTAAGAATAAGTGTTTGTCTAATTTCGTAAATCGTTATGGTAATGTAATATTTTGACGGTTGGCGATAAAATAAAAAATCGTTTTTACCACTTAAGTATCTTTAGAATTATCACTATTCGTACACACTGTATAAACTAAAGGAAATGATTATTGATGTCAGTCATAAATACAAGTTGTCAGCTTTTCCAAGAAATCCATTCGCGTCACCCTTGCGGCTCGGCATATCACAACCAATGCAAATTTGCCTCTTCGAAGGCCCTTTTAAGAATTTTTCCAACACAAAGTAATTCTAAATGGCTTGTAGCATTATTAAAATAGAATATGAATTACCTCTCATTTATAACAAGCGAATAATAAGCTTTTTTGGGGGGGTAATAGATTAGCCATAGTTTCGGATTGTTCGTGGGTTGGATTCTTTTCTGCTTCGAACCACCGAACGCACTCCCTGATATTTCGTTGGTGTATCTTTGGATTAGGGGTGAGTGGGATACAAAAGCTTTATGTGAAAAGATTGTTCGTGGTGACGAATGAGGTTTTTCTTGAGGACGAATACCTGTTTAAAAACTAATTTGGAGTAATTAAATTAGTAATTTTTGGAGGCACGTAGGCAGCATTTTTGTACTTATGGACAATTAAAAAAAAGTAGAAAAATACTCTTTCATATAATTATTGCTTCCCCATATAATTATTGTTCTTACATATAACAATTGTTCCCCTATATAATTATTGCTCTTTCATATAATTATATATAAATTCAGTTGTTGAGTATACTACACATAATATCAACGTGTATTGAGATGGAGACAAATTTCTTGGGGACGCTATCTGATCAGTAATGATCTCTTTAGGCCAGAATCAAGTAGTTAACCGGATGTATATAGGGAAATTTAAAAAATGTTAGTTTATAATATATTGAGAAAAATGAAAAGGGGATTTAGAAAAATTAAAGAATTTTAATATAAACAAACCTGCGATAAGAGTATTGTAATATATGTAATAAGTTCCAATCAAAAGTTAAATATTGCATTTATTATTAAAGTCATTTCAATTATAAAAGTGGAAATGGTACCAGGACTACGAAGAAAATACAGGAGAGGTGCAGGAATATGATCAGAAGCTCAAGGGGTGAAAGAGAAAGTAACGAGGTAGAGAAGGCAGAGAAAAGAGGAAGGTTTTCTTCTTAATTTATCTAAAGAAATCGAAAATTGTAAATATTTAGCTACAACTCATAGAACCCGGCCCAAGAGAATATTTTCCTGGTAAGAATCGTCTAGTCGAGACGGCGTAATATTTTTTTATTATCTTGTAAAAAGTCGTGCCTTGCACGTATTGTTATATCGTCGACAATATAGTTTAGTAAATAATATAAAAATTTTCACTGCCTACGTGTGTCATTTTGATTTTCGTTAATTTCAAGACGATAGTGTAAAATGATACATATGTAGATTATATTTGATTTTATAATGTTCTGTTTTTTATTTTCAGGCATGGCAGAGCCAACTATTAGTTTTACTTGAAGAACTTTGTATGCTATCATGCGTGACTGCAAAGGAAAGAAAGTGGAAAAAAAGTTTGATTTTTTGGTAACTACACTAGTTGAAATAACGTAATGCACCGACAACAAAAAAACCCGATTCTGATATGTCTTATAGAAACAGAGATATAACACTTGCCACTGTAGCTTAAGTATCAAGCTGGCATAGTCAATCTATCTTACAAACAACAAGGGCAAAAAATTAAATTAATAAAAAATTCTAAAGCAACAAAAAGGCAAAAAACAATGACACAAACCAGATTCTACTATATCTCATAGAAAGAGTGATACAGCACTTGCCACTGTAGCTTAAGTATCAAGCTTGCAAGGTAAATCTATCTTACGAACCACAAAAGCAAAAAATAAATCAATATATAATTCTAAAACAACAAAAAGGCCAAAACCATTACCGCGAATTCAATTCTGATATATCTCATAGAAACAGAGCTACAGTACGTGCCACTGCAGCTTAAATATCAAGCTAACATAGCATAGCTTAAGTATCAATGTATGGGCCATTGTTTCTTACGAACCACAAGAGCAATAAATAAATATATAAATATATATTTGTAGAGCAAAAAATTGGCAAAAAAATATGCCGTAAACTTGATTCTGATATTAGAATATGGAGTACCACAAGGATCTGTACTTTGTCCTATTTTATTCAACATATATATTAATGGCTTTAATGGCTTGTTTCCTTTAAAAACCATGGACATTACTGACAAACTGTTAATAGTTAATATAAGAAAAACTAATTACTTGCCCTTCAGCTGTTATTTTTCTGGTGATCCTCTTTTCGATCACCAACTCACTTTCCATATTATCTGAAAATATTTAGGTGTAATTATTGATAGCAAATAGGAAATGGTACATACACATATAGTATGAAATAAGTAAATTACGAAGTTTATTATTTAAATTTAGAAAATTAAAAGATACTTTACCTGAAAATTATTTTAAAATGTTATACTTTGCCTTTATGGTCTAGAAGTAATGCAGAGAAGGTTCTTAAAATTCTGTCAAAAAACTCGAGGTATCCACCAGATGCGTTATATGCGAAGACAAAAATATTGGACCCAAAACAATTATATTACTTGTGTTTGTGTATAAGATATCACCAGGGGCGGTTTCTCCATTGGTTCATTTATGCAGTGAACACCCAGTTCAATTTCATAAAAACACATTATTTTAAAATTGCATAAATAACATAAAAATATAAATTTAATTTTAATATTTTTATTTTCATACGTGTTAATGGCTGATTGCGTCTCTGTGGCACAATATACCTCTCAGGTAACATTTTTAGATTTATCAAAGTATACAAGGTAACCATAAAACCCTTCTTTAAGACACTGATAAAACTTTTTAATCCGCGAGATAGCCTTAGGGCTGTTATAAATCTGCTTTAAGGGTAAAAGGGAGAATCCTATAACGGTTATTAGGAGTATTTTTAAAACAATATCTCAAGACTAGACTTAAGAAAAAGTCCGTAAGAGTATATTCAAAATTTTATTAAACCATTTTTAAATATTTTTTAAGATTATGATAATAAGTGGGATAGGCATAAAAACATTACAAAACTAATCAGTTTTAAGAGAATTAAATTTTAAACTGTTTTAGCTTTATTTTGTTTTATCATACTCTCTGACAAAATGATTTTGCAAACATGTTGGAAAGACTGCCATATTATAAATTAATTATTATATAGTGTATGTTTAATTTGTTTAGTTACACTTATTTCTTTAATTTTCAAACACACACACACACACACACACACACACACACACACACACACACACACACACACACACACACACACACACACACACACACACAAACACACACACACACACACAAACACACACACACACACACACACAAACACACACAAACACACACACACACACACACACAAACACACACACACACACACACACACACACACACACACACAAACACACACACACAAACACACACACACACACACACAAACACACACACACACCAAAGTACTCTTAAAAGTGGGCAAGGTGGGTCGTAATAAATGATGGGCCTTACAATATATGAAATATACGTGAAAAATGATTATTATATGGGTACTTATCTATTTACCGAAATTTATTTAATAGACATTGTAAATATCGAATATATAAAATGATTATATTTGTCTTCGGTACGTTTTTCATTAAAAATATCACATTTTGTATTTTTCAAATTATTTCATGGAAGTGACTATTTAACCGGCAATATAATTCCTATTGTAGATTTGTCTTTGCATGCATACTTTTCATCGTCAGAAAACCATTCAATTGCGCATACTACCTACTGGACAACATAGTATATTCCAATATAAATTACATTTATATACCCTAAAAGGAATTAGCTGTAGATATGTTTGACAAATTTGACATTATGTGGTTAAACGCAGTAAACTCAATCATAAATAATAAATTTACTATCATTGGCACAATGTTATCATTGACACACTGTTGTCATTGACGCACTGTTTCATTGACACACTATCACTGTCTTTGGTACATAAAATACGTCATTACTAAAATCGAAAGAATTTAAAATTATTTGAACTTTGACCATAATTTATTTGAATATTCTTTAGGTACATGTCTGGTAGACAGGTACTATTTTACATGATATGTGGTTAAATAGCCAATGCCATATTTAAAATCAGGGATTTTCTCATTGTGTTCTATCTGTACCTAAAAACGGACATTAGTTTATAAAACTATTAAAGCAAAAAAAATACTTTTTAGGACTTTCCAGTTTTAAAAAGCTCCGGCTACACTTTTTAAAGCGTTTCACAAAACAGTAGTAAAAACGAAAACCTCAATAAAGCATTCATAAGTTCAGTCAGACGGGCATAACCTAACCTCACTCCTAAGCTTCTTATTTACTCTACGAACAAGTCATTTAAAATATAAAAATTAGTCATAATATATTAACCATTTTTCTCTTTCACTGATTATTTCCAGAATATTAGGAGCCTAGGAATGTTTTGATATTTGTTAAACAATGGAACACAATGAACTTATTAAATACTGAGGAAAAGAAGAAACATATACATTTTTTTTATTCTCTATGGAAATTACCACTTTTCTTTATTTTGAACAATTTATGTTTCAACGTCAATATAATGTGATTGGGTTAAAAAGCTAGGTTATGCTCCAAAACAAACTTTAGTTCTTATTAAAACTATGTAGTTTTAAAAGAGCCCTATGGTGTATTAGATTAAATAAATCATAAGAGTTACGTTGTAAAATTGTAGAAAATGTACCTAAAAGGTTCTGGGATCAATTTAATTTAAAGTTTAATCCTAAAACACTTTTTAAAACTAAGTTTTAAAACTTACTTAAGATAACTACTAAAAAGTATGCCCCTTTAACACCAAACACACCTTAGGACTAAATAGTTTTAAAATTACTTATTAATTAACCCTTACAAGACAGCGATAAAGCATAGTTTACTTTAGGATAAACGAGTTTTCCTAAACAGATTTAAAGAAATCTATAAAACTAAGTAATAAGATCACTTTATTCTGCAGTCCTATTAGCAAAAAAAATAACTGTAATAAAATAATTGTAAATTTTTATGCTTTTACAAAATCCTAATAAAACATAAATGAAACTTTATTCTCTTAAAAATGTTACTTGGGTAGTGCGAAATTACAAATTTGTACGTTATATTTGATTTTCTATTAGTTTTACTTAAAGAACTTTGTATCATATCACGTGTGACTGCAAAGGAAAGAAATTGAAAGAAAAGTTTATTTTTTTGGTAACTACTCTAGTTGAAATAACGTGATACAATACTTGCCACTGTAGCTTAAGTATTAAGCTAGCATTAGTCTAAAGAACGTATTTATAAGATTGCTAATTTTGACACCAGCTTTCCGTGGAAGCATATTCAAGATTACACCTATTATGAGGTCAAATTCAGGGACTATTTTGGATTTATATTTGTTTGGATTTTAATTGGAGAGATAGATTTAAGGGGTTGGTTTTCTTGTTCTAGTTTCATCTAGTTTTGAAAATATGCACCATAATTGGGTTGGATAGTCTATAAATGTTCTGCAAACCCGTTTGCTCTTACAAACTGATTTAAGGCCAGCTTCAACCTTTGTCTCTACATTATGTCGAGTTTTGAATAGCCTTCTTAGGCCAGAGTTAGTCATATACATATACTCACACGAAGCTTGTATAATTTTTTGCTCACCTGGTGTTTCATTAATAGATTTAAATTATTAGTATTGGCATGCTGATTTGAATTAGAAAATGAACAACTGTATGTTGTGTTCTGATAAAGTGGATCCACCTGATAGAATAAAATGTACCTACTGCAGGAACAGCTTTTTTTTATAAATGTGCAGCGATCTCTAGAATAGTTTTAAAACTATTAATCATTTTTTGGGTCTGTAATGGCTGAAAAAATTTCCCATGTTCTCCAATTATAAACAGATTAAAAGAACAAATGAAATTGTTGAAAGAACATGATGTGCTAATTCGTCAACTGTGCATGAAGAAAAACAAAAACTCAAATGATGGTCCAAATGGTTCTGGTGTTCAATCTCTCTACTTTGTGGCCCTACAAAGTATTAATGCAGTTATAGTAAAACCAAAAATCAGAACCGAAAAACTACGAAAACCAAATCCGACATACTACATGTAATCGATACAGATATAAATATTGCCAGTGTAAAAAATATAAAACATGGAGGTATTGTGGTGGGATGTCGCAACGAAGGTGAAATTCAAGAATATCATCAATAAAAAACTTGGTGAGACGTACGAAACAAAAGAAGTCAAAGGAATTACAGAAAATATTGAGGAAGAATCTCTTATTAATTATATAAAATATCAAAATAAAGATTTATTTCAAGAAAATTCAGAAATTAGTATAATTAAATATTGGGCAACAAAGAAAAATAGTAAAGTGTACCAGGCTATCTTGCAATTAGACCTGCATACTTACAATAAAATGACAGTAGGAATGGGTAAGTTGTTCATTGGTTATAATGTATGTACCGTTTACGATTTTGTAGCTATTAAGAGATGCTTTAAACGTATCAATTGTAATCGTGTTTCTCAGGAGTGTAACAAAGATTTAAGTTGTCCTAAATGTGCTGATTCACATGAATTAAAAAATGGTACTGAAAATAATTTTTAGAGTGTTAATTGTTGTCAATTTAATTTAAAAAACAGTGATCGTATAGTAGATGTTTGTCATGTTGTCTGAGATTCAGTTAAATGTCATGTTTATCGTCAAAAGGTGGATGAATTTAAGTCCAATATGTATATACCAGAATATCAACCAAACCATAAAAAACAATCTACAGTTAATAGTAAAAAAGAAAGTATATTGAATTTATGTATCTACTACCAAAATGTGAAGGGATTGAACTGCAAAACACATGAACTCTTTAATGCGTCAGTAACTTCCAGCTACAATATCTTGGTGCTCACGGAAACCTGGATAAATGAATCTGTTAATAATTTAGAATTATTATGTTATTTACAGATGTGATCAAAAATATAATATATTATTAAAAACTAGGAGAGGAAGTGTACTAATAGCTATTAAAAAAGTGGAATTGTTCAAAAATTAATATTGATGTTTGTTGAAATTACATTCAACATATTTTATCTGCAGGGCAGATTAATCTAAATCAGCATTTAACAATCAAAAAAGAATAAAATACTAATTAGACACTTCCTGTATAAACCTCCGCAATTAACAAATAAAAAAGACAAATACTAAATAGACACTCCCTATATAAACCAATTAGCCAAAGTTGTTCAATAACCACCCATTTAACTTTCAAGTAACTTTCAAAGACACCTGCTACTTCGCGAACAACTAAAACTAGTCACGCGAGATTTTTCACCCAATCATAAGACAGATCTTAAAAACAATAGTCTCGCGTGCAATCATACGATACTAGATAACCAATTAAAAGAAAGCCGGTAAAGCCGGTGCGAGCTAACAAACAACAGCTGAAAAAAACTAAACATCACTTTCGCTTTGTCAGTCGAACAAGCAACAAGTCGCAAAAACTTTAAAAAGCCGGCATTCGCAATATAATCAATTCCAAGCATTGTGCGATTTGATTTATAACTGTTAATATGTAACTTATCATCTTATCAGTACTTCTACGTAACAAAGAGTTGCAAATGTGTTAAATGTGAAAGTATGAAGCAGTGGTTGGAGCATTAGGCCTTCACCCAAGGTAATCTATGTCAAAGACAGTCATACAGTCCACCATGATCGAAGGCAGTATATTTCAAGCCCAATAAAGCTAGGGTAGAACAATGTTGTTGAGCACGTTATGCCTTATATTGATATTGTTTGTGTAAAGTTAAAATTAACGGAATCAGAAAACATTTTCATCTTTGACATATACATTCAACCTGAACTGCAACCTAATTTATATGAATCACTTTTTGAAATACTTGAAAACTTAAACATTTTATATCAAAATCCAGTCTTATTCATTGGCGATTTTAACATACCCGAATACGTAGACAATAAGAATAGTACTCGTAATCTTGCACTTTCTTTCTTCAACGCATTCCTAGATTTAACTAAATAGACCCAGTTTCAAATAATAAACCTTTTATTTTGTTATCAATCTGTTGACCCTTTATTAATTATAGACAAACATCATCCTCCACTAGATATTACTTTGTCAACTGATAAGAAAACACCTGTAAGAAACAATCCAAGTAAAACGTCTTTTAATTTTAAAAAGGCTGATTTTCATTTTCTTTATAATGCACTGGCCAATGTGAATTGGGATTTTTGATTAAATATAAAAGATATTGAATTAGCCTACGACTCATTTTATTCTACCCTAAACGAGATATTTGAAGCTTTTATTTCCAAAACTTACGGTAGACGAAGAACATATCCTCCTTGGTATTCAAAAGAAACAATTGGAGATATAAGGAAAAAATCTATTATCTTTCGAAAGTTAAGACGATCTAAAAGTCAGTCGGATATAGATGATTTCAAATACTTAAGAAGCAAAATTAAAAGAGATATCAATAGATCGCATAAAAAATAATTTAAAAACAGATGTCAATTCCTTTTTGAATTATGTTAACTTAAATACACATTCCGCTGACTTGCCTTAAACAATTACCTATGATAACAGCATTTGTGGCTCTACGCAGATAATAGTAAATCTTTTTAAAAAGCTGACACCAAAGTGTACAAAGGGTCCAGATATTATTCCATCATTTTTGGTCAAGGATTATCCCTTAACGATACTCATTAACTTATCTTTAAAATCAAATAAGTTTCCATGTGTTTGGAAATCGAGCAGAATTTCTGCGGTATTCAAAAAGGGGATAAATCTAAAATGGACAATTATGGGCCTACTACAATTATTTCCAACTTCGCAAAAGTTTTTGAAATCGTTCTTAATAATAGGTAATATATGAATATTGAAAATCAAATTTCGCCTATTCAACTTGGTTTTCTAAAAGAAAGTCCACTGTGACAAATTTACTTTGCATTACACAGTTTATTGCTCAACATTTGGATGAATCGTTTCAGGTAGATGTGCTCTATCTTGATTTCTCAAAAGCTTTTGATAATCTTAATCATCACCTTCTGGATAAACTAAGATGTTTTGGCCTAAGTCCATTCCTACTTTTATTCTTTCAATCATATTTAGAACAACGGAATTTCTATGTTGAGCATAAAGGTGTTAAGTCATCGGTTACGTAAGTCACATCTGGAGTACCTCAAGGATCCGTTTTTTACCTTTGTTCTTTAATGTGTTTATTAATGACATAACTCAAAAATTACTGTATAAAACACTTATCTATGCTGATGACATAAAGCTTTACAGAGAATTTAAATCTGGAAAGGATGCTATTGCTTTACAACGCGATTTGGAAATTGTTTCTAACTGGTGTGTGGGTAATTTCTTGAAACTAAATATAAACAAGTGTTCCATTCTGAGTTTTTTTCCGAAAAAACTATCCGTACTATTTCGACTATAAAATTAATAACTGTAAAGTGCCGAGAGTTGATTTTTTTAAAGATCTAGGTATGACCTTTGACTGACAGCTTTCGTTTAATGTTTACATTGAAAATACAGTCCTTCTAATACAATTTATGTATTGATATTGTGATGGCCACCCCCCCAGGCCCCCTTTTCTATTTGATTTTATTCTTTGTTTTTACTTTACTCTCTTTGAAATGTTATTAATTATTTCACAAGTTTTATATTACTTTATTGTTTATACTTACTGTATTTGGCCTTTTTTCCTCTAGTAGTAAAAGTGATCGTCTAGTTCATTAATTGATATTTTATGTACCCACGTTGTGATAATGTTAATTAAGGTAAACCAGAATTCGATGCAAAGTTTGGTGCAAATTGATAAATAAAACATACAAATTCATATTTAAACTCTTTTATATTTGTCATACTTAAATTTGATGCAATAATTACAAAGTATATTACAATTGTTACTATTTACTGAAATCTCACTTGAGTCCCGTTCAAACGCAGACCATATTCATTTGCTATCAATATATATCTTATTTATGTTGATGACCAACGGAGTTAACGAACAGCGTCAATTCGCCAGTTGGTTAACTATTGAGTTGATGTTGATTTGATTCTATTGTAGATATATACAGGTTACACCCTCTTGAGTAAATATTACGATGAGTATAGAAGTGATGACTAACAGAAGTAACAAACAGCGCCAGTTCGCCAGTTGATTACCTTATTATGTTGATTTCACATATACTTTGTTTCAAACCTTGTAGAATGGGATGCTTAGCGTAAAAGTGTCCCCCCTTGAGCTAACGAACAGCGTATTCGCCAGTTGGTTAACTTACTAATAAATTTTATCATCTTGGTTTGTACAGTTTATCCAAGATAGCACAACCCTGTATATTTCCAAAATATTGATTTTTATAATTTCTATTGACATGACTTAATATAACCCTGTATATTTCTTATTATTGATTTTTATTATTTCTATTAAAATAGTCAAAATTTCACCCATCCAAAACAGATGTTATCCTATCTTTTGAAGTGTATGACCTGAATGCCATGTGGTTTATTGATAATATTTTACAGCCTGTCCTTAAACGAAACCGGGGTGGTATCTCAAAGAAAGATACGTAAATCTTTTGACTCACCACTGAAAATACAGACATTAGATTATGTACTAATTTCATCTAGCGTCGTGGAAGGCGTCGATTTAGGTACGTCGCGGCCCTGAGCGCCGCCTCGCGTCGAGACGTCTAGCGTCGTGGTGGAAAGGAAGGTATTTAATACGGTACTGTATTGGGACAGATATACGGTAGAATTATGTAGGTGGTGCGGGACGTGATATGAAGGAAATATTTATGGACGGCAAGTGTCTGAAATAAGGCATGGGACGTTAAGCGTCTGAAATAAGGCATGGGACGTTAAGCTTCGAAATGAGTGTACGGTAGAAAATACTTAGATGGTGAGGAATGTGACAGCGTTCGAGACGTAGGGAATAGGACGGCATGACGTTGGGCGTCGAGAAGTTGACACACATAGGAGGTATTGTGGGATAGACGCCGTTTAGGAAGGGTACAGACTATATAACTGGGTACAGACAATAAAGTGATTGCTTTAATGTAAAATAATAAAATGTATGCTTGCACATCAAATGATAAAAATTGAATGAATATGAGTTCCTTTTCGTCAGACTTTTTATACACAGTTTAATCGTATCTGTGACGTCTCTATCGTTTTGTTTCTCATAGAAACTACGAATGTAGGTGCAAAAGGGGGTGGGTTATTTATTACTTGTTTTGAAATCTTTGTGTATTGAAATATTGTCGAAATCGAAACTAGAAATATAAACGAGTTAAGTGTTTTAATAATAATTACTTCGTAAACAGAAATACGCTTTATGGTGTTTTCTTTCTCGAGGAACTCAGCCACGTGCATCTTTTACGGACGTGGTTATAGATATTATTTATTAGGTGTCGTAAATAAGATTTAATTATCTGGGAGATTTTTCGTTAAATGGAGCATTTTGGTATTTAATAAGAATGTAATATTGTATTTAATAAATGTAATTAATAAATTATTAAGGTACCTGGGTGCGGTAGGTTACAATACTTAGAACATGTAAGGGTTTTACGGATATAGATAATTTTATGCTTTTGTTTAATACATATCGTTCAATTAAAAAAAAAGGGTTACATCTCAAAAATTTTCAATTTTAAGAATTCAACGAGAATCTATTTAAGATTATCTCATGTTTTATAAAGAAAAAGGGAACAAGTTAGCTTAACAGCACCAGAGATCAGATGTAACTCTCTAGTTTTTAAAGTAATTGTTTTTGAGATATAACCCTCTTCTTCTAAATGAACGATATGTTAAAAGTAAGCTTAAATATGCGTCCTTAATTTGGCAACCGACAGATAGCACCAAATATTTTGATATTTTTAATTGTTCAATAAATGTAATAAAAAATAGTCTATCCTAAAATTATAAAAATTAGCTTTTAAATATCCACTGTATGTGTATAAACTAGTTTTCTGTGTTTGTGATCACTACTTTTTTTGACCTACCATGTTTGGTCACACATACATTTTAATTAGTAATTTATATTTCCTGGTCTTTTTATATTTATTTTCTATATTTTTATTTGCATACTTATATTCTATGTTAGAATAATCTATAAATATTTTATATGTAAAAACCGTATAGTGGTGTATGTTAAGTAAATAAATAAATAAATAAATAAATATCATTATCTCGTATAAACTTAGTTAATCCAGCATTTGCAGGAATTTGATACATTTTGTAATCCGCAGATCTAATTGCAAGAAACTCAAATATACGTTTTTGTAATAGTTATTTATATTCTACGAAATACTTTAAGAAAAAAGTTTCCCGCTCTTCCCCACGATTTTCCCTCTTGCTTCCGAAAAGACAGGGCAAAACGTATCAGCTCGGTTTTATAATGATAGGTTATTTTTTATTATTAAGAAATTTCGAATTTAATACAAAAATAAGACGGGGTGGTATTAATTTTGCATTCTGATGTTGCGGAATTAGTCTGTGTCAAAGATAATAAAGGCATCATCATTTGAAGGGTATAAATAGAAACGTCGACATTATTATTAAATTGATATGAGGGTGTTCAGGGGTGTTTCGAATAATGCAGCATTTTTCGTTTCAATTTATGATGAGAAAGATTAAAGAAAAGATGTTTGTCTACGAAACAAGGAAGATCTTAATTAATTTTTACTAAAGAATTGAGAAATTCTACTAAACGTAAAGGAATCGCACTTTTTATATTGATTTTGGGTACTGCCAGAATTTGTTCCAATTTTATTATGTTATTATTCAGGTTTTAACCTGTAAATTTCTTTTAGACTCCAAGTTTGCAGCCATACAGGGTAAACTGTTACAAGGAGTCAAAACTAAGAAATGCAGAACTAATATTTTCATACATATCTCTCTCGGAGTGTAAAAAAAATTAGGAATCTAAGACTGACGTGAATTTTAATGTATTACTATGTAGAACATGACTTTTGATCAGTAATTTTTTGTACCCAATATTATAAGTAATACAGGGTGTAATAAAGTTACACACACATTTATTAAATTCAAAAACGCATTTAATGCTACAACTAAAATATTTTTAAGAGACTTAAAACGAAAACTACTTCGCTAATATTATCATAGCCATCTTTCGAATTAAATATCGTTCTACGTTTATTTATATGCCTAATAAATTATTTAGAAGACGTAATCTAATTAAAAAGCTGATTCAAATTTTTATATAAAAATCTAATCACAATAAAGATGTCAATCTACCACTCTCACTTTTGTATACGGATTGTTTCAAAAGTTCGTATCAATATTAGTCTGTAGATGCTTTGTTTCAAACATACAGGTGTTACAATTTTCAATTTTCAATTACTCTATTACTCTTTATTAGTCATTTAAATACATAACAGCCAAATGTGCTATCAAAAAGTGAAAATGTCAGTGGCGTACATATTTGTTGTGAAAACTGTTAAAGCGCCCGTTTGCATGCGCGCTTATGTTAAATAGGTTTACATCTTTTTATTTCCTTAAATATGTAGTTTTTTGGGTACATTCTTTAAACAAAATTTTATTCAAATCGTTAATATTACAGTACATTTTTGGTTTGGGGTAGTAGGTATCATTTTTTAATATTATTTGGGATTATGCAGAGATGCCTAATCCAATTTGCACTTTTTTCAGATTTCGCCATTTCTGACCTTAAAGCAGTACTTTTTCAACAAAGACCATTTTTCATATATACTGAGCTAAATAGAATAATTGCAGGTCTAATAATTTACGAGATATGGCTATTCAAAGATGGTCACACAAGGGTGTCATTTAATTAAAAACAAAGACATAAACTTAATGGTTACAAGAAAAAGTAATGAAAGAAAGTAGGTATAATATTATTTTGTATTTAAAATTAAGTACATTTCAGTCTTGTTTAAACCTCTTAGAAGATCCAGGTTCAAGATACTTTTCCTCCTCTTCATCCAATTCATAGTAACTTAGTAAGTCGATATTAGAGTAGATAAGTTTCCATGATAATCTCTGTTTGATTCTCACATGACTGCCCACTGCATCGACCGCAGACAACAGAGCATTTCAAGCCGGTTTTTCTGCAGCTACATGCATTCCCACATCCTTTCTTACAGTTGCAGGAAATCATCTGCATGAGGTGTAAAGGAGCCCCATCTTTTGACATCATTACTGGGTAGAGGCCATGTTCTGTTAGAGTTCAACTCCATTCAAGTGGACTGCTGTCCATACCCAACCATCTCTGCACTTGGTGATAAGTACGAAGTGAGTGGTATCGAGCAGCGTTTTGAGTTGGAGGGAGTCTGGTAAGGTTAATTTTTTTTTAGCAGCCTTAGTAAAGAGCTGATTGTGCAGGTCATTGAGTGTTTGTGTGCAGTGTTTTATGCCATATATTGCGATGATAATTTGTTCTTCTGCTTTAATTACTTCATCTTGCGTTGCATTAGGGTTGGTAAAAATTGCTGATTTCTCCTTTAGATCGAAATTTTTTTAAATAGTTGAGAGAAACTTGCATTTGCCTTGACTAAAAAAGGAAGACGTGGAATCACATCCACTAAAGGCATGGATGAAAGGGATTAGATGGAAGTCTGACGATATTAAGGTGTTTAAAAAGAAGATAACTAATGTTTTTTCTCTTCCACATTTTTGAATGAAGATGTTATTTTTTGTGGGATTCGCTAGGCCATTGAGGATCATTAACAAGTCTACACCCTCACCTACAATAAACACTTCTTTTGAATCAGAGGCCTTTGCGATAGTTATAATGACAATAAGCCTATCAGCATCTTCTTCTTCAGCCTGGAACACCTAAATTTTTTTTATTTCCATTTTTTCCTTCAGTAGTTGGATAATTCTCAACTTGTTTGTATCATTGGATAAACACTTTTCCTGGGAAATCTGAGATATAGTCGTTTCTATAAATATTACATCTAAAGAACACTGCCCCAGCTCGACGAATGCGTTCTGCGCATTTTGTATTCTGCTTTTCAGCCTATGTGGAATACCCGTCAAACGCTACTGCTATGAGCGGACCATACTGTGTAACGAGATACTGAACATATCTGGCAGCTATTTTAAAATCTGTATTTCGGGAATTATTAGTCCTACACTAATCATATTTAGCTCAATATTCAGGAAATTTTATGTACTTTAAAAATGTATGGAATTGTCTTTTTTGAAAAAGCACTCCTTCATGGTCAAAAATGGCAAATTCTGACTACCCGTTTAAACGTTATATGGTGGTAATCCGGAAGGTCACTGAGGACGAAAAATTGGATTTGGCATCTCTGTACAATATAAAAAAAGAAACCTACTCCCCCAAATCATTTAAGGTGGACCACTTTGCTGATGACAAGGTTACTGGGCTAAAAGGTATTTAGAAAATAACACCCTGTATCTCTTACACAAAGTATATGTAGACCAAGGAAATTATTTGTCTTATTGACACGTGTTTTTAAACTACACTGTATACTCGTTATTCTATTTATGTAGATTTAATAGGTTTATTTTCTTAGAGCATATAAGACTAGAGGTGTTGTGCAAATGGGTTTGTTATGAACTGAGGGAGGTAACTGCTGCGGTGTTAGGAACCCGGCACTTTATGATTGGCGAATTTAAATAACACGCGTTTTTGTGACAAATGGCATTTCATTTGACGTCTTGTTTTCGTGTTTAAAAAGATGATTCTTGTGGCTACTAAAGAAAATTTGGAGGAGGTGCTTTTTTTATAAATTTTGTAGTGTAATTTGCCAATATAACCAAAATGATGGAGTTGTTGTGTTTATAAAATATGCTTTATACGAATCACACACTTTATTTGATCTGAGTAAGAGTTCTCTTATTAGTATTAAGGCAAAATTTAAATAAAAAAACTTTATTATAAATGCGTTTTATAGATCACCAGCTTCTATAGATCACCAGATCACCTAGTAGAAAATGAACAAACAAAAAATCATTTAAATACTTTAAGTGAACATGGATACCGATCGTCCATTAACACCCCGACTCAAAGTAAAAAAAAATCAAAAACTTGTTTAGATCACATCTTTGTTAGTTTAAGACATGAATATTCCTACGACAATATGTTACCTTTCATTTTAGCAACATCAATAACAGATCACAGTTTTACTATAAATAATATTGTCTCAAAAAACTGATAACCATAATGTAAAACCAAATTACTTTACAAAAATTGACAAAAACAAACTACTAAGCTTGTTTCAGGGTATAAATTGGGACGATATACTTCTACTTGATAATTTGGATCATACAACAAATCAATTTATAAGAATCATTCAAAAGAATATTAAAACATTTAAAACATATAAAAATAAAAAGTAATACAAAAAAGAGAAAGAAATGGATTACTGCGTCACTTATCAAATATGTTAAAGAAAAAAATAAAATATATCTTAAATTAAAAATGTATCCTGAAAATTAAATATTAAAAAAAAAAACATAAAGCATAAAAGAAACTTAACAAAGAAATCCAAACCGAAAACAATTGTCGAAAACAAAAAATATTCAAAAAGGTTATTGAATACAGTTAATGAAATATCTATAAAAACAGAAAATAACAAATTACTGAATATAAAAAATAATAAAGGAAAACCGGTAAGTGACACTAAGACAATAGCTGAAATGTTTAATAATTTTTTCAGATGTAGGAAAAACCGGTCTAGGCGTGTTTTGTGTGTTTTTTTTAATTTCGGTTGCTTTCCAGTAAGTTTTTTTTAAGGAAAGTGTTGCTACTCATAATCAAATAGACATGTATTCTTTATATACGACGAGGTTATGGAAAACAACCTTCATATTTATTGAAATTACTGCTTTTAAAATTATATGCGAATTACGCCCAACCTATTAGAATTAAGATGTGGAATACACCCTTTTAGTTGTTTTTAACCGACTTCAAAAAAGAAGGAGGTTATCAATTCGTCGCGATATTTTTGTTTATGTATGTTCAGCGATAATTCTTCAGCACGGTCTCCGATTTCAAGGTATTGATTTAAAGACCAATGGTGCCAGTGCATAGGAAGTCCCATAGGCATCCTAATAATGTCTTGGACTCGGACCGATAACTGAACGTTTAGTCGAAACGGGACCAAAATAGGACGTCCAGAGGACGTCCTTCAAAGGACGTCCTAGTATTCACAGCAATCGGAAGTCCAGTGGACGTCCGATTTAAGTCCAAAACCAACAAGGGACTTAATCAGGACGTTTTTGGGACGTACTGTGCTATCTGGGAACTTTATGAGACGCACTGTATAATGCAGGTTTAAAAACGTGCAAAACTATATATTTTGTTTTTTTTTTAATTCTTGTCTACCTTCTTAATAATAAAGTGATTGAGAAAAAATAAAAGATTGAAATTAACTGATTTGTGAAAGTTATTATTATGTTCATGATTGTTAAAATATGCTAAATTAAATAAATTTGCAATGCGAAAAAACATAAGAATTTGTATCCATAGGCCCTAGTCTGGATCTGCTGGCGAAAACGTCCCTAATCAGTTTCCTAGCCCTGTCCCTGTGACTCAAGTACCTTTGGACATTCAAAGGTATGTAACAATATTATTTAATGATATTAATCTGAAAGTTAATGTGAATTTGAATGGCGTAAACAAATCCCATGGGTATTAGTTCACCCTGTACAGAAATGTAAACAAATAGGAATTATCCAATTGTGAGACCACCCTGTATATAAAAAAAATGTGAACACAGGCGTGACTCGATTGCGAGATCACCCTGCGAATGAGTGAACAGGAGTGATTCACTGTTGTGAAATCACCCTGTGAATGAGTGAGTAGGAGTGATACAATTATGAGACCATACATCCTGTGAAAAAGTGATAAAATAGGCGTGACTCGATTGCGAGATCACCCTGTAAGTGCGTGAGTAGGAGTGATCCAATTATGAGACCATACATCCTGTGAAAAAGTGCTAAAGTAGGCGTGACTCGATTGTGTGAGATCACCCTGTGAGTGAGTGAGTAGGAGTGATCCAATTATAAGATTATCATGTATAAATAAAAATTAGCAATATGAATTTATGTGGGTATGGCGGCCCGGGAGTGTCTTATAGGAAGAACACTCTGAATTTCTAAATGTTTTGTGTAAAATGATAAAATGGGTATAAAGACCCTAAGAATGTTTAGATTTTTACCCTGTTTTGATGAATTTTATAGAAATATAAAGCTGTGTGTAATGAAATTTGGAAAAAAATAAGTTAAGGAATATGTACATAATGTATGTAAGTGTTAGTATTGTTTGATGTGTGCGACAATAGAGGTTTATTTGAGCCATCCTGTATAAAGGATGTGGCATAGATTTAATTAAGATGTATTTGAAATGTAAGAAGGTGCTATCTTAGTTACCCTATATGAAGTATGTGGCTGAATTATTAATTAAATGAAATATGTTGCAGAACAAAAATAAAAAAATATTATGTGGAACTAAATTTATAACACTGTTCTCAAGCTGAATCCGCTGGCGGAACTAATCCTAATTAGTTCCTAGCCCTTTCCCTCACTTGAGATATCCATGTTTTTTAATAAATAATTGTTAATAAATATTTGTTAGAAATGGGCGCTGTTTTTTATGTGTAGAGGTGTTTGATGTCGTGAGTGTTCAAATTGTAATTAAACACATGCTTTTTGTAATAATTATCAAACATATTGTGGGAAAATTAATAAAAAATGATAAAGAATTCATGTGTCGGTTTAAAACAAATGTGAACTAATAAAAAATTTAGTTCAAAAAATAGTCTTAATAGATTTGATATTAGTTATGCCAACGTTATATTTAATATATTTCCATCTGTTTTTACAAATTTTATGACGAACTCGTAGATAAAATTTTGTATGAAACTTTTGCTTGAACATCTGTTTTTGCATTTGTTTTAGGTATGCCAGTACGCACATGCATAATGAATAACATTTTTTTTTTGTAAATTAACTAACCAATTCGATATCTAATGCAATTTTTTATGACAAAAGACAAAACCATGCCAAAAAAATAAGTCCTAAAACTAATTTATCTTTTATTATATTGATCCGACACTAATAAATACAACCTAAATCTGACATAAAAATAATTATATTTCCCTTGTTAGAGGACACGGCGAATATTACCAGTATCTATTCGATAGACATTTGAAAGCTGTCGTGTCGGAAATGGACTCTCATGCTGAAAGAAACACAATATTCCACTAATAAAAGCCATTAATATCAATACGGCCATAATGTAATTCCAGATGGGGAACAAGATAACGGGAAATAAACCATAAAACGAAAATATTCAATTGTCATTCAATGTAGAACGAAACAAAAAACCATCGCCGATCAATTACACCCAACATTAATGCGCTTTACGAGATAAATTATTCAAAAATAGAATGAAATGTTATATTAACATGGAATAAAAAGTAATGGCGTATTGGATTGGATGATTTATTGGTTTCAAAGTAGGAAATTGTTTTAATGTTATACCAAAACGGGTAGATAGGAATTTTTTTTTGACGACGACAGTTTAATATCACATAACATTGAACACAGTAAAAAAAAATTTAATGTATTTCAAAATTCCGAAATATATTAAAAATGGATGGAAATTGTAGTGAAAATATTGGGCGTAAACAAAAGAAACAGAGAGGGCTATAGTTTCCAATATATAGTCCAAAAAAAAATCTTATTGACAAGAAGATAAAAACTACTTCGAATATTTTTGATTCAGTGTAGTAGATCAAAAAAAAATAATAAAAAAAATAAAATAATAATTCAGTCTTGAAGTTAAAAACAACAAAATTATTGAATATCTGAGTTCTCAACAATGGGGCATGTTCAAAAAATTTTTTTTATGAATAATAGAGTTCAAAATAAAGCTACATTTAATTTTTTTATCTATTTATTTGCCCGAATTATTAATTTTGTAAAATGTATGGCGTCACCGGGAATAGACCAATAGAAACTAGCCGCACAACGTTGCCAGTTAGACGGTACACGAAAAGTAATATACGTTCGTTTGTGTGCAGCGTCTTACTTTTAGACTTCTAAAATATCGTTAAACAAATATCTTTTAAATATAAAATATCAAATGTTTTAAAAGTATTATTTATGTTTAAACTTTCACCATATTTATAGTTTCATTGTATTAAAAAACGACAACTAATAACCAAGAAAGTGAAAATGCGGCAGCACTGCATGTGTCACCTGTGAATCAGAAATTTTTTTGTTGTCAATCGATAATTATTCAAGTTTAATGTTTTTATAAATATTATGAGTATGAACAAAATGTTTCCCTACGACCACTTAGGAAAGTGACACATATCACACTATATAGTCCTATGGAAAGTGCCCTATATCACACGCGTATGAATAAGAATTTACTTTCCACCCGAGTGAGAATATGTTACTTTCCGCAGTCACAAAATGTCAAACACCTAATTTCTATTTTGATCTATGTAATGTTCATATTAATACTAAAATCGATATGACTGTTAAATTATTGAAATCGTTGTAAATTAGATCCTAGATATTTATCTTTAACAATTATTATTAAAATAATTTTAAAATAATGTTTGCTCTTTATTCTGGTTAAATACATAACCGATTAGATCATTCAATTGACACAAGGGCTATTAGCTCAGGTGGTTAGGACGTCGAACTTATCAACTTTGCCATTTTTCGACCGCGTTCGAATCCTGGCGGGGCAGAATTTTTTGTTTGTTTCTTTTTATTTTTTTTTTTTTTTAGTTTTTTTTTTGTTTAGAAAATGTGAAAATTGAATAAATACGATTATTGTTGATTATTTTTTAAATACATTTGAATTATTATAGGTAGTAATAATAACCTTGGTTTTACATTTTTTTAAAGACATTATTTTGTGGTCGTAGGAAAAATATTGTACATCACTTGTGTAAAAAGTGATTTTCCACACTCGTGTGATAGTCGCACTCGGCTTGCGCCTCATGCGGCAATATTTCCCACTCGTGTGAAAAATGTCACTTTCCACACTTGTAATGTAATATACTATTCCTCCCAAGTTGTGATAATGATTTACATTTTACATTCATTATTAAAAATATTTATAAGTGTTGCTAGAAATATGAAAAGACTTATTATCATTACACAGAAACGCTTCAAGGAACAAATTATTTTGTTGAGGTTTGTATCTATACTCTTTATTAAAATAAAAATATTTTTTTTACTACTAACATGAGAAATCACCATTATTTACTCCATTCCTCTAATGAGAAGTAATATTTCTCTCCCTAGGTAAATAATGATAATAAAAAAAAACCTAGGTAAATAATGAAACTAAATTTCATTAGTTTCATTTTGTTAATTTGACAACTAAACTCCCAGACTACTTGATATTTTGAAATATTTGAAAAATAAGTAGGAAATAACTAAAGCTGGGTTTATCAAATCTAATCAAATCAAATATGATAATATATATCAGTGTAAACAGTAAAAATATATATTAACTAAGAAATTCAACACCGGCTTTAAAAATTATTAATTAATAACAATAAATCCATGTCATTAAAATATCAAAAATGCAATGGGATATTTCCTAGAATCATACCAAAATTTGACACATGCCAAATTTTTACATAAATAAAGCCAGTCTGATTAGAAACACGCTCCAGTCTGCTTGATATTTCGAAATATTTAACAAATTGTTAGGAAATTACTTATGTCAAAATTAAAATTGCTAATACATTAATGTTAGTAGTAAAAAAAATTCTATATATACCTCGGCTGAGGAAGCTATTATTTACCTCGCACATTATATCCCTCGGCGCTACGCGCCTCAGGATATAAAAGTGCTCGGTAAATAATAGCTCACTTCTCACCCTAGGTATATAATGTACTATTATTGTAATTTAGTTATTCAATTATCTACCATTATAGTAACGATGTATTTTCTTTTTTTAGATACCAGATGATTTTGAAAACTGTTTATTTTTTAAATAATGGATAAACCTTTACATATAAGAAGTGGGTAGTACCACACAAATGTCTCCACAGTTCTTGTTATTCGCCACACAAGAGCCAGCTCACTGATTCTACCAAAAAAAGAAAAACAGAAAACAAACAAAATGTTGACTGGAAAATAACCTTTTACTAAAAGGCATTTTTCTTTTCTATTTAATAAACATACACCGGATCTTCAAGATGCAGCAGCAATTTCTGACATTGCCCCTTTCGGTTAATTTAAAATGAGCCTACTATAAGTTCGAAGGTGTATATCCTAAAACCCCTTCTGCAAGAACCTGTCTCGAAACCTCCTGAAAGTTTTAAAGGTAGTGAAGTTTTGTCTCAATCGGAAGAAACATCTTTAATATCTAATTCAAAGGGTCTTAATAATGAGCAGGATCTTCAAAACCAATAAACTCTCAAAATTTAAAATAAACCGAAGGTATATTTGGGATTGCCCAATAGTGTTTTTAAAATCCTCAATATTTATGAGAAGGAAAGGGTAGCTTACATAAACCTTTTACATTTCTGTGTGAAATATTGGTATTTTTAACTTAAAAAAACTCATTTGTAACACTAAATATTTATTAAACTTTGTTTTTTTTTTTGATTAATTTATCACATTTCAGAGATTATAATAATTGTATATAAACAAAAATGTAAAATCTGTGAAAATTTTATTTATTAACCTATTATTAAAAAATAAAAATAACTGAATAAGATAAACGAACTAAAAAACACTTTATATACCCAAAACCTAACAATAATGGAAATGTCAAATTAAAATGTCATCTAAAGATTAATTATCAAATTCAACTTGTTATCGACTTCATTATTTACTTCAAATGTGGAAGAAACAATGCAAAATACTTTATGTTCATATGTAATTATTCCGTTTACTGGGCAAATATCTCCTTTTCTCAAGTTATTCATGAGAAATCGCATTATCTTCGCAAACTTGCTTGGCAGATCTAAAAATAATAAAATATTTAATAATGTGATGATTTTTTAGTTTTTTCAAGAGTACATTTTTATCGATTCCTATTTTTTCAATTTTTATTGCTTTTCTATGTTCCAAATTATTTCATAAAATATTATATTTATTCATGTAAATACTAGACATGTGTATAATAGTTGTAACGGAAAGAGTTTGTATATTTACAAAAAGCAGTCATTCATTTACAAAAATGTACTTATATTACAATTATTTGCAAGACATATAACAAGTAGGTAATCCTCGACCAAATAAAAATAGTATTAAAGTAAATACATGTGCACTACCCTTCTAAATAGTTTTAAATGTTATTTATTATATGAACTCGTTTTATAAATAACAAATTTGCTATTTGTTATGCTAGATTATTCCAAAGCATTTGATACTATTAATCATAAAATTTTACTCTCAATATTACATTTTATTGGTTGCTCTAATGATGTTATCAGACTTTTTAATAGCTACCTGTATAACAGGAAACAATTTGTGGTTACTGATGCAGGTTCATCAAATACTAAGCAGATTTCCTGTGGAGTTCCTCAGGGATCAATACTTGGGCCATTATTATTTTCACTATATACCTCCAACTTTGAGAATAGCATTAGGAATGGTAAGCCATTTTTTTATGCTGACGATACTCAAGTTAAATTTTCTTTTAATCATAATGATTCCTTAGAAGCTAATAATCATATTAATGAAGATCTTGACAGACTAGTTAAACTTTCAAATATTCATCAACTTAATATTAATCCAGCTAAGAGTGTAGTAATGTTATTTGGTAAATACCGACATCAACTACAAAATGAAATGCAGATTCTAGTTGATGGGAATATTTTATCATTTTCCACATCTGCTCGCAATTTAGGTTTAGTAATTGATAATGACTTGAGATTTAAACTTCACGCTAACAAGTGCATCCAAACAGCATACATGAATTTAAAAATGCTTTACCCACATCGACATGTTCTTCCAACTACAACAAAATTGTTATTAACAGATTCCCTGGTTCTGAGTAATTTTAACTTTTGTGATTCAGTTTATGGGCCCTGTTTAGATAACGCAGACATAATTAGAATTCAGAGAGTACAGAAATCTTGTTTAAGATTTTCTTATGGAATACGGAAATTTGATAGAGTCTCTCATAAACTCAAGGATTCAAACTGGCTAGATATGCAATCCAGACGAAACTTACACTCAGCTAATTTGTTTCATTCTGTTATTTTACATAAATCCCCTCCATATCTTTTTAATAAAATAATGTATCGTTCTGATGTTCATAACCTCAATCTACGTTTTTGTGGTCGTATCTCACCTCCAATACATAATACTGCTATTTTCACTTATAATATTTATGCAATGTACAAGGTTATCCCACAACATTTTAAAGAAATGTCTGTAAGTAAATTTAAAAAATTTTACAAAAAGTTTCTTCTTGACACAGCAGAGTGATAGCTACTTTTTAGAATGTTTATACTTTTTTTTCTCACTATCATTTGTGTTTATATTTATATTGTTTTTTGTACGATGTCCTGTGGCGTTGGTAATACTCAGGGCTGGTGCTTTGATCAGTATCCACTGTTCACCAGTCCTTTTTGCAGCCTTCTTTGGCACTTTTTTTTTTCTGAATATTTTTATATGTATAAAAAACTGGAAGTTGCAAATAAAGTTTATTATTATTATATTATTATTATTATTATTATTTCTCAGGTAATACATAATTATACTTTTACTTCTAATTATAGAAATAATTCCAACAGCACAGCTTTAAACGTCGAAAAATATATTTTTTTTTATAAATATAAATGAAGTAAAGGTAAAGGTAAAATGTTTATTTTTAAAAAACTGTTACTGTTCGACAACCCTAATGACTTAAGATAAATATGTTTTTACTATAAGGTGTATTGCTCCATATAAATTGTAACTACTATTAAAACAAATTATAATTAAAGTCTTACATTCCTTTGTGTCATTTATGAACTGAGTATTGTTAAAAATGCAGTAAGCATCTTGGTAATCATATCTTGGTTTACAATGGGTAAAATACTCCAATCAACTTTTATAAATCCAGCTGACAAACTCATATTAATAATACAATTTAAAAAATTAGCAAAGACAAAAGAAATAAATCTATAATTGAGAAAAAAGTATACAAAACAAAAAACGAATGTTGGGTTAGGTGGTCTAGGTGGTGTCATTTTAAGTGTCACTTAGATGTGCGTTAACTTCGACATTCTGTGTGTCGGTTTGTTCGTTGGCTTGGTTCCGTATAACAAAAAAAAACTTCGATGCAAGCTGATTGGTCTATTCCCGATGATTCCCGTACACATTTCAAATATTAAATTAAAATTGGTTTTAATTTAAAAACTTTTGGCTTTTTTAACAAACTGATTATGTAGAATAACTTGTATAGCGACTAACTGTTACAATATAATTTGTAAAACAGCATATCTCACATGTGAACATGGCCCATTGTTACAAAAATATTCTTACTTCAGTTCAATTTAGTATACCGGGTGTCCACGCGAAAACTTTAAATGGAATTATTTCTGGTGTTTTAAAATATATCGACTTGAAATTTTGGAAGGTCATTAAGGAAGTAGGGGGTAAATTAATAGTGTATAAGATACCACTTCAACGTGACATCTGCCGCCCCCAGCCACCCCCGGTTCAAAAGTTTAAATGACACCCTGTATTTTTTTACATATTCTGAAAGAGCGTAGTTTTTTTAGTATCTCTATGTGAAAAAATTACTTAAATACATAATGAACTTTGAAAGATATTTACAGCTAAAGGTTCAGATACCAGATATTCAAATATCGAAAGCAAAAAATAATAGCAAGCCATAAGCCATGAAAGCTGCTTCGTTGCTGGAACTGTCAAATAATATTGTTTGTGACACTTCTGTTTACTCGTTAGTACAAAAGTTTTCGAAAAAATTTGACTTAGTTTAAATTAAATAGCTAAAAAAATAGAAAAATGGTTTACAGTTTGGAAGAAAGAACTGAAATTGTAGTTTTATATGGTATTGCAAACAGAAACTATTCGCAGACGGCAGCATTATTTAACGAAAACCATCCCAACAAAAATGTATCGGCTGTTTATGTAATTAATCTAATACAAAAATTTTTTGAAACTGGATCGGTAAATATTAAAAAACGTGATATGAATAATCGTGGAGCACGTTGGTCACGTAAATTTAGACCCACAGATTTCAGTTAAAAAATTATCAGAAGCTTCGGGAGTGGCAAAAACAACGTGCCATAAAATATTGAAATTAAATAAAATGCATCCTTATAAAATACAGCTTCATCAAGAGTTGGGCGACGATGACTTCAATAGAAGAGTCCAATTTTGTGAAACTATGACAGGCATGATTCGGCAAAATGGAAATATTTTGCGAAATATTTGTTTCAGTGACGAAAGTTGCTTTTCCTTAAATGATTTCGTAAATAGACACAATTGTCGAAAGTGGAGCGATGTTAATCCCCACGTTTTCCGAGAAGGCCATACGCAACGTCCCCAAAAAATTAAAGTATGGGCTGGAATTCTAAATAACCAAATAATTGGTCCAATTTTCTATCACGAGAATTTAACTGGTCCTAGATATCTCGAGTTTTTAGAAGAATTAATACATTCTCTTATCATTCAGTGCTTGGAAGAAAACTTAGATCAAATGCAGGAGGATCAGTTATACTTTCAGTAAGACGGAGCTCCCCCTCATTACTGTTTAGAAGTAAGGCAATATTTAAATACCGTTTTTCCAGGACAATAGATAGGTCGTAGGGGTTCTATTGAATGGCCAGCTCGCTCCCCAGACTTGACCCCACTGGATTTCTTTTTATGGGGACATTTGAAGTCTGTTGTTTACAGGACACCACCACAATCCATTGATGATTTGCGTAATAGAATCATAGAGGAATGTAGAGATTTAACACCACATGTCTTTGAAAATATTCGGAACGCTTTCGAGAATAGACTGTACTATTGTTTAAATGTAAAAGGTGAACATTTTGAACATTTGATTTAACTAAAAAAATAAAAAGAGTCCTTATACTTTAGTTTATAAAGCGAAATTTTGTTGGTCTATAAGAATACCTATTTTTGTGATAAGTTGTATTTTTTTGTGATAAGTTGTATTTTTTTGTGATAAGTTATATTTTTTGGATAATAAGATTTTTTTGTTTCTATCTGCTTTAATTATTTCGAAATTTGTCTACTGTCCAAGGTTACTAGTTCTTTTTTTTAATATCTGGTATCTGAACCTTTAGCTGTAAATATCTTTCAAAGTTCATTATGTATTTAAGTAATTTTTTCACATAGAGATACTAAAAAAACTATGCTCTTTCAGAATATGTAAAAAAAATACAGGGTGTCATTTAAACTTTTGAACCGGGGGTGGCTGAGGGCAGCAGATATCACGTTGGAGTGGTATCTTATACACTATTAATTTATCCCCTACTTCCTTAATGATCTTCCAAAATTTCAAGTCGATATATTTTAAAACACCAGAAATAATTCCATTTAAAGTTTTCGCGCGGACACCCGGTATATAGGGTGTCAATTTGAAATTTCTCCGCCTCTCATATCTTCCTTCTTATTTACCTCTCCCGCCTAAAACCATGCATTAAAAAAAAACAAAAACTCAAAAATATTGCAAATATGTTCCTTTTTATGTAGAAACTTACTTTTTGTATAAAAACATTTTTTTATTTTTGAAAAATGTCCCCTATGAAATATTAAATTTAATAACTTATATGCCGGACCTGTCCAGTCGACGGTAGCTCAGACAATAGAGATTAACCAAGATAGATAGGATTATTTACAAAATTTCTGAAGCCTCAACGTTGGCGTCTGCAGCAGAAACACAATAATCTGATTGAACATTGATTATAAGTTTACGGTATTTTTAACAGTAGTAATGCAAAATAATTAATTTTGCTGATGATACAGTATTGTTTTGTGAAGTTAGTAACTGGTATACCCTAAAGATAAAATTAGAACAAAACTTAGAAAAAATTAAGAGATGGTTTGATCATAGGCTCTTGTCATTAAAATTAAAAAAAAAACAAATTATATACTATTTAGTTCTTATAGTAACGCTCTACCGGATTATAATCTTATTGTTGGAAATACATTTAGCATTACACCTGTAAGAAAAATAAAATACCTTGGAATTATATTAGACCACAACTTAAGATGGGAACAACACATAGAACTCTGTTGTGTATTATATAATTGTAAACAAATGTGTTGTATTATTGATTTTAAACAAAACATATTATTATACAAGAGTTTAGTTGAATCACATCTTAATTATGAGATAATCGGATGGGGTGGTGTATCCAAAACTTACCTTTCATCACTTGAAATATTCCAAAAACGATTTATTTGAATCATTCTGCAGAGGAGTTATGATTATCCAACCCATTTTTTATATAGTGAGAGTGGCATATTTGATCCTAGACAGCAATATTTTATAAACGCAGGTGTTATCCAATATAACCACAAAGTAGAACTTAAAACTTTAAGTCACAAATATGCCACCCGTAACAAACAAGTATTACGAATTAAAAATTCAAAAAAACCGACTTCAAAAACGGGCAGATGCCATCACCACATCTTAGCCAAATTCATATGGGACCACCCCTGAGGTACCCCCTTACTAACAAAAAAAATCGTATAAATCGGACAAGGTGGTAAAGCATTATCTCTAAACATACATAAAAAATAAAGAGTTTGACGATTTTCTCATTATTCCAATTATTATATTTTGACTAAATTTATATGGGACCACCACTAAAGTAGCCCCTTTCTAACAAAAAAAGAATTATTGAAATCGGACACCGTATTAAAAAAATATCGCTGAACATACATAAAAAATGAAGAGTTTGAGGATTTTCTCATGGACCCAATTATTAGATTTTGACTAAATTTATATGGGACCACCCCTGAAATACCCCCTTTCTAACAAAAAAAGAATCATTGAAATCGGACACCGTGTTAAAGAATAATCGCCGAACATACATAAAAAAAAAAAAAAATATCGCGACGAATTGATAACCTCCTCCTTTTTTGAAGTCGGTTAAAAAAACATACGTTCCACCTTATATGAAGAAAGCTATTGGACAAAAATCTTATTCCTTTTAGGTCCTAATATTTATAACTTATTACCTTGTGATATTAGGAACGAAAATAAATTTCCGATATACAGGGTGGCCACCTTTTTAATGGGAATGTATTAGTAATTTCCAAACCATACTAGTTAGAAAGTCGGTTAAATGGAGAAAAAGTTGCCTATCTCGAAGCATAATCTAGCGGTGAAAATTAATCGAAAATAGCAGGCCCGGCTCTTGAGATATTTCAATAAAAGGAAATTCGATCTTTTCGGTTTTTTGGTTATCGTTCATTTATTTTCAGAACTACTAAAAAATATTTTAAAGGTTTTTTATTTGATAGTAAATTTTCTTTGATTTGACGTTTTCATATTTTGCATCCAACGTTTCGTATTCTCCAGACCACCCTCAACTTATTATTTTTAAATATGGACCTGGATATTTTATAACATTATTTGAAATAACTTTTTGTCCTGCATTCAGCGGTGTATTACACAATGACATTCAATGACGGTTTTTGGGTAATATGGACCGTAATCCAAATTTTATTTAATTTACGCTTGGTTTCAGCCATCTTTAGTTGAATCAACATGTCATGCTCCTCGATAAAAAAATAAAATCAATTCTTACAAAATTTATGTAATTTTTCAAAAATTAAACAATTCATCAACAACAACAATAGTAATGTAGAAATTTTAAAACGCAATTAATGATAATAACAAAAAGAAATTCAGTTTTTGTTAGTCATAATCAAATTATTTGAAAATATCAATAAAATTAATTGAGTAATTGTTCAAAAGGCCTGCCATCTTCTTCAATACATTTAGCAAATCTGATATTCATATTTCTTATCCTATTGCTTATTTCTTCTTCTTGGATATCTTCCAATGCATCTTTTCGCGGAGAATCTCAATTGCTGCATTTGGTGTATTATACACTTTATTTTTGAGACGTCCCTACAAATAAAAATCTAATGGATTCAGATCTGGCGATCTGGCAGGCCACGCCACTGGACCTCTTGTTCCAATCCATGAATTGGGAGAAGTCTGATTCAAATAATCCGTAACCATTCTCGAACTGTGTGGACCACACCCATCTTGTTGGAACCAGATTTCGTTAAGACGATACTCTAAAGGAAGATCATCTAACATATCCTGCAGTATATCTAAATATTTTTCTGCAGTAAGGTTTCTGTCAATAAAGTATGGTCCCAGTAATTTATTATTTAACAAACCGCACCACATATTCAAAGAGAAACGATATTGATGTCTCACTTCTTGGATTAGGTGAGGGTTTTCCGTGGCATAAAAATGTTTATTTCTTCGATTAAACATACCAGAATTTGTAAATGTTGTTTCGTCTCCCCAAATGATATTGTGTGCAAAGTTGTTGTTAATTCTTACCTTTTGTTTAAACCAATTACAAAATCGCAATCTTCTTTCAGGATCATTACGATATAGTTTTTGTACAGCTTGGTATTTGTAATCATGGTATCCGTGTCTCTTGATAATCTTATTAACAGCACTTTTTGATAAGTTACATTCACCTGCAATAGTCCTCGACCCAACTCCTGGATTTATTCGAATTTGAGCTAAGACATTAATATCGTTGACTGGCTCCTTTCTTTGAACATACGGTACTCTAGCTTTATCGAATGTATTATGTTCGAGAAGAGTTGTAGACAAACGCCGAAAAATTTTTATATTTGGTTGCATTCTGTCGGGATATAAATCCTCGTACCTTTGTTTTGCTCTGAACGAATTTCTGTTCAGTTTGATGTATAGTTCGTACATATCTCGTCTTTTTTCTGCAGTGTATCTTACCATATTGAAGTTAGACTAGGTACCAAGAAACACACAAAAAACTTTTGAACAATGAGAAATTTTCGTAAAGCAATAAAGAACAACATAATAATAATAATAATGTGACAGTTCTTGTAATATGGATTGTTTTCACGGCCTACTATATTTTATAACAAGTAAGATGATATTAGTTTAAAATCATATCAATTGCTGTGCCAGTAATAAAATAATATTTTGCCTTCAAATTTGGTAGGTATGTATTGTCAAAAATAGAATCGAGAATATCTTTTAATCATTTACCTTATCAAAACATACTTTTTAATAGTCGAATAATTGAATAATTATTAATTCTCATTTATTTTTTCCTAATTATAATCACTTTATCTTCGAAGTATTATACACTGAAAAAATTAACACTGATTATAAATTCAATACAGATGATCCGTACCAATAAAATTTGGATTACGGTCCATATTACCCAAAAACTGTCAGTGAATGCCATTGTGTAATACACCGTTGGATGCAGGATAAAAAGTTATTTCAAATAATGTTATAAAATAGCCAGTCCCATATTTAAAAAAAAAAAGTTGATGGTGGTCTGGAGAATACGAAACGTTGGATGCAAAATATAAAAACGTCAAATCAAAGAAAATTTACTATCAAATAAAAAACCTTTAAAATATTTTTTAGTAGTTCTGAAAATAAATGAACGATAACCAAAAAACCAAAATGATCGAATTTCCTTTTATCGAAATATTTCAAGAACCGTGCCTGCTATTTTCGATTAATTTTCACCGCTAGATTACGCTTCGAGATACGCAACTTTTTCTCCATTTAACCGACTTTATAACTAGTATGGTTTGGAAATTACTAATACAATCCCATTAAAAAAGTGGCCACCCTGTATAAAAAGAAAATAAAAAAAATTATCTTGAGCATGCCACGTGCCTTTGCACACGAAATTATTAAAAATTAAAATTTATGTTTAAATTCCCTTTGTATAAATACTCTTTATTATTGTTATTTTTGTTGTTTACATTATTTTAGAGAGTACAGTTCATCAAATTTCTAGAGGCTTTCGACGGCTAGACAGAGAAAGCACTACTGACAGGCATCCCGACGGATTTACGCAATGAAAGTACACTCTGCGCATCAAATATTTCACTATTTCATTCAGACGTAAATGTCAGATGTAAATTTCGCTAAAACATTTCTTTTATTGTCGTTTGTGTTTTTTGCTCATTACAATTTAATAGAACCTAAGTATGGAGTTTAATAGCAAATTAAGAGGCCGCGTGATTAACAGTCAATCTCGCGAAATAATAGCCAATGTTATAGAGTTTATGAGAAGAGAAGGAAACTTTAATTCACCTTCAATACCATTTAAAAATGTAAATGATCGTGTTGCTGCAGCCACAGGAGTATCTAAAAACACTGTCGTCCGCATTCCTGGAGAGGAAAAAGAATCGATAACCGTGAGATATCGGAATTTTCATCACCAAGAAAAACCATTAAAAAACCAAAAACCGTTAATGATATAGATGAAGCTGCACAAGAATCAAATTTTATATTTTTAATATTAGATAGCTATTTTTGTTTCTGAGTTGTGTTCATTTACAGGCTCAATTTTTTTCCGTTTCTCCTTTTTGATTTTATATGGGGTTTCAAGTTGTTTTTGACTTATTTCGACGTAAATCACAACACACTTTTTTTAATAAAGCAAACAAGTGTTAAGAGGTATATGTACGTGTAAACTACAATTACAAAAAATTGATATGAAACCTATGAAACCACTAACAAAAATGTAAAGCTAGCTTCCGTACTAGAACATGATGTCATTCGTCGAGATAATTTATCGTTTTGTTTAATGGATCAAGAAATGTAAATATTCCCCTGTTATTTTTTATAAAATTATAAGAGAAATAAATTTTTTTCTAAATAGTATAGTTTATTATTTTGTAGAAAAACAAAATTTCGAAAATTTTAGTAATGTTTCAGAAACAACCGTTATTAATAATAGGTACCATTTTCCTTAATAAGGTAGAAATAAAATATTAACTATTTCCACGATTTACAAAGGCCTACAAAAAATTATAGGTATTTTCCGCTATCCTATAAAATTTATATTTTCTGACTCAATTTCAAAAGGTTGAAGGAATTCCAAAACACCTTTTATGGCATAATAATTATTTTCAATTCTACATACTATCTTTAGCTGCTTTTAAAAACGTTCTAAGAAAGTCCAATCAGACCAATTTAATCCCTAAACTATTCCACACTTTTAAAATTTAATTACCTAAAAATATTAAAAACTATTTAAAATAACTTGTTTAGCAGACTGTACAATAGCTATCTTAGTCACACGTAGCGCGTTCTCTGTCTGGGCGTCGAACACCTCTAGAAATTTGATGAACTGTAAGGTTCTATATTTTGATGTAACTCTAAATAGTTTTTATAAACCTATTATGCGAAAAAATGTGTAGTATGCCACATACAAGTAACTTTGCTTTTCTTCGTGGTGTACATCTTATTTATTGTATTTCCGTTCATTTGTTGTTATTAATTATGTACTATATATTTCTATGCAAATAAACATTATTATTATTATTATTAATAATATAAATACATTAGCTTGCAATACTGTTTGACTTTAAATAAACGGAAAAAATTTTATGATCGGCAACAGCGCATTTACTTTTGATGATATTTCTCGTATTTGTTGATCAAGTTGTAAATTTGTT
This sequence comes from Psylliodes chrysocephalus, assembly GCA_927349885.1. Classification (NCBI taxonomy): domain Eukaryota; kingdom Metazoa; phylum Arthropoda; class Insecta; order Coleoptera; family Chrysomelidae; genus Psylliodes; species Psylliodes chrysocephalus. The sequence goes on from OV651815.1 coordinate 4,856,723, forward strand.
TCATCCAGAAAAGTACTTTGTGTTTGGTTGGTTGCAGCTATATTTTTGTGAAAACTGCTTTTTCTGTGCTTGCTTGATTATTTGTGATTAAATAGGGCATACCTATTATTAGCATGGTTCAACAGTGTTTTGTTTGTAAAAAAAACTAAATATTTACATGTTAATCTTTCGTTCCACAGGTAAATTGATTTTTAGGTTATGTTTTTAAAAATTAATGTTGTTATAGATCTCATAAGCAAAGAAAAATTAATTTAAAACGTATTCAGGTACACTTATTTATTTGTAGATTTATAGGTAACGTTGAAAAATGTTTAGTTTTAATTAAAATTGTAAAGAATTTTTTTTTTTTTTTTATTTAACAATTTAATGTCACATCCACCCTAAGGTTATTAGCGACAGGATACATACAATGAAAACATTATAAATATAAATACAGCAGTTTATATTTACAGTTTGTGTTATATTTTGTCGATAAGGTTTGCGTCTTTTAGGTATTTTAACAAGTTCGTTATGTGGGAGTCTTCACCTAGTAATGTTCTTATGTTTTCAGGAAGGTTATAAGCATTCCTGGAGTTAGTGTATTTAGTACACTCTATGAGTATGTGCTGTACTGTAAGGGGTGTATCGCAAACATCGCAGAATGGTGGGCCTATATTCTTTAAAAGGTGTTCGTGTGTCAGTTTGGTGTGACCTAGGCGAAGGCGATTTAGTATGACTTGTTTTTTCCTCGATAGCCCGCTTTTTTACGTGGAAACACATTATTTTTCACTAAGCGAAATTTATTATTCGTTACACTTTGCCATTCGTTTTGCCACTCGCGCACTACTACCGTTTTAAAATAATTTTTTAGGTCTTCGGGCGATGTCTTGTTAAAAGTTTCAGAATTGTCACTAGTAATAGCTTGACGAGCACATTTATCTGCTTGCTCGTTGCCTGGGATTCCTATATGCGACGGTACCCACATAAACTTGATGGTCCTATTCTGCTGTTGGGATAAATAGGGCTCTGTTTTCACAAGTTGTTCAATTGTTTTTTTAGGGTAGATTTGTTGTAGTGATTGAAGGGAACTTAGTGAGTCTGTGATAATAATAGCTGTAGGGATATTGGCTTCGTTGGTATACTTAATGGCGCGATATATGGCATACATTTCGCTAAAGAAAATACTGCTTTGTGGTGAAAGTTTAAAGAGAAGATGATCGGTGCCAGTTACTACAGCACAGCCAACTCCCTGTATATTTTTGGATGCATCCGTATATATTTGTTGTTGGTCATGGAACTTATTCTCTAAGATTTCACGGAAGGCAACTTTTAGTAGTGTATGAGGTGTTTCGCTTTTATTCTGCAGCAAGAGGGTAGTATTGCATTCAGGAACTTTTATTGTCCAAGGAGGGTAAATTTCTACCTTATTTGATAGTACATCGGTAATTGTTAGTTGAGTTTCTTGCAGGTACTTCCTAATTCTCTCATAATAGGGTTTTGCTAGTCTAGGTTTATTATTAAGATAATTTTGATATTTATTATTAAAAGTGTTTGAGTATACCGGTTTGTTTTTTGCTGCTGACGTTGACGAGGCGTGCGAGAAAGATAGTGTTTTTCTTCTTAGTTATAGGCATGGTTCTCCGGTCTCACTGTAGAGGCTTTGTACGGGTGTCGTTCTGTATGCTCCAAAGGCGATTCTTAACGCTAAGTTGTGAATGGAGTCTAGTAGCTTCAGAGTAGTCTTACTGGCGGAGGTATACACGACTGACCCATAGTCTATTTTTGATCTTACAATGGCTTTGTATAGTAATAATAATGTGTTTTGGTCTGAGCCCCAACTTTTGTGTGCCAGTGTCTTTAAAAGGTTAATTCTGTTGTTGCAGGAGAGTGCTAATTGTTTTATGTGTTGCTTCCATGTTAGCTTACTATCAAATGTCATGCCTAGAAACTTGATCGTTGATGTAATATTTAAGGGTTTGTTGTATAACATGAGGCTTGAGCGAGGTGAGCAATCTTTCTTGGAGAAAACTATGCACTGTGTCTTTTCTACGGAAAATTTAAATCCTGTGGTGAGTGACCATTTTTGTAGCTTATTTAGGGCTGTTTGAATAATAGTTGTCATTGAAGTTAGACATTTTCCTTTTATATAGACAACCAAGTCGTCCGCATATAGTCTGGCTTTTATAGGTTTATGTAAATCATTTAAGATATCGTTTAGGGCTGCTAGAAAAAGGGTTGGACTTATTATGGATCCCTGTGGAATACCGTTTTCTTGGGGGTGTATTTGGGAAGTGGTCTTGTTTGTTCTGACGGTAAAGAGGGATATTTTTAGGAAGTTTTTTAGAAAAGCGAGACAATTGCCTTGAATGTTCCAAGTTTGAATTTTCTTTAAAATATAGTGTTTCCAGGCTGAGTTGAAGGCTTTATTGATATCGAAAAAGATAGCATAACACATTTGTTTTGTGGCTAATGCTTCATGAATGTCACTTTCGATGTCTAAGATGTTGTCAAGTGTTGATCTGTTTTTTCTAAAGCCATTCTGTTCATCTATGATATAGTGGTGTTTTTCTTATATTTATAATTTTTTCAAATAGTTTACTTGTGCAACATGTGAGGGAATTGTAAATAATCTGACAAGCAGAAAAAAAGCTTTCCAATGTATTTTTAAAATATTAAATATTATCTTCTTTATATAAGTTATGTTGATTTTATTTTTCTTTACGAAAATAATTAGATCAACCTACAATAATTAATTTATCATAAACTAGTTTAAAAAATCTGACTTTCCTATCTAGTTATTATAGGCTTTTTCCGGTTATTTTGTACAACCTATTGCAGCAATTTTATAAATGTTTAGAGAATAAACTAAATATATACATTTTCCACATACATCTAACTCTAAACATTTTTCTATAGATATTCATTGAAAACGAAAATACTGAAAAATTAAAATTTAGCAATTTTCCTCCAATTTTTTCATTACGGTCCATTTTTTAGAAAAATCATGTAAAAAACAAAAATTATAGAGATCGATATCGCAAACAACTTTTAGTTTAACAATTTTCCTAAAAATCAGAATTTTGAAAATTTTGTCAAATTTATCGAATACGGACCATTTCAGGAAAATTTGGCAGAAAGCAAAAATTATAGATAATAATATTAAAATTAACTTTTATTTGAAGAATGTTCTTCTCAAAACGCAAAAAACAGATATATACCATAAAATATAAAAATGACCACCCACAAAGTTCCCCCCCCCCCCCCAGATGTTCCTACTTTGTCCAAAATCTAATTATTTCTCCTCAGGCCGAAATAATACCTAAGTTGTAAATTTAAGTTTTCTTCAAAATTGTAAATTTACATATTTTCTCAAATATCTTGAATACGGTGGCTAATTTCATATAATCAAGCTATAAAAACGGATTTAACCTGAATACTTGAATACCTGAATACCCATAAGCAACAAAAATTTTAGGTTTTGGGTTAAAAATGTTTTAGATTTTGTTTTATGTATATTATACAGTGGGTACAAATGGTAAAGTAACTTGCTAATATTTATAATAGGTTTACAAATAAAAGTTTTTTAAAAAATATCAGTACCTATAGGTATAACTATTCATATTCACATAACATTTTTAAATAAGTATCTACATCTAAATTTTAAAACAAAGTAATGTCAATTCAGAAAAAAATATAGATGAATGAAGCGTGATTTTTCAATTGCACTACTGTTTTTATTGAAATTAAATATTGGCTAATATTTGTGCTAAATTTATTAGTTTTAAAGTTATGGAGTATAGTATAACCAGTAAATTTCTAAATGACTCATACTAAAAACTTTATTCAATTCATAAAAAAGTTAATTAAAACTTTTTTCTAACCCTATTATAAATCGAAATATTGGAGTAAATTACACACTGTATATTTTTCTAATCTTATCTTACCATATCAATGTAAAATTGAACATTTCAACATCTTGGTTTTTTCTAAATCAGGTAGATGAATGTGGGAATGATACTGGATTATTTTAGGAATATGTACCTACAGGAAGCAGGGTAATTCTCTTAACTATTCTATAATCCTTTTTATTAAAAGTGCAAATTGTACCTGCCTACAACTGATTACAATAATTTCTTAATGTTTATTAAGTACAAAGAAAGTAAATAAAAATATGAAATGAGTTAGAGAGTAAATATTATTTTTAAAAACAAAAACAAAATTTGGAAACTAGAAATGAATATAAAGGTACATAAAATTATTTGTGGTCATCTACCTAAAAAAAACGTGGAAACTATGGTTTACATGTGAAACAGATATATATTAAAGCCTGTAAAAATATTACATTTAATTTATGCTCATTTTTAAAATAGGTATTCAGTTAAATGAAGTTTCAAAGTATATTTTTTCATTGACTGTATAATAAAATCAAAAATTTAAATTTTACTGGGAAAATTAATAATTATTAAATATTTCCCTTTACGACTGATACCTACGCCTATGAATGTTTTCAATGCTGTTAGCAGGCGATGACGCGCTGTTGCCGTGTCAAGTCAGATTAATCGGTTCTCTCACTTCGATTTAGAGATGGAATGATTTGGGCCTTGCCTTCACAACAAGTACACTTTTATCAATGACTAGTTGGGGATATGAGAATTACCCATTCTGGTAACATTTAGGTTAGATTTATTTATGAGCTTCTTGAGACCGAAAACCGACGAAATTGTGTAGATTGTTGCACTAATATGTTTACTCGTATATATAGAAATAAGAAACGAAGCAAAAATATGTTTAAAAACAACTTGCTTAAAATATTATTGTATGTCCTATTTTTTTAAAACACTCCTGTAATATTGTCACAAATCCCAAAAATAATAATAATAATTTTTCTTAGTGTTTTTTAAAGTAAATTAAAGTAAATTAAACAAATACATTTTATTTTTAATTTAGCAAAACATACCTAATTAAACAAATTTAAAACCGATTACAAAATACTGCTGAGTTGCTAATATACGTAGGAAATAAAATAATGTCAGGTCATCAACCACGTAATTTATAATTAATTATAGATAAACATAGCAGTCATTGTACACTAAAAGTGTACAATGTTTGTAAGGCGAATCGCTTTGACGTAGTGACCATACCGCCTCACACATCCCATCGACTGCAACCTCTCGACGTTTTCTTTTATGTGCCATTAAAAACCGCGTACAACCGCGAGTGCGATTCTTTTCTTAGGTCAAAAAATTGACCAGTCTGAAATTGCCGAGGTGTTTAAAAAGGCCTACAACAAGATAGCAACAATTGAAAAAGGTATAAAGGGCTTTTAGGCAACAGGGATTTTTCCAATAAAAAGAAATTTATCATTATTGAAGAAACCGTGAAAGAGGGAGATGAACCTCAAAAAAAGATGACAACAAAATCAACGGGGATATGGCGGAAAAGGACATAGGAACTAAGGATAAAATAGATAATGCAATGACGAACATTATAAAAAATCCTGCTAAGAAAAACATATCAAGTAAAGAATTAGCAGAAGCTGGACCATCAGGAATTTCAAGACGAAAAAGTATAGAAAAATTGTCGAATGATTTTGATATCGATAGCGAATCAGACACTAGTATAGTTTACTACACCGATGAAGAGAGTGATAATGACTTAGAAAAAAAGCGTAAGGGCGTATATGTCATTTGAAGACCTTCAGCCTGTTCCTCGCTTTTTTAAGGTCAAGCCAGGAAAAGGGAAAGAAAATACATTATCAACTATTTACCGTGACACCAAATAAAATAGAATTAGAGATTAAGAAAAATGCAAAATTAAGAAAAATGGAACTGGCAAAACCTAAGGAAACCAAAAGAAAATAAGTGACAGATGATAAACTAAAGAAAGACAACCCAAATAGCAAGAAAAAAATGGAAGAGGCCACGGATTCTTGCATCATATGCACGGAATTTGGAAAGGACAATGGTGGTGGGTAACCTGCCTTTGTGGGCAATCATCACATGCAGAATGTGCAGGCGTGGAAATCACTAAAGTGTATATTGGTCATTTTTGTCGGCCATAAATCTCTTAATAATTCGTATGACTTTTTAAGTTACTTGTTTAAAGTTTGTTCGTTTGTTATTTTGTCATTAATGGGCATTTTTTATAAGCCCTTTTGATGGTTAATATTGCCCGTATAGGTAGGGTAATATGAATCATTTACATTTTTAATGTTTTATTAAATAAACGTTTAATTTTGTTCATATTTTCACTCTTACTTATTCTTCCTAATTTTACTTTGTTAAATTTTACATAAAACAAGTTTTAAATTATAGCTAGTTTGGTATTTATTAATTATTTGTGGTCGGTATTCCCAATATTTCCCCTATGTGGCACAAAAAAAGGTGACCGAAATAAATAAAATTAGATAATATTTAATTAAAACTGTTCTTTTTTTCAGAACCAAACAGAAATCCACACCTGATGAAAAAACAATATCCCTAGTGGATTTGTCCTTTCCATCTCAATCGCTTCATATTGTTTTCCTTAAACCTACACATATGACATTTCGTTTCCTTTTCGTGATACGATTTATTTAAAAGTGACAGAAATGATTTGTTGTCCGAAACGTCTCTTCTCGGTTGCATTCATGTGGACCTTCGGTTAGGCCTTTGTGACAGAAGGCACTCTAGCATCCCGGACCTTTTTATTTTCAAATGTGTTTGAATAAATAGTGACGTTTGACTCGTGGGGAACAGAACGTGGATAATCGTGAAATAGATGAGGATGTTATTTCTGTTCCTGTTGATATATTTATTATGTACGATGGCTATTCGAGAAATCTCATCAGGTATTAAAAAATTATTATCAGGTATTATTCTATTGGGTATTCAATAATGATAATGATAATATACGTAACTAATTTTGAGGTTTACTGCTTTCAAATTTCTTATTTGTCCATAAGTAGGATCTATTAACCAGTGGATAAAAGAAAGAAAAGTCCAATTATATAAACATAGAAAAAGGGTGACAGAAAACATTCAAGTCGTCTTTTTTTTCGTTGAGATAGGTGGAACATTTATTTTTATATCTCAGTTTATTGTAAGAGAGACCAAGGCTGGTTGGCTACAGAGGAATTTGACACAACGTCTATTTCTCTCACTAATATATGTACTTAAATTTAAAATTGCCGTAAGGTAGTTAAAAAAAATAATTCATTTAAAATAAAAAACTGTGTCACAAAATAAAGGTTGTTTAATGAACAAAATCGAAATATAGACCGAATATAATTAAATGGAATAAAACAAATCTATTATAAAAGTACAAATGTGAATAAACTTTAAAATGTTTATCATGCAAACTAACATTTGTAACTATGGGAAACAAAGGTTAAGTACTTGACGGCTTTTTGATATTGTACATTATAACTCCTCCTTGCTAGAAGTTGGCTTCCTCCTGAAGTTAAATTTTGGCTTCATCCGAATTTCCTCAGTAATTTGATTTTTGGTATTTCCTTTATAAATAGTTTGTTGACGTTTTAAAATAAAATAGATAAAAATTAAAATTATAGCCATACACACTGTCCAAATACTTGGAATATGATATTTTTGAGTTTCTTCAATAATTGGCATAATTGGATTGTGACGAATTTCTTTTAGGTTCAAAGTTTTCAAATTAATTTTCAATTTTGGAATAAGTATTTTTCCATTAAGAAATGAGGTTTATTAATAAAAAGAGCTTTTCCATAAGGTTTGTCTTGAATCTCTAGTTCATTTTGCTTAAAAATAATTTTACATTTCTTATTTTCTATAAGAAAGATTCCCATAATTATTTTGGTTTTAATTTTATTTGGACATCGAATTGTTAAAGTTTTTTCTAAAGGAAAAACTGCGATAAACTGGTTTATTTCTAGAATAATTTGTACATGGCTTTCTCTGCTTTCCAATTTTATTTATTGGCATTTACTTGAATTTATTTAATAAGAATTTCTTCTTCACAGGATAAATTTATATTGGACTGAAGGTGTTTAGAACATTGATATATTTTAGGGGTAAAGATCATTAAGAGGCTTTATAAAATTATCATTTGATTTTAAAAGAAATTTTGTAATAGGAATTATTGTTACAATTTCTGATTTATATTTTGTAGGTATGGGTAATAAATAATATAGTTCAAATTGTTTTTCAAAACTGATAGGAATTGATAAGAAGTATTGAATATTATTTTTCGCCATTTTGCAACTAATTTTAATTAATGCTTTAAAATTTAAAATATTTTTATATTTAAGTTCAAATGGTAGTTGAGTTTTATAGTGATTTAAAATTTTTGTAAGTTCTATGAATCAGTGCTGTAGTTTATTAAAGAAATTAATAGGCAATTCATTACCTTGTTTAGTTTGCACCATCTTTATATTTAACGTAAACATGACTACTTTATCGGAGTAAGTATTTAATAGAGCACCTTGCAAATCTGCCCGCCCAATTTGATATTGTGCAAGATGAAATATTTACAGCTGCTTCATCTTTAATCTTTGCTAAGTTACTTGACATCATACATTCATTCTGAAAATCGTTAACATCAGCTGCATTATAAAATTTTTTGACTAATTTCTCACATATTTCTAAAAATCTAGGAAGTAACTGTGTATCCTCTTGAAATTCGGGTATCATAACTAAATATTCCATTTTTAGTATTGCCATTTTTAATTTTTGATTATCTGTTGAAATTTTAGCAATATTGATAGAATTTAATAAAGACTTTGATAAGTCTGAGTCAGAATCTGTGCTACTACTATCTGAATTTTCAGAACAATCTGAAGCACATTGATTAGTTTCACCCACAGACACATCATATTATCTAAGATAGACTCGCCCTTCACACTGTATAACCAATACACCTTCTGTCGGCATGATATACCAGACGGGGAAAGGGGAATCGTACGTCGCACACAGACGTAGTGTTTCGGGAGGGTTTACATATATTTTTAAATTTTTAATAAAAATTATTTAATAACCAAATCAGTAAGCTATGGGTCTTCGGAATCAAAGGTAAATTTAAAGAAAACATATTCAATTAATACAGGGTATTCAAAAAGTTGTGCCATATATTTTCTTATAAATTAAAATAGTAGGTAGCTCAAAGTGGAAGAAATTTTTGTTATTAGATATTACCTTTTTTTTTAAATACATGAAGAGCAACATATCCAACAGCCATAAAAAAAAAGAGCAAATAAAAATATTAAGTCATTTAATTTTATTTTTACATGGGTATTGTCAGAAATCCTTTTCTAAATTGCGGACTGCCTTTTTACTTTCCTATCTGTATACAGATGTAAGGAAAGTATAGGAATCCTGATTTTTTTCGACCTCGAGTTTTCGACAGATTTTTACGTTTTGAGGTCCCCGAATCTGTTTTGACTATTTTCGCGATGATGTCTGTGTGTCTGTGTGTCGCATAACTCATGAACCGATAAACAGAAAAACACCAAATTTTAAACTTAAGCTTTGTTTTACCGTCCAATGAGCAGATTAGATTTTGGGCAGAGTCGGAACATCTGGGGGGTACTTTATAGGTGGTCATTTTTATATTTTATGGAATATATTTATTATTTACGTTTTGGGAAGAAAATTCTTTTAATAAAAGTTACTTCTTATATTATTGTCTAAAATTTTTATATTTTACAAAATTTTCCTAAAATGGTCCGTATTCGAGAAATTTGACAAAATGTAAAAAAATATTTTTTTTATAAAAATTGCTCAAACAAAAGTTGTTTGTAATATAATTTTCTATAATTTTTATCTTATACATAATTTCTTTACAATGGACCGTATTCGAGATATTTGAGAAAATGTGTAAATTTCGAAATTTGAAGAAAACTCAAAAACGGATAAAGAAAAAACATTAAATTTTAAACTTGAGTTTTATTTCGGCCTGACGTGAAATGATTAGATTTTTGACAAAGTCAGAACATCCGGGGGGGTACTTTATGGGAGGCCGTTTTTATATTTTATGGAATATATCTGTTATTTTTGTTTGGAGAAAAAAATTGTTTAAATAAAAGTTACTTCTAATATTAATATCTATAATTTTTGTTTTATGTAAAAATTTCCTGAAATGGTCCGTATTCGAGAAATTTGACAAAATGTGCAAAATTCTGATTTTTATGAAAATTGTTTTAATAAAAGTTGTTTGCGATATCGATCTCTATAATTTTTGTTTTTACATGATTTTTCTAAAATGGACCGTAATGGAAAAATTGTAAACAATTTTATTTCAGATACACAAGTAGAATCTTTTCATTATATACCATTTGGGTCGCATGTCACGACACCTATTTTTAGAATTATTTGTATAATGGTATAATAACTCATTTAGGAGAGTAATCAGCAACGATTTTATAATATCTGAATATCTGGACAAGGCTAAAATACATTAGCTTAAGATTGTCAAGAGACACTGTATTTCTAATTTGTCCGAATAAAAAAAAATAAGGAAGCTTCTTTGGGATATTTCGAATGTCATTTTATTATCAATTGTGACTCCTACAAACTCTTGGTAAAGAACCTGCTTAATAGATTTATTTAGTGTTATAAGATAACTGATATTTTGTAAAGCATATTTTGGGATAAAAGACAAAATAGCTATTTGTGTATTAAGAACAGAAAGTAGCACCTGTGGCAGTTGCGACAGAAAGTTGCGTTAGCGGAGCATGGCAATCTGTCGAAGAGAAAAGGTTTTAGTACTTATGTGTAGGTAATTATTTATGATTTATTCATTTAATTATTTTCAGAAAATACTGTTAAATGATTTAAAATATTAGGAAGTCAATTTATTATTTTTGATTAGCTTACATTATGTTTTAAAATACCGATTAGCTTTCATTTATTTCATTCAAATGAAAACATACAAGCGTGTGTCAAAGTTACACTGGCGCACGTTTGCGCCAATAAGTCAAATTAGGATAATTCGCAAAAAACTTTAACTGTTTAATTTTATTTGAATGTGCAAAAGCCTACTTTGGATAGTGATCGTTAAAAAAATTTTTTTGAGGGATTAATTAATAGGCCATTTTCCGAACAATAACTGTGAATCTTTTGACTATCTCTTTACTTTTGTAACGCTTGGAACCGTAATTCCGACACAACCATCTCTTAAATGTCATTTGTCGTCTTCTTCTTTCTTTATTTGCCTTGTGAGAATTATTTTTGACTTGGATTTCAACTAATCAAGTTGATTTAAATGTTAATCTTGGTCATCCGATGTTTTAATTGATTTTAATCTATCGTAAATTCCGTCTGATTTTATAAGGTTAGTTTTAATACTAATATATTGTTGAAAATATATATTTTGTACAAAGATTTCTTAATTAAATTGTCAAGTATTGTACATAACCTCAATATCAACAATGGATAACACATGTTCGTTTTATATTAATTTATATATTATTTTTTTGTAATAAGATATTATGCTTTACCATGTTTAAATAAAATTTTAGTCTCTGTGAAATTGTGAAATTATTCATTTAATAGTTTTAAATTGTTCATTTATTCGTTAAAGCATTTTATCTAAATTTTGTTCAAATTTCCTATTTCCTTTCTTAACATGTTAACCTTTTCTTTTTAGCCTGGCTATATCTAGATGGTTTATTTGGATTTATATCTAGATGTTTTGAATTCCTATCAAGAAGTTTTGAATTCCTTTCAAAAAGTTTTATGGTTTTTATACCTAAAAGTTTGTTTTGGTTTTGGTACAAACTGAAGACCGTGATTTGATTCATCTCTAGAAGATCTAAACAGATTTGAGTTAAGTTAGAATACCAAATATCACGAGATCATTCAAGTTGCAGAATTACGAATAAATATATCGAATCCCTTTGAAGAAGTTGCCTGAAGGTATACCATGCAATAAACATTCCTTATATTACCTTCTTTTAACTAAAGATAAGTACTTTTAAATAAATCATCTTAAATTTGAATTTAGTAAAACTATGTGAATTAGAATTTGCTACTACCTTATCTAAAGCTTGGTTTAAATATAATTTGTTAGTGGTTAGTGATTTTCTATATTTTTATCACTGATCTAAAGTCAAGTATAGTAAGTTTTAAATATAGTGGTGCCCAACTTCTTTTTCAAAGTTATTTGAGTTATTTAATAACCTAACCCACGCCCAATCAATTGAGCTTAAACACATTATAACAAATAGATAAAATATCACCTTACACAATGTAATTACTATAAACCATTGTCATCAACACAGTAGTGTACGAGTTCGTAGAGTAAACACGTTAAACTTAAGCTCCGTTAATAGGTGGTTAATATTGGAGGAAAAGTGTTTTCTTTTTACGAAAAAAGGTGTAGAGTGTTAGTAGACGCCAATACAATTAACAGTATATCCCACATTAAATAACTGTAAGTAATTATAAGCTTTTGAATATTTATTGCGGGTGTGAGGCCACTCCGCCACCGGTTAGTTAAATATGTCACAAGACGACGTAGCAGCAGAACACAAAGATTTATTTAAATTAATTTTGAAAGCAAACCAAGTACAAACGCAAGAAATTCAGGCACAATTTAAAAACACAGTTGAAAGTCTGAGCACAGAACTTAAAGAAGCAACTAGAGAAATCGAATCATTGAAACAAAAATGTAATATTCTAGAGCGGAAATTAAAAGAAAATAATATTGTGATATTTGGAATAAATACAGAAGAAACAGAAAATATTACGCAAACAACAATTGGCATTTTAAACGAAAATTTTGAAACAAATATACGTGAAGAGCATATAAACAAAATACATAAATTGGGGAAAGCTGCAACAGCTCCCATATTAGTTCAATTTATATCATATCAAAAGAAACGCCAATTGTTTGATTCCAAAAAATTGAACAAACTAAGGGAAAAAGGTTTATCAATATCTGATGATTTGTTAAAAGAGGACAGGGAAGAATTAAAACTCTTAAAATACCATTTAAAAAACGCTAGACTTCAAAATCACGAGGCAAAAATAAAAGGCTTAAAATTATTTATAAACGGTAAACCCTATTCACTACAAGAACTGAAAGAATTAGAAAGTCACAATATTGAAAGCAGTGAGGAACAAAGCTCAGACGAAGAGAAGGAAAAAGAAGAAAATCAGTACCATCCAAATACTAAGAATAAGCTGAACCAGCCACCGGCGGAAAAGAACTCCAACCTTGAAACCGACAAAAACAAACAAAAACCCGTATCTAATTTTAAGAACACAAGAAGCGGAAATAAAGGAAAAAAATAATTAAACTTGAACTATAATCTAAAGCAAATCAACTCCAAAAAATTATATTATATTAACCAAATTTTATTATTATTTAAATTGAATATTTTTTGTAGTGTGTGATTATTTCAATAAATGAATAATTTTAAAATAGCACATTTAAACATAAGATCGCTAGTTCCTAAGTTACAGCAATTAAAAGATTGTATTTTAAATAAGGAAATCCATATTTTTTGTCTTACAGAAACATGGTTAAAACCGAATATCTTTACAAGTACAATTTCTATTCAACAATTTGCGTTCGAGAGATTGGATAGAATAAATAAAGTGGGAGGTGGTATCGGGTTATATATCTCAAATAATCTTCGATATTCGGTCTTAATACATAAAATAACAAATACTTTGGAACAGTTATGGGTCAGTTTTAAATTTGGAAATAATAAATATTGTTTGGGGGTAATGTATCGACCACCTAAAGAAAATCTGAAAGTTGCCTTTGATGAACTAGAAAACAGCCTTGCTTTTTTAATTCCCGCTCACGATAAAATTATACTAGTAGGGGATTTCAATGTAAATACACTTACACCTAGTAGGCCAACAGAACTTTTTAATAATTTTTTGGATTGCCACAATTTAGTACAACTATTAAATGAACCAACGCGAATTACAACCGCCACACAAACCTTACCTGACTGTTTTGTGGTCTCTAATAAAGAGGATATTTCTGAATTGGAGGTGTTTGATTTGCAGGGTAAAAAGCGATCTGATCACATGTGCTCTCTTGGTATAATAAAAAAAACTAACTTTAAAATTACTCCTAAAATGATCACATTTCGTGACTTCAAAAACTTTACACAAACTGAGTTTGACAAAGATTTTCAAGAAATAAATTGGAATTTAATTTATGAACTTGATGATGTCGACTTACAAGTGCAATTCTTAAATGAAAATATTTTAAATCTTTTTGATAAACATGCACCTATTCGTACTGTTCGAGTAAGTAAGCCACGTACCCCATGGATCACCGAAACCATTAAACGCATGATCAAAGTTCGAGACAGGGCATTTCTAAAATTTAAAAGTTCTAGATCTAATAATGATTGGGTAAATTATAAAGATATTAGAAATTATGTCACTGGCGCTATTAGACGAGAAAAAAAAGCGTATATTGAATTTATTTCTAGAGACAATAATAAAACTATCTGGAGTACATTGCGCAATATGAATATTATTGAGGCTAAAAAACGAGAATCTCTTAATACGGATTTTTGGAATGTTAATGAAATAAATTCATATTTTAATTCCGTACAGATGGTTGCTAAAACAAACGAACAACTGCAGTTTTTGGATCGGTACAAATCTGAACCTGTGCATCCGGAATTTAATTTTACCCGTGTAGAAATAAAAGATGTAGCTGAAACAATAAACAGAATAAAAACCAATGCTGTTGGTGCCGATAAAATATCCTCTAGGATGATAAAATATGTCAGTTTTTATCTCATGTCCCATATTGTTTTTATTGTCAATACAGCACTCTCTAAGTCAAAGTTTCCTAACGATTAGAAGCATTCGAATATATTACCATTGCCTAAAACTAATTCACCTACAGAATTGTCACAATTACGTCCTATAAGCATACTTCCTGTCATGTCTAAAATACTAGAGCATATTATAAAAGTACAATTGTCCTCTTATGTATTTAATAAAGGTATAATACCACCATCCCAATCTGGATTTCGAGAAATGCATAGCACAAACACAACATTATTAAATATCACAGATGATATTTTTAAAGCAGTCGATAAAAAAGAAATATGTTGTCTTGTACTTTTGGACTATAGCAAAGCTTTCGATACATTGGATCACCAGCTATTATTGGATAAATTGAAATTTTATGGTTTAACGGAAAATGCTACCCAACTCATTGAAAGTTATTTAACTAACCGCACGCAGACCGTTATTTTGGGATCTAATGTGTCGAATTCTTTGGAACTAAAATTTGGTGTTCCACAAGGATCTATATTAGGACCACTCCTATTTATGACATACATTGCTGATTTTCAAAACTACACAAAATTTTGTAAACTGCATAATTATGCGGACGATACCCAATTACATTATTCCTTTGAATTCGGTCAAAGAATACTTGCAATGGAACATATAAACTCCGATTTAAAGACCTTAAAAAATATTTCTAGTGCTCATAATTTGAAACTTAATGAACTGAAATCAGCTGCTATGTTATTTGGTAACAAAATTAATCGTGTAACACTGAAACATGAAATGCAAATCTCCATTATTAATACACCGATTCCGATGGTTGACGAATTAAAAAATTTAGGCTTATGGTTTGATTCAGATATAAGATTTAGCAAACATATATCTCAGCTTTGTAAAACCACTTATAACACATTAAGACAGCTTTATTCCCAAAAAGATATTTTAAACAAGAAATTAAAATTAAAACTTTGTGAAGCTCTGATTTTCTCAAAAATATCGTATTGTGACTGTGTGTATGGACCAGCTTTACTAAATTCAGATATTATCAGGCTTCAAAGACTACAAAATTTCTGTACTCGTTTCGTAACAGGTCTTCGCAAATTTGACCATATCAGTGACAAGATTAAAGAAATTGGTTGGTTGAAATTAAATAAAAAAAGGTCTTTAAGTTTGCTAAATATAACACATAAAATATTAACAAAAAAACAACCCTCTTATCTGTTCCGAAGGTTTAAATTTTTTCAAAATCAAAATAATAGAGGTACACGAAACAAACAATTACTGATATTACCACGATTTCAGTCCGCAATATTTTTGCGTAGTTTTTCATATGCGGCTTGTAAAATATACAACAGCATTCCCCCAGAATATAAAAACTATACTATTTACGACTTTAAAAAGAAAATTAAACTTTATGTTCATTCCCTTCCCTAATCGTCCTTATTGATAAAAACAGACTTGGCAATTCGGTTTTTGGTTCGTGTACCTGCTTGAATTTTAATTTTCAGTTCAATTCATATATAGTGGCTTATGGATGTTATTATATATACATGTTTTTTTTTTTAGCTTATAATTTCTTTTTTAGCTTTTAATTTGTTTTTTTATGACTTGTTTTTTCGATTTGTATTCTTTTTTGTGGGTTAAGTTGAAAAACAGCTTTTAGCTGAACTTCGCCCTTTTATATGTACGCTGTATATAAATAAAGACGTTTATTATTATTATTATTATTATTATTATTATCAATGATAAAATTAGTATCGTCTGGACACAATATACTGTTAGTAGATGGACATGTATTAAAATATTTTACATAAAGAATAAAAATAATAGCATTTTATGGAACCAGCTACTTAAAAATAGACAAAAAATTAAAAAAACAAATAAATAAAATTAAAAATTACTGATTCCAAAATAAAATGCCTTTTGTAAGTAGACTTATGTCTATATATTTATCTAAAATGAGCTTTGTGACAGTAATGCAATGGTCATTAAGTAGTTCAAAATCAAAAATATGGTTAGAAAGAACATCAAAAATATTTGAAGGCAAATATCTTATAGAACTATTTACTAATTTACATTTTATATTGGCAATGTTAATAATAATATTATTACTGTGTATGTTCATTGAAACTGTTTTACATTTTTCAGCTTCACTACAAACAGTAACTACAAATCTAGAAGCTTCTTGTAATTTTCCATAAGTTTATTGATTTTGTAGCTCTGATAAACTGTAATCTCCTTTTAAAATTGCAGAACACTGCAGTAAATATTTTTCTTTAAAACCAGAAATATAAGCAACTACATGCTGAATGTATTCGCTCAGAAAATATATAGATAAGTAATCATGGTCACGAAGCTCATTTGTAAATTCCAAATTTTTTTCAGAAGTGCCTAATTCGTAATATTTTAAATTTAACGTTGAATAATTTTTCTAGGAAAATATAGAACATTATTATTTAAATAAACAATGCTAGTGCTAAATGCCTTTACTCGAAGACATAGCACACATCACGCTATACCACGTTCTCATTCATAAAACGCTTGCCCGCTGTAGTATAAAACTAGAAGCGAGCAGTTTGTTCAGATGTACGCAGACTTTTATTGAAATGGTTACGCATCCAACTACTAACCGCGCTGGACCTGGCTTGACTGCAGATATCGCTAAGCTGGGCCGTTGCCTTAATATACTTTACATACTTATTTTTTAGAATTACATATTGCTGAATATGTCGTTCAAATAATGTAACATGTCAGCTTATGAAATTGTTGTTAGTTTGTTATTAATAGAAAAAATTTTTTTTTAAAAACATTCCCAGAATAGGTTGGCTTATTTTATGTACGAAAAGAGAGTTATTGCAAATTTCTATAACACCAGCCACTAATAGTGACAACTTAATTAGAGGCAAATAAATTCCATGCTAAAATAAGACTGAAATTTTGACATTAGAGTCCTTGTCCTTATACATATTTCTAACCTCATATTAAACATATTAAATTACAGTTCATCTTTTTTGTTATTTATATTAGTATATAGTATGGAAGATGCATTAAAAATTACCATTTTCAGAAGGTTTTGACTATGATGATATTAAATATTTAATATTAAAAAACTTCGAACTGACACGAGTGTTGGCGAGCGCACCCGAAAACTATAAAGTCGCCACTAACTGCTGTCCCTAATTATCCACAATTAAGGACAGGCACAATCTTTATTAAAGTCAGTTCTAGAATATAAGTGGTATGCGCATGCTCAGATGTCAAAATAAGAGCGGCAATAATAGTGATTGATCTTAAGTGAACTTGCAATAACTCTCTAATATCTCAAAAAAATTCACAATTAAAAAATGCTACCAAAATTTAAATTGGAGTGTAGTACATTTTTTTAAATTTTTAATCAAACACAAAAATGAAGGATCTTAGGACATTATAACGTATGTGACATAAATTTTGAGACAAATTTCGTAACTAATTTATATAACTTAGAAAAGATTTAGTCTATTTACTTACCATTTCCTAGAATTTATTCCACTAGGCCCAGTAATCATAATTATTGGTAGTGGTTAAAAAAGTTTTGTGACATGGCATACAAAATTGAAATCCGAAAAAGCATCTATAATTTAGTTGGCCTAATGCGATATGCGAATATTATAAACAAATTCCAAGGAACTACTATCTCCCATTTAAGTATTTACCAAACAATAAAGGAATTTGAGGAAGGAATACATTGATGTCAGAGCAGACAGTCTGAAAGTGCAAAAGAAAACGTTGGTGCATCTACACTAGATTCAATCGAGATTCAAATATGACTGCATATCGGAAAATTAAAAGAAGTAGAATGTCATGTAGAAAAAGAAGAAAATGCCAAAAATACACAGCAGTGCAGTTGCAACGAATTCTACTGTGTTGTCGAGCACAAAGGCTTCAACACTTTGCATTGAATCATTGTTTTGGACAATAAAACATATTTTACGTTATCTATCTCTGAGCTAAGGGAAATGATAAATTCTATAACGAGGTTTTAATGCAGGTCCAGATAAGGTGAAATTTAATAGACAAGCTAAATTTGAAAATAAAATTCTGATGTGGTGGGCCTGGATAATTCTAATTATATAGAAATTATGACTTAAAAATGTTAAAATAAATTTAAAAATGTTAAATTAATTTCACGGTATACTATATATCTCTATATCTATCTATATATAGGCTACAACTATCCTATATATTGAAACAATTTTCTTATGAGTTACGAAATTGGGGAAACCATCCATCAGCACTGTGTCAATAATTTGAGAATGATCCTTTCAAATAAAGTAAAGGCATTAAGAAAGACAAGCTGATGTGGTGCCAATTTTTTGGAACGATGTAAGTTCCTCAATATATTTTTTTTAAATACTTTTTCAATGACTTATTTTTTTTTTTAATGGATATTAGTATTTAATTTCCTTGTAGTTTATTATAGGAAATATTTACACTTTAAATTTTGAAATATATTTATTTCAATTGTTGAGCAGATTATTTTAATTTTTGACTCTATACAGGATGTTCCTTAATAATACGCGAATATTTAAGGGTGTGAATTTACATGAAATGTTCCGTTACGAAAATATAGGTTGCTAAAGTTTTGGAAAAAAAAAGAAAATTATTTAATATTTTCGTAGCGGCTTGAGATATTTCAGTGATAATATGTAATATTTAGTGACAGGTAATAATGGTGCATATTTTTTAGTACAAAAATAATTTTTTGCCTTAACACTGGCGTGCGTTCGGGCACCCTGCCTTAATAATGGTGCGCCAATGGTTTTTACAAATAAATATTATTTTTAAATTCTGAATTTAAAGCATCTCCTAATTTTTTTTTCCTACGTTGCTCCATTTTTATATAAAAAAAATTAAAACTGTTTTCCTATTCGAGAAAATTCATGTAATTACTAAAGAACGAAAGAAAAAAATGGCATTTGGACCATTCATAAAGCAAACTATCACTAATTTTTCATGTAGATTTACACCCTAAATATTCTCATATGATTAAGAAGAATTAATATTTTTAAAATTATTTAATTCTAAGAACATATACTGTAAAAAACCTTTAATTAAGGATTGTCTTATTTTGAACTAAGTAACAATTTTAAAGTTTAACGTACACAAGTATATTTATGATCCTTATTGTGCAATTAGAACAAAATTACTTTCAGGATAACTACTATCACCGCTATATTATTGAATATTTCAAAAGCATCTACCTTAGAGATAATGGCAAACATAAATGCTCCGGCCCAGATTTCGTAATTCCAATCCGGTAGTCGACTAATAGCGTTATTATACTAATTATTAAAACAAACTGCTTTTGAAGCCGCTTTGTAATGGCCAAACAGGATTTCCTCTAAATAAATCTATATAAAATATATTATTCATGTTAGAGTTATTGTTGGAGATGATTTTTTTTTTTTTTGAGTGAAACTGTATATTCGGAAATCGCCGACACATTAGCCTTTCGGAACAGTTCGATGCCACATATAACAGACTCGTAAAATTCCAACGTGTTTAGGACTAAAATACATTTTTAACATAGTATTAGTTTGTGCAACAAAAGTGAATATGATGGCTATAGCGCAAAAAGGCGAAGTTAGGGTATGATACGGTAAAACTAATCGTGTTTTAATGTATATTTTTTCTACGACTTACTAAAACAAATAAACAAAATTTTCAAAATTTATTTGAAGATTATTGAGATCATAAAGAATTGAACATTTAAATTTTACAACTTTCTAAAATAAAATAAACTTGAACTTCCAACCATTAAAACTGTTATACGTTTTGTATGGCTTAACATTTATAATAATTATTCAATATTTATTTAATGGATTTATTTCAAAGTTATGTAAAAATCCCACGTTCTTTACGAAACAAAAAGTATGCTTCTAAAAGTTTCAAAAAAAATTTTTTTTGTTGTTAGCCTTGTAGCCGGTCTTGATCTAGTAATAAGATTCTAGAAAATATATGTTAAAAATATACCAGAGAAGTTTTAGTTTGTAAATGACAAATTTTATGTTTAAGTGGAAAATTTACATTACAAACTGAAAGACCTGTGGGACAACGGTAGTTTAGTAGGTATAAAAATTACAACTTAAAGGTGGAGCCTAAATACTACAAAATTACTTCCTAGACTAAACAAAAACAGCATTCATTCATAATTTTAACAATTGCATGTAGATACGAGGGATACATATTATAAATATTAACGCGCGAAGTTGAGACAAAGGAATCAAAATTTATTCCACAATAGCATAAAATAATGTTATGTGAGCTATTTCATTATTCAGTCATGCTCTAATCTTCTCTGTCTTATTTGGCCTTTGAGGCTCAACTTGTCCAATTATCATACATAATTAAACCCCTTAAGACCAAACATATGTGGCGACTATGGCGGAGGCACTTTCGCGAACATTCCTGAGTCAACCTGATAATATTTCTGGTATATTCCAGATATGAGATGTTTCTAGTATTGGTGAGAATTGGACCTTCGCCAAAGTTTTAAATTTGTATATAAATATTGGTGGAGAATCAAGCGGGGATCAGTTATATAAGGGACAGTAAAGATAAATAGTAAACAATTTAAATACATTCGAAATATATATTAATTGGAATAGTAGTGTTATAAAATAAATAAGTGTTTAAATAAATTATTAATAAATAAACTGTTGTTCAAAATAAACAAACATCACAATATTATGTATTTTACAATAATTGTTTGTTTGAGAGTAGAAAAACGTCCATAGTTTAGCAATAAATTCGCTCCTGTACAACCGATTTCCTCGATTCAAAAAGCCAAAGTAACAAATACAGGAGGCCAATGTAAACGGATAATAAACGTTCTCTTGACATTTTACAGTTTTAAATAAACTAGGTTTTTAAAAAATATTTTCTATACCTGCTGTTTTTTATATTCAAGCGGATTTATAATATTCAAACTTGGGGTAGCCATGAGCGAATTATTTAAATGGGTTTATAATAGTTTAACAAAAACTATTTTTGTTGTTTGAGTAATCTGTTATAATGAACCACCTAGGTACAGCTTCTGGAAAAAATTCATAAAAACCCGTATTGTTACTATGGCTATCAGCAGCCGAGTTACAATTTGCTTAGTTAAAAAAAATTATCCATTTGGGCAAAAACTACAAATGAAATGAAAGAAAAGAGTGATAGGCAATAAGTTTTTATTAACTTACAATGTTATACAGAAGTTAGTATTCAATATCATCTAGACAAAAAACAAAGCATGTCTAAATGAACATATTAAATAAAATATGACCATTCTTTAACAGAGATATATTTATTATTATTATGAAAATAATGTTTATGTCAACAAACTTATGTAACAATTTGTAAAGATAACTCTTGTATAATGATAATATTAATATTTAAAGGTTTTAAATAACCGCTTGAAGAGATCACAGTTCGAAATTCTTTTTTTGACCATAATACTTTTTCTTTGGAATAAAAGCATTAGTTCCTGTTTTTCAGTTAAGCTCTATAAATCAATTCATATTAAATCTGAAAGGTACTCAAGCACAGTAAAGTTGCAACAACTAAACAATTCGATTTATATTTAGAATTAAATAAGTTAGCTAAAATTTTTGACCGTATGAAGGTATTAAAGTTATAAATAATTACGTTAAAAGATTCATATGTGAATTTTCAATTTCTATTAATGTGATAGTTACTCATCTGCGTTTTACAATATCAATACATGGCTTGGCTTTGGCACAAAACCCTTTGTAGAAAAACTACTAATCCGTATAAAAATCTTAAAAATATTATTTGTGAATTTAAAAACGTGGTTCACTAGTTAAAATATTTGGTATAATAATTGCATATCATCAATTGCCACTGCCACTGGTAAAATCTAAAATTTAAGAAAGCGTATTATAATAATAAGACATTAATCATAATACATTTAAAATTGATCGCTTAGAAATTTAACAAAATTTCTCACCATTTATTTGGTATTCTTTTCCGTACTTCCATGTTTCTAATAGCTCTACTGTCAACTAGTTCTGGCATATTGCATATAACAATTTTGTATGTTATTTTGCATCTCTTCTTCCCAAAAAGTAATATAATGACGAATATTCTCCAATTTTATTCTTCGAGGAGTCCAAGCGCACAAAATGCAAAACTCCGTTTTTTTAATGTGCAGCTAGCCCTTAATTTGAAAATACCAATTCTGGTTCTCCATAATGGTATTGTCCTTTTCTCAAAAAATTATTTCTCTACTGCATATTCCTTCTCTTACGTCAGCACTCTAGCTCCATATATGGACATTTTAACTCTATCATAGAGTTTTGTTTTTTATTTTAAACTCCAGCCAGACTGGCAGCAACATAATCAAATTCGGAATCAATAAAAGACCACAATTAAAAACTTTATCTTGCAAATAAATTTCCAATTCTTATTTTGCTCTGGATTTATTGGCCATGTCATATTGGGTGGCTTTAGCAAATAGTAAAAGATTTTATGAGATTTTTTATAGAAGACGTTTCGTTTTTTTACAAATGACTCCACATTTGAAGTAGTGGCACGTTTTCGTCTTTCATTATGCCACAATGCACAATCAGTTCGATCTGGTGTCACATTGATTTTTTGCTCATCTATATATAAATTAGTAAACTTTTTAGAAAATCTTCTTCTCCAACGCGTATCAAAGAGTGCGACAGATCAAAGCCAAGAAAAATGATTTATTTAGTTCGAAAAGATATACATTACTTTAAAAGATTAAATAGTTGTTAACATGCTGGAATTAATTATTCCCAACTCGAAGATATATTCATTAAAAAAAAAATCCCGTGCAATATAAAATTTATAATTCACATCTTACTGTATACCTTTTAATTACGAATATATTTTTATAATAAATAAATTATAAAATTAATTTAAAATAATTAAGCGAAATTACTATATGTAAAAAATAACAAAGTGTACAGACATAAAACAAAATAAATTCAAGTCACTTGCGTACTGTTTTTTACTTATAAATAGTAGAAAAAGATATATATTTTGTTGGTGTCACCCTTTAGACGAATTAGCTTTCAACGTATTTTTTTTATTGTAAGAAATTTAACTGCTCCTGTTGTAACCTACAAAATGAACTTGGTGATTCCACCAAAATTTTTTAAACAAAAAAAAAAAAATTATTAAAGTATTAACTACAATTAAAAAGGTTGTCTACTACGGTTACACAAGTTTCGGTTGTTCCGGTGTCAACCTTCGGGCCTTCGACGTCGCTCAGACGGCAGCTAGGGGGTGGATAGCTTACAAAAATTCCGGAAATAGTAGACAAATAAATAGGCGCCAACTGGGTCTATATAGTGGCCAAACTATGATCCTATTTCCCCAAAAACCCAGTAAATGAGGAAAGAAATAAAAGACAAACCTCAACTTATGTTCCTTTATAAAGAAAAAAAAAATATTTAGTAAATATACAAACTAATTACCTGATGGCTTAGATAATAAAAAAAGTTGGAGGAAATTAAAAGGAAAAACTTACACAGTGTATGTATATGCATAACCCAAAAAATTAATAAATGTATCAAAGTATGGAACGGTTCGTCGTTAGCTTGGTACCAGGCATGACGCTTGCGCAAAACATTAATTTCCACCTTACATAAAAAAAATATAATATAATAGTTAACTTAAATATTGTGCATCACCGTACCTATACTACTTCATATATTATAAAAACAGTAAACTTATAATCTTTATAATCTTATAACCCTCTCCAAATTGGAAGGCGATATCTGCCTAACTTTTGGTTAAGACCAAACTACCCAAAAGAAAATTATTAAACCATGAAATTTTATAATTAAGTATAATTCATAGAACTAAATAAAAATATCAAAAAAATAATAAAAATACAACATATAAAGGACTTTAGACAGAGGTTATTTAATTAAACTCCCAGATTGGAAGAGGTTACTTAATCTCTGCCCCCACACGGGTCTTCTGAGATTGCTTAACTTATAGTTAAGTCTTATCATAAAAAGAAAAATAAACAAAATGTAAAAGTGAAGAATAAGGTTAAATTTGACTGTAGTTCTTAATAACCGAAGATTTACAACTTATGCGTAGAAGCAGCCCAGATGTTCTGCAACTAGAAGAATCACTACTCCAGCATTAAGTACTTATTTAAATAAAAAAAATAATAATAATAATAATAAATGAAAGATACACAAAGGACTTCAGACACAGAGGTTATTTACTTAAACTCCCAGATTGGAAGAGGTTACTTAATCTCTGCCCCCACACGGGTCTTCTGAGATTGCTTAACTTATAGTTAAGTCTGGTCCATTTAATAATAAATAAATTGAATAAAGTAAAATTATGGCAGTAGCCCTTAATAACTGAAGAATTACAACTTAAACGTGGAAGCAGTCCAAGTGTTCTGCGACCCGAAGGATTACTACATCAGCATTAAGTGCTTAAATTAAGTAAAAATTTAAAATATTAATCAATTAAACGATGTAACATTTGATAATACTTAAGTTATGAGTGAAAGAACCCTAGAACATTCTATGCTCAAAAGTATAAATAATGTTGAGAATACCTTGACAACATTCGGTTGAAAGTGAATGTATAATTTAACAATGCACGCATGAAACCTTCAATATAACGTATAAGAAAAACCTGATAGTAGGGTGTCTTCTTTCACAGCATTCCCATCTTCCTATCCAGAACAAGAAACATTCTTGTAAATCTAGCTACAAGTAAACTAGGTGGCTAGCATACCAATGTTCTGTGTCCCCTCGATGAGTCCACGATGAAACCGTTGAACTCCGGACGATATAACCCTCTGTGTACAACTGTTGAAATCCTGGGTCAACAATCCCTTGGGTCAAACTGTCGTCGAATCCTGGGCTAACAACCCCCTGGGTTAAAATTGTTGTCTAATCCTGGGCTAACGAGCCCCTGGGTGAAACCCTTAAAATATTACAAAGAAAAATGTCAATACACGTTGACTCAAGTATCCCGAACTATAGGATTACCCAAAAATGTACATAAACTAGAAAATATTCAGCATCTAGGATAAAGAAAAATTACATTGGTTCAACAATGAGTCATAAACAGTATTATGAGCTCAAATAATTAAAATTCTGTTACACATGGTTGGTAACATAACCTAATATATACAAAACATACCTTTTTCGTAAAGGGTTAACTTGGTAGCCTTTCAAGGCTGAGAACCACGTGAGATGATTCACAGTACAACAATATTCCACACTCCAAATGCTGTGAACTCCCGATTATTGCGTTAAAATCCTATATTAGATATGGGCTGGACCAATGACCATGGGAATTTACCAATTCACTAAAATTCCCCTCAAAATACGAAATGTCCATTTACCCACAATTAACCATGAAATAGAATCTAAAATCCCCTTTAATTAGGGTAAGCCGATGGGGCTAAATATTAAGAAAATTCTATTTCGACACAAAAATCGTCTCTCGTGACTGAATACCCACTGACAGAAAAAAACAATACGTCAGCCGTCCAAAATGGCCGAAATCCCTTTCCGATAAATGTCAAGTGGGTTCAGAAATTCATCCTCAAGAATTCCCCACTATATAACTTAACAGACCATTTACGAAAGGTACCCTAAAAACTATATTTATATACAGTATAACTACATTTGGGAAACTGTTCCCGACAAAAAATTAACACAACAGCGATCGCAAAACAAAATCCCTCACGACTTAAAATCGCTCATTGTGAAACTACCTTACCTCGGGTTCTGAGCCCGATATTGGAACGTCCCACCAACATGACACTTGTCGGTGTTCTGTCGTCAAATGACGTTTATGTCATTCACTGTCACAATTAATAAACATTAATCCAATTCTGACAGCTATAAACAAAATAAACAACAAAGAAAATCTTAAAGAATGGTATCGTAAATAATTAATTACCCAAAGGTGAGACTATAATACATAATATGCATAAATTTACAACGAAACTTGGTCTATTTTTAGGAGAATCTGGCAAATTAAAACAGTGAACACTACACCGCAAATATGACCAATGTACAAAATATTATACTAGTGGTGAGATGGAATAAATTGTAATAATGATGTCCAAAAGTTAGAATACAGGTGAAATTAGTTAATGACAAAAATAATAGTGATATCATCAATACGATTTTACCCTTTTTTTTCGTATGATTAATCAGGTAAGCCAAAACAATGTTATTAATTCGTGGGGCCAAAAATGAACGTTACACTGTAGGTAAAAATTAAATATATTGTTCCCTTCTAGCATTTTTATTTGTATTTCTTTTTGTTAGAAAGACACCTTATTAGGTTTTTTTCAAAAGAAACCGAATTAAATTTTCAATAAGTAATTCCAGACGGGTACGTGTTAAGCTTTTGGCTGTACTTATATAATTTTTCTTGTAGTGAAAATAAAAAATAATTCGTAAAATTGGTTTACTATGAAACCCTTACATATTAAACATTATTTCGATCTTAGCATTACAAAAATGATTTACGTAAAACAATAAGGTGTACAAATACGTAAAATTTATTTACCCCTCGTAATACATCAGTAAAATATATTATAAATTGTTTTCATTCACTAATATTAATTTCTTAAAAATCTAACAGAGGCTCCACTTTCCAGACGAAAAATCTTGCAATGTAAGGGTTCCGTAGTACCCAACTTTTAACGTTTGTTTTTGACTATTTTTAAAAGAAAATAATATTAACTTGTAGGTAAAGGTTAAATGTATGCTCCTCTGGAATCACTTTTTCAAAATTTAATTTAGATTTAAAAAAAAAAACATTGAGAAAATAGGTAAAAAAATCGAGTTTTATATTTTCTTTTTTTTTTTAGAAAAAACAATATAAAATTTTCTTTTATAAAAATAAACTTTAAAAGTGGGTTACTACGAAACTCTTGCATGCTCCGCTCTAAAGCCAAATAAATACTCCTCTTAAGAAGAAAACGAATAGTCACTGGCCTTTGACGGTTGATCCATTGAAAATTTTAAAGGTTATGTTTCTATTTTTGAATTGAGAGGTTTATACTTTAATATTTAATTTTATTTTTCAGGAAAGCTACTAGAAGAAATTTAAGAAGACATTTTCAATGAACTAGACAGATTTATGATGGGAGTAGAATACTCAAAATAAATTGATATATTGTACTGACACGATATCCAGAATAAAGTTAATAGTTTTACTTTGCTTTTATTTATTTTATAGTAACTTAGTGGAAAATAGGATGAGTATAATTTTTGTTATCAATTATGCTCAGAAAAATATTAGGATTTAAATTAATCTAATATTTACAATTGATATGAAATACCAGAAGTTCAATCTTTAACCTATTAAAATTAATTATGTATGGGAGATTAGAGGAAAACCGAGGAAAAGGTTAAACATATTTAATGTTTGAAAAACTTTTGAGACTGGGTTTGTACGATTAGCCACAATAGATTTGGGGCTACAGACGGCTACTTTCTTGAGTCAAGAAACACAATATAGTAGCGTAATTGGATTACAAGCAACTATTCGACATTTTGACTATATTTTGTAGATTTTTACGAATTTCCTCATCATAACGAAGATTTTATGAAGACGTTCAGTTGAATAGATAAATATAAATAATATATTTCAGTTTTAAAAACAAGACACAAATTTTCCACAATTAATTTATCTTCCTGTGGCCACTCTTTTAATTTTTTTATTCCAAAAACCGGGCGGCACGTTCGTTACGAGACCTAATTGAGAATTATTAGAATTATGTTCAGGGGAAAAAGAATATACGCGCTTTTTTTAATTGTGTATCAGCCACGAATCTACTGAATTTTTCTGCAGGGACAGATTGAATTAATATTAATTTATTTCGGCGATTTTTGCTTCAAATGACGCACCTCTATGCGAGGTATATCGAAACAAAATGTTAGCCTTGGAGGTACAACAAAATGATCTATAGAAAGAAAACTAATTTAAAATAAATTCAAGGACTACCCAAAGAAGTGAAACAGTTGTTAAAAGATTGTTACTTAAAAATATTAGTTTTAATAATTTCATATAAAATTTGTTTCATTAAATACAGTTTAACATTTTTTTAAAATGAAAAAAATCTTAAAATCATGTATCACAATTTAATATTAGTTACCATATTTCTCCGAAAAACAACTACTCCTCAGGATAATACCGTAACACTAAAATCCAAAGAAGAATAGCAGAAAACTAAAATTATTTTTCAACAATCTAATACTTTTATTTTTCTTACTAAAAAGAACGTCATTTTTGCAACGATTTCGTCATTGTTAGGTCTCTTCAGTCATAAAACAATATTTTTCGAGTTATTTCATGGTCACCTGTGTTTGCTTTAGAAAATCCAGACATTGCAGCAAACACATTAGTTAACATTTTTGAAAATGGTCTTATAAAATGCACAGAGAACAGTAAATTAATAAGAAAACGAGATAAAATTGCACCCTGGACTGCTCACTTCAATTATTGAAAAAAATAAAATGTTTGTTAATATTCAGAAATATCCCAATAATTTAGAATTAAAAAAAAATTATTATAATTATAGAAATAAAATTAACACTCTAATTACAAAAACAAAATTTAATTATTATAAACAAAAAATTGAAAGTGATAAAAAAATTCTAAAAAATTGTGGGACGTGGTACAGCAAATAAGTAAAACAAAAAACAAACGAAAGAAATTGTTAAAATAAAAAAAACAGTATCGGCGAATTATTAACAAATAAATACGAAATTGAAAATGAATTTAATAAAGTTTTTGATAACATGGGGCAGAATCTTGCCAAAAACATAAAAGTGGATCCGACATATAATTACAAAAGAAAATCCGTCCAAAACTCATTTGTTTTTATCTATGGTTGATATAACAGATATTTTTAACGTTATTGGCGAATTAAAAAAACAAAAAAGGCTGTTGGTGATGACAATATAAAAGCTTAAGGTATAAAAGCTAGAACCACTGTGTTTCTTGATAAATAAATGTATTGACCAAGCAATTTATCCATCGATCTTTAAAAGTTCAATAATTATACCAATTCATAAAACAGGCGATGTTACAGAAATTTCTAATTATCGACCTATAAGTCAGGTAACACATTTCTCAATAATCTTTAAAAAAATATTAAAAAATCGTCTTCAATATTATTGCAAAAAGTATAAAATAATTTCAGACTGTCAATATGGATTTCGAAAAAAAAAGTAACGAAGATATCATTTTAAGACTTACAACAAAAATCACAGATTCTCTAAATGAGAGTAAACCATGCCTAAGTATATTCTATGACTTATCAAAAGCATTCGATACCGTCAGTCACCGCCTACTTTTACAGTCACTGAAAGATATCGGAACACATGGAAAATGCAACAAACTCTTTGAAAGTTACCTGACTGACAGAATCCAGACTGTGAGAGTGGGTAAAGTTTGCAGTGGTGTGGAAACCATAAAGTACGGTGTACCTCAAGGGCCCATATTTGGTCCTATGCTATTTAATATATGTATATTAATCCGTTATTTTCTTTAGATACATGTAATACCATTATTGGATTTGCTGATGATACGGCAATTTTTTATAATGCAAATAGCTGGATAAAAGTAAAAGTTAAAGTAGAACAAGACTTTTCAAATATTAAAAGATATCTCGATAGCAAAATATTGGGTGGCACAACATTGATCGAAAAACATTTGATCGAAATGGAAATTTGATCGAAAATACATTTTATCGAATGGCATTTGATCAAAAATACATTTGGTCGAATAACATTTGATCGAAGATATATTTTATCGAATAATATTTTATCGAAAAAACAATAGATCGAAAATTCATTAGATCGAAAGGACAATATATCGAAAATCGACATTAAAAATAGTAAAATATCAAAAAAAATCAAAAGATACCATTCAACCGTCCGTCTAATCCCTACTACCAGGGAAACTAAACTAAGCGGCTATCAAAATTAGGTACTAATGGCAAATTTAAAATTTTATCCTTACAATACTGTTAATTTAAAATTAATTATTTTAGAGCTAAACGGTTATTTGGATTAAAAAAATGTGATTAATTCACACAAAATATGTATTTCAATAAGGTCGAGTTGTCTCGCGATGGGACATTTTTGGTAAATTATTTTATAAAGTTCTCTTTATATAAAAAATTTTATTAATTTACCTAACCTGTGCGACCTGAAGCCGTCGCGGTTTGCCACACAAAAAATATAGAAAAATAGGAAAAATTCGAACAAAAATTTTAACTAATTTACCTAACCTGTGCTACATGGGGCCCTCGAGGGTGGCTTCGCAAAAAAAATTACCTAACCTGTGCGGCCTGGTGCCCTCGAGGATGGCTTCGCAAAAAAAATATATACAAAAAAGGGAAAAATAAAGAAAACCTAACCTATTTACCTAACCTATACAGCCTGGAGCAATTTAACTAATTGCTCTGACACAGCTTAGGTAATTAGCTAGGTTTTTTTAAAAGCTGGTGAACACATTAGATATCCAGATAAGTCTACTTTCGGTCATCATATTAAATTCAACAATCATAACTTTACTCCTTCTGAGAATGTTACTGTTCTTCATAATATGTTTTAATTGCAACTCTTAACTAAATCTGCTTAAAAACCTTGATATTTACAGAGAGTTTAATAAACCAAATATCATACGTGTTGACACTCAAATCTATCTCAATATCAAAGTGCCTCCTCTCTTTAAGAGTATTGGCAACGGTTGGCCTGAAGTTACCTAGTCAGCTTCGCCTTGAATCTTATTGCAGCTGAATTGATCTTGTCTTTTCCAGCGATTGTTGATTTCGTGGCCAAGAGTGTTTTTCCTCTTTTTTAGCTGGAAAATCTGGTATGCTTGTGAATTCGGTTTGGCTGGGACCGGCCTGCTCAATTCTATTGTTTTCAGCTTGGCACCTTTTTAATTTTTAATAATTTTTAAAAAAATATGTTTTTTACTTTCACTTGCTGTATATTTTATAATTCTATTTAGTTCATTGTAATCTTTTGCTGTTTAAAATTTAAAAGTCCCGCCATAACTTGATCTTGCTTTCTCATTGGTACCAACCCACTTTTATCATTTTCAATATCAACTTTTGACAAATTTTTACAAAATTAATTTCAATTTCTCAAGTTGGCATTTTTCTTTACAACTTCATTGTCAAATGTCAATTGTCACTCATTCTGTTTTGGTACATTGTCAAAATGGTCACGTTTTTAAAAAAACCGTGTGCATATTTTTTGTACCCCAACTTGCCTTCGCCTCACGGAAGTGTACAAGTTTCTTTATTTTTTAATTTTTTTTTAGTGATGTAAGAGTTGATTATATTGTAACAGCTCCGTTTTTTTCTTTTATAGAGTCGTTGATGATGGCTTAAGATTCCGAAAGCGCTCAGACAAAATTTTTATAGAGCCTTATTAAATAAAACTCAATATTACACACTTTAAATACTCTCTCGATTTATTTCTTATTACCCAGTGAGTACATTCCACTCAATCTCTTCTAAACAATAATTAGTTGGCCTGTGGAATCAAAAATATTATTTTTTTTAACTTTGGAAAACCGGCGACTAAAGAAATTTTAGAAAATAATTAGAAAAATGTGCCATCAGAACTTCACTTGTAACACCCTGTATCTATAAAACGAATCGTTTTCGGATCTATGTTTATATGAACTTTTACTTCTATTTGAGGATGTAGATTACGCTGTTTAAATATGACCGTCTAATTACGGGGCACCCTGTATATCCAATCATATATGAATTAGTTTACCAGTTCTTTTATTGCCTGACACTTAGATTGCTCTAAAATCTCATTTAGTATAGATTTGATTATATTTTTCCATCCTCATCTTCTTTCTAGATCTGAGAATCTCCACTACTTTATCTTTTAAATGTTAGTAGCCAGTTATGTTTTTGATTTCTTGCGTTTAGAGTTAGAAATACTCTTTTATTAATAATACTAATGTATGTACGCTCACTTATTAAGTAATAAAATACAGTAGGACATCGTGTTAATTAATTTCTTACCCCTGGATGGTACCTTGTAGCAAGCATCTTGGAACCAGATGGACGGTTTCTGTATTCTGCAAGGTGTTTTGGTCTTCTTCTTCTTTATTATGATCTAACAGTACAGTTATCATTACACATTTTCTGTTAAGAAATATTTTTTGGGACACTGCTGTGTTAGTTGAGCTGCTATAACTTAATTCCAGAGATTTGGTAAGTTCTTTTTTAAAGATGTTTAAAGATAGATAATTGAAAGGCACACTCTTCTTTAGAGGAAATTGCATGACCATATAAGGCGTTTTCGAAAACTTACCCGGATCAGAAAGATTATGGATCCTATTGTTCATGTACCTATGGTTACTAACCCCATCCTTGTTCGGAAACTAGTAGATTACTGATCCAGCTTTGTGATAGAGATAAATATTTTGTAACCCACTCTACGAGTAGATTAGTAATAGATCCACAAGCGCACCATATGATTTTATAAAGGGATAACGCAATTTTTTGGTGTTTGGTGTCTGCCAGTAGTAGCTTTGAAGTTTTTTCTACATTCAATTAGTTATAACTTGTAATATTTATGCCTCTATTGCGGCTTTATTAGTCAGACTCTAAATACGTTTAATTAAAATGGTTCTTTACCAAATAATATGGAAAAATCAAAGATTGACAGACATAGGCAAACAGGATCCAACTCGTTCGTAAACTGTTGGCATAAAGTTCAGTGATCCACGTGATCCATCGGGTAAACCCAATAATTTGGATTTCTTATCTGTAGTAGGTTTCCGAAATGCTTATAGATTCTAGTACTGAACTTGGATTTTAATTTTAAAACTAATTAGAAGGGCTATTATATAGCGCCTTATGGCCTCTCTGAAAATAAATTAGAGTTTGATAAAAAACTGGTTTTATGAAACCGATTTCTACAAAATTTTCTGGTTTAAAGGTGGCCTTAAGCCTACCACTGTTACTAATGCCCTCTATGTTGACCATATCAGAATGAAGTATTGCAACGCGGGTGACTTGTCACCTTAATTACTCGCCCGCTTTCGAACAAAAATGATTAAAAGAACTTTTCGTTATGTGTATACTAAACAAAATTTATAGCTCAGCCTCGATTTTCACCTACATACGTTATTGGGAGGGACGTACATTCCTAAACTGGCGTTAGTCGGATTATTACCGAGTGCGCTCACTTTTTTTAGGGTTTTCACGTCCTAAACTGGAATAATGAAAAGCTTTTATTGCTTGTACAGTAGGGGATTTAAATGTGGAAAAAATTGAGCTTAGCAGATATTTTAGTGAAAGGTCTTAAAAGATTCAATAGCTTTGCATTGCTTTAAAAATTTATTTATCTGAATTACTTCGGTGTTTTGATATCTGCAGTTAAGCAGAGTTGACTCTGGTAAGAACTTTGGTCGGCAAACGCTGGTAGCACCGTAAGTAATGTCCAAAAATTTTGATGGGGCAGTTTCTTACCATGGGTGTCGCTAGAAACTTTTGCGATTTGGTTTAAATATAGGATAAAGCTGCTAGACATAATTTCAAATTGACACCTATACCTAAACAAAATGGCCTACTTTCGGTTTTACTGAAAATGACATTAAGATTGACTTTGTAAACAGATCACTCTGTATAATTGATGTTTTTTTAGAAACTATTCAAATTACATATGACAGTATTGCCGAATTTTATTTCTTCCATTTTTTTTTTTAATTTTGCGGTAGAAGGCCATGAACTAAAAAATAACGTTTCAGTAGCCTACAAAAACTTCAAACAAAAACCATTTTACCAAATGAGTCGAAGATAAATCATTCATATAAATATTAGATTTCTAAACCGTGTTTTTACTTAAATATTACTTTCTTGAATGGCACCATAAAATGGAAAATTTAAAAATCAAACTTGGCATTTGCTGTAAAACCAGATGTCGGCCATTTTGTGTAAGTATATATGTCAATCCTGTATTAAGTCAAGTATGTGTGTTCTAACTTTGATCCAAATCAGTCACCCGATATATTACTGATTAATATGTAAGTTGGATATTACGAGTATGGTTCAAATTAAATCAGGAATTTTCTTTTTATTCTTTATTAAATCAAAATTTTCAGTGAAAATGATATAATACTAATTTTCGACATACTCTCCATCTAAGTCTATACACCATTGTCATCTTCTTGCGAGCTTCATAATGTCTTTTTATAAAAGCATTTCGGTTGAATAGCAAGCCAGTTTTGCACAAAGATCTCCACTACGTAATCGGCTTTAAACATTGTGACAAATCAGGGTCATAGGAAGGGGGGGTGTAATGATTTCCAATACAATTTGACCTGATTCGTCTTAACTTTCCCCACACCAAATTAAAGAACTACTTGGAATAAACAAAAGATAACTTCTCTATATTGTTGACGAAGTCTTTTGGACATTTTATAAAATTTAATATCCTTGTTGTAATTTGTTTTTAAAATAATTCGTTGTGCTACACAAACATTAACTGATTGGAACGTCATCTTTCAGAGTACCAATAAAACACAATTAAAACTTCAATAATAGTACGTACCACACCTGGTGAATATACAGATCCTCGTTGGCTCTGAGGTATATCCCTTAAAAATGGAAAGAGGTAAAAGTGGTATTCATACCCAAACCTGAAAGGATCAATTACACTGTCCCAAAAACATAGCTACCAATTAATCTGACATCGTTTTCCATAAAGACATTGGAAATGCTATACGAAATGTACATAAGGGATGCAGTGATTAAAACAACACCACTACACCTCAATAAACGTGCGTACGCCCCAGGCAGATTTACTGATTCGGTCGTTTATCTAGTTACTGGCCGGATAAAGAGATTCCTGGACAATAAGGTGTCTGCCTTGGGTGTTTTCATAGACATAGAAGATGCTTCTGATAAAACCACCTTCCTAAAGATAATACACTAACTAACAGGAATGTTCTACATATGGTTAGTGGGTGGATACATAACATGCTCTCAAAGCAAGCAGTAAACATAGGTGTAAAAGAAGTGAATATAAGAGGCTTGGTTGCGAGGGGATGTCCATAGGGAGCCGCCTCAATAATGACAGTCACTACACAATAGAATATGCAGATGACATGGTCATTCTGCAAACAGGGAATTTAGAGAACATACTCTGCTGAAGAATGCAAGTAACTCTAAAAATTATAGAACATTGGTGCAAGGACCATTCACTGTCAATTAATCCAAAGAAAACAAAAATGATCCTTTTCAAAAGAAAAGGGATGAAAATGGAGCTCCTAAACACAAAACTAAACTTTGCAACAGAGGTGAAGTACCTAGGTCTCACCATTGGCAGCAAGTTTACATAGAATTTGCATTTAGAAAACAGAGTCAAAGAAGCATATATTGCTTAAGAACAATGCCGCCGAACCGTGAAGAGCACCTGGGGCTTCTCCCGCATACACTTACACGGCTATCATAAGACCTATGCTAACATATGATGCAGTTGTGTGGGTAACAAGAATCCAAAAATTAACAGCTATTCGTAAACTAGAACAAATTCAAAAAACAGCATCTCTCAACATAACAGGAGCCATGAAAACAATACCGTCTAGAGCCATAGAAGTCATTCTTAGTCTCACTCCACTTGATATTTACATCAAGTAGATTGTTCTGACGACAATTACACGCCTTCGCACGGTTGGAATTAAACCTGATGTAGGATCTGGTAGGACGAGACGTCACTTTTGGCAAAAGGCGCTTGATAGGCATCCACTGCTTCAAGCGAACACAGCCTCCATCTCAACGAGATATATCTTCCATAAGCCATAAAAATAAAAAGTTAGAACAAATAGAAGAGCCGGAAGTGGCAGGTACAATTCATACCTACACCGATAATTCTATAGCAAAACAAGGATCAGGATATAAAATATACTCCAGATCCTTAAACCTAAATATAAAATGGGCTGTGATTGATAGTGCTAGTAAAGTTCAAACAGGACTAACATGGATGCTCATAGCATCAAAAGAAATCACCAGAAACAATATCACTGAAAGGAACATGCTCATCTATATAGATAGCAGACAAGCACTACTCACCCTGAATAGACCACAAATTTATTCAGGGTTAGTACTAGAATGTTACGAAGCTAAGACGTATCAAAGGTTACGCCATATCGAAAGGTTACCGTCTTGCTGATTCACTAGAAAAGAAAGCAGTCAACCAAATACTTTTTGGATCTGGCCCTTCTATTGGCCTGACAAAGATGGGATAAAACAAGAAACTGCTGAGTTGCCAAGAAGCTCTTAAGTTATCCTGACAACACTGTAGCAAACAAATGCTTGACTATGGCTAGACAGAATCTGCGCCTAGTCACAGGCAGCCTGACTGGTCATTACTAAGTGCGAAGGCATCTCCATATCATGGGTCTGTCAAAATCCACACTCTGCAGAGGGTGCGAACAAGAAGATGAGACCATCGAGCATATCCTTTACGATTACTCGACGCTCTCATTTATTAGAAGATTTATGTTTGGCGAGTATCGGATTACACCGGCTGATATAAGAGAAGCACCTCTTGGCGACGTTGTCAACTGTAATAAATCTGTAGGCTGGATCACGAGCTAGGAGTTGCCTATCATTTAGGGAGGATGCACAATGGGCCTAGTGAGGCATAAGTGCCGTGGAGTAACCCACCCTCCACTGGTTACAGATACAGAGAGTACGTACTGTTTCTAGACAGGCCCCTAGATTTCCGACTAGGCGTTTCCATACGATTTTATACCGACATTTTTTGTGCTTGAATGAAAGAATCTGGTGTATTTTTTAATTCTTATATTTTTAAATTTCTTTTTTCCTTGATAAGCAGTTTTTTTGTTTTGTTTATTAGGTTTTGTTAAATGTATCTATACAACTATGAATGTATCACAAATCTTTACGTTTTATTTTCATTTTTACTTTCCTATCTGTATACAGATATATTACTTTCCTATCTGTATAAAGATATAAGAAAAGTATAGGAATCATGATTTTTTTCGACCTCGAGTTTTCGACGGATTTTTACGTTTTGAGGTCCCCTGAATCCGTTTTGATTATTTTCGCGATGATGTCTGTGTGTGTGTGTCTGTGTGTCTGTGTGTCTGTGCGTCTGTGCGTCTGTGCGTTTGTGCGTTTGTGCGTTTGTGCGTCTGTGCTTCTGTGTGTCTGTGTGTCTGTGTGTCTGTGTGTCTGTGTGTCTGTGTGTCTGTGTGTCTGTGTGTCTGTGTGTCTGTGTGTCTGTGTGTCTGTGTGTCTGTGTGTCTGTGTGTCTGTGTGTCTGTGTGTCTGTGTGTCTGTGTGTCTGTGTGTCTGTGTGTCTGTGTGTCTGTGTGTCTGTGTGTCTGTGTGTCTGTGTGTCTGTGTGTCTGTGTGTCTGTGTGTCTGTGTGTCTGTGTGTCTGTGTGTCTGTGTGTCTGTGGGTCTGTGCGTCTGCGTCTGTGCGTTTGTGCGTTTGTGCGTCTGTGCGTCTGTGCGTCTGTGCGTCTGTGCGTCTGTGCGTCTGTGCGTCTGTGCGTCTGTGCGTCTGTGCGTCTGTGCGTCTGTGCGTCTGTGCGTCTGTGCATCTGTGCGTCTGTGCGTCTGTACGTCTGTGTGTCTGTGTGTCTGTGTGTCTGTGTGTCTGTGTGTGTGTGTGTGTGTCTGTGTGTCTGTGTCTGTGTCTGTGTGTCTGTGTCTGTGTCTGTGTCTGTGTCTGTGTCTGTGTCTGTGTCTGTGTGTCTGTGTGTGTGTGTGTGTGTGTGTGTGTGTGCGTCTGTGCGTCTG
Source organism: Psylliodes chrysocephalus (assembly GCA_927349885.1). Taxonomy (NCBI): domain Eukaryota; kingdom Metazoa; phylum Arthropoda; class Insecta; order Coleoptera; family Chrysomelidae; genus Psylliodes; species Psylliodes chrysocephalus. Next base: position 4,895,267 of record OV651815.1, read on the forward strand.
TGCGTCTGTGCGTCTGTGCGTCTGTGCGTCTGCGTGTCTGCGTGTCTGCGTGTCTGTGTGTCTGTGTGTCTGTGTGTCTGTGTGTCTGTGTGTCTGTGTGTCTGTGTGTCTGTGTGTCTGTGGGTCTGTGCGTCTGCGTCTGTGCGTCTGTGCGTTTGTGCGTTTGTGCGTCTGTGCGTCTGTGCGTCTGTGCGTCTGTGCGTCTGTGCGTCTGTGCGTTTGTGCGTCTGTGCGTCTGTGCGTATGTGTGTCTGTGTGTCTGTGTGTGTGTGTGTGTCTGTGTGTCTGTGTGTGTGTGTGTGTGTGTGTGTGTGTGTGTGTGTGTGTGTGTGTGTGTGCGTCTGTGCGTCTGTGCGTCTGCGTGTTTGCGTGTCTACGTGTCTGCGTGTCTGCGTGTCTGCGTGTCTGCGTGTCTGTGTGTCTGCGTGTCTGCGTGTCTGCGTGTCTGCGTGTCTGCGTGTCTGCGTGTCTGCGTGTCTGCGTGTCTGCGTATCTGCGTATCTGCGTGTCTGCGTGTCTGCGTGTCTGCGTGTCTGCGTGTCTGCGTGTCTGCGTGTCTGCGTGTCTGCTTGTCTGCGTATCTGCGTGTCTGCGTGTCTGCGTGTCTGTATGTCTTTATGTCTTTATGTCTTTATGTCTTTATGTCTTTATGTCTTTATGTCTTTATGTCTTTATGTCTTTATGTCTTTATGTCTTTATGTCTTTATGTCTTTATGTCTTTATGTCTTTATGTCTTTATGTCTTTATGTCTTTATGTCTTTATGTCTTTATGTCTTTATGTCTTTATGTCTTTATGTCTTTATGTCTTTATGTCTTTATGTCTTTATGTCTTTATGTCTTTATGTCTTTATGTCTTTATGTCTTTATGTCTTTATGTCTTTATGTCTTTATGTCTTTATGTCTTTATGTCTTTATGTCTTTATGTCTTTATGTCTTTATGTCTTTATGTCTTTATGTCTTTATGTCTTTATGTCTTTATGTCTTTATGTCTTTATGTCTGTGTGTCTGTGTGTCTCTGTGTCTGTGTGTCTGTGTGTCTGTGTGTCTGTGTGTCTGTGTGTCTGTGTGTCTGTGTGTCTGTGTGTCTGTGTGTCTGTGTGTCTGTGTGTCTGTGTGTCTGTGTGTCTGTGTGTCTGTGTGTCTGTGTGTCTGTGTGTCTGTGTGTGTGTCTGTGTGTCGCCTAACTCATGAACCGATACACAGAAAAACACCAAATTTAAAACTTAAGCTTTGTTTCAGTGTCCAATGTACTGATTAGATTTTGGACATTGTCGGCACATCTGGGGGGGTACTTTATAGGTGGTCATTTTTATATTTTATGAAATATATCTGTTATTTACGTTTGGGGAAGAAAATTCTTTAAATAAAAGTTACTTCTTATATTATTATCTAAAATTTTTGTTTTATACAAAATTTTCCAAAAATGGTCCGTATTCGAGAAATTTGACAAAATGTAAAAAAATATTTTTTTATAAAAATTGTTCGAAGAAAAGTTGTTTGTTATATAATTCTCTATAATTTTATCTCATACATAATTTTTCTAAAATGTTTTATGTCAAAATTTCCTGAAATGGTCCGTATTCGAGAAATTTGACAAAATGTGCAAAATTCCGATTTTTATGAAAATTGTTGAAATAAAAGTTGTTTGCGATATCGATCTCTATAATTTTTGTTTATACATGATTTTTATAAAATGGACCGTAATAGAAAAATTGTAGGAAAGGTGCTAAATTTAAATTTTTCAGTATTTTCGTTTTTAATGAATATCTATAGAAAAATGTTTTGAGGTAGATGTATGTGGAAAATGTATATATTTATTTTATCCTCTAAACATTTATGAAGGTGCTGCAATAGGTTGTACAAAATAACCGGAAAAAGCCTGTAATAACTAGATAGGAAAGTCATGTGTTGGACACATCAGATTTTTATTAAAACCAATTTAAAATTGTGTTGTTTATTTACTATGGAAGAAGACAGTATTTTAATATAGAAATGAGTTTATGTAATATCGGGTAAGACATGATTTATCTTTTCTTCATACATTTCAGCACACTTTTTGTTACCCATTTTTCAGTGGTGGGGGTATAAATATAAAATGAAAATGTATTACCTTATTTACCCATACTATTTTTAATAAAAAGATATTAGATTATACGTCTATTCCCAACTATTATTTCTTATTATTATAATTCTTTATTTTACTTGCTCCAATCATAATCTTGTATTCTGTCCCTGGCATTCGATATGTTTTTAGTTACCTATCTAATGTTGCTGGCTGGCATGACATAACATTTTAAACATGATACTATAGATATTGTGTTTAAGCAAATCTTCGTTATTATAAGAGATAGAGTTATTTTGGGACACGCAATAAACACAATATCTACTTGGGGTAAAAAGAGCATTTTTGATAAAAATGTTGGACACTGTGTTTTAAACTGTCTCAGCCGTATTATATATCAACTTATCAAACGTGTTTTGAAAGATATGAATAGGTGCATAGCAGTTCATGGAAAATTATTTAGGTCAATAGCATAGTTCTACTCGAGAATATAAAACACTAAATCACAAAAAATTCACAATTTTCCCGAATAAATGCATTTTCGTATGGAGTAAACACACAAAGAATCACGGCGGTAATAATTTCGCACTTACTCAATGATTAAAACGGGGATATATTTTAATTTGGGGCGACAAAACTCCGGCGTCCGTTCGCCACCGTCTGCAGATTTATTTATATCAAAAACTAACTTTTAAATTAGATAAAAGTACAACTTTCATCATAGACATAATTCACGAGCATGGACCGCAAGCAAAGACACTGCCAGTTTTCGAAATTAATTTATTTTTCTGCTTTTATTTATTCAAAAAAGGTGGGCTTAATTAAGAGTTATTATAATTAGATGGAAAAAACAATCTTTTGCTTTTTGTAAACAGAGAAATTGCTAGGCAGGTAAATGGGAAGTTGAAATTTGTTTGAAATGGAAAACTACTTTAACTATTGTCAACAAGACACTAAAGTAGTATTCAAATAAAGGTAGTTCGATGCCTATAACGAAAACTATAGTAACCCATTTTTGATGAAGTTAAGAAAATTTGGAGTAATATTTTGTTCCTAAAAAATTAGGGATAGAACGATACCGATACTAATATCGGTATATCGGCATATCGGCAGTTGTTGCCGATTATCGGTCTCTTATCGTATCGGCAAGATAATTGCCGATAAATCGGCGAAACCAATTTTTTGCACTTTTAACTCTTTTCAGTGCATAAATGAAATACTTTGTTAATCAAAATAAATTTTTTTATTCCAAAGGTAAAATTTTTACTAAAAAAGTTAAACAAAATAATCAGCAACCGTTCTCTTTCTACCAGCGCCCGTTTCCGCTTCCATTTTATTTGAACTCTCCATTTAAATAGAATATTTTTATTTATTATTTATTTTGTCTCCTCTTATTAACAGTCAAGTTTAAAACGCCGAGTTTTAAAAGGTTTTCCCCGAAATCCGAAATGTCACTCACTACCAATCACAAACGTTTCCTTGCAACGAAAATTATGAAACGGGACTTCCCCGGTGTTTGCTTCGGTCGTGTGTAAATAGAAGGCGTTATGTCAGCCGATACGATATATCGGTATATCGGTACATCGGCACGTAAATATCGGTATCGGCCGATACATCGTACCGGCAAAAAAAACTGATATCGTTCACTATAAAAAATAGTTATTTAAAAGACGCCTCGTACAAAAAAATAAATAACTAACGAATGGTTTTGAAATTGTGGTCCAATACTTCTTATAAATATTTTTTTTTACTTATAAACTTTTTTTGGTAAGAAAAAAAAAATATCAAACCCTCCATAACCTGCACTATGAGCAAATATTTCACATTTTTGAAATTGTGTTGTAGATTTGCTAACACTGTACTTATGATCTTAGCTCTGCAGCTAGATATGCTTCATTTACAGATCATGAGAAAGTTTTTACAAATTTGTTGGTTTTTTATTTAGTTTTAGTGAATTATTTACACGAAAGCGTGTTGTTGTGAATACTCTTCTCACAGCGAAGGTGAGATTGTTAGAGTATAGGTTTATTTAGATACAAAACACCCACTTAAGTCTAGCAACTTATAAGTAAGTACATGCTAAATGTGTATTTTGTTCTAAAAAAAATTGTGAAATAGAACCAAAATGCATTCAAGCAAACTGTTTTTCACCTATTTGTGACACACACTAAATATATTTTTACCAAATATTCGAGCAATGAAAACATGAAATAATTTTTTTTCGCTAGTTTTTAATAAACGAAACTGTGACGTCAAGATCATCATCGATTTATATAGCTCTCTTATACCTTCTCAAACCTTCCAGATACTTTTTGACACGGAATAATATTTCAAGACATTTCAAGACATTTCTCTCTTGCTCTTTCATTTGTACTGTTACTTATAACAACCCCATCAGCACACTGTAGGATAATTCGTGCTGTATGACATAACTTCCTTCTCTCTAATTATTCGTCTCAAATAACCTGATTACTGGGACCTGATTGGAGCCAACGTGGAGGATCTCTACCATGGTATAGCGCTAACTTTTCAAGGTAAACTATCGTCGGTTTACTTCTTGCTGAAAAATGAATGCAGTAGATTAGGTCTCAGTTCCGTTGCAGTTTCTAACAAAGTCCTTTTCGGCACTGGGTCTTCTCTCTTAAAATGTATTCTTGTGGCATACATGTCGATTCTAGCTTCTGCTTTATCGCTATTATCTTTCAAACATTCCCGATCGAATCCGTACATCTTTTCTATTCCTTTTTTAAAGTTATGTATGTATGTGGAAGGTATATGACCCTCTTCTAAAAAGAAGATCATTGGGAAGCTTCATTATCCCTTTCAGTAATCATCATAGGTGAAGTGTAACTGCTCAATTCATGTACATAGCTTCACTATGTTAGCAGAAATAAAGGAATTAATGTGACTTAGTCCCTTTTTGTTTTCAGAGACGAACATTGAAAGATACTCGCAAATGTTTCTATGGTGACTTTCTACCATTCCGGTCAGAATATAATTCCATAGGGACTTCTTGTCTCGCTATAACATTCGTCATAAATGCTTCTGCTACAGTGGTCATTTCCAGGGTTAGAAATAGGCGCTATTTCGGGCCACTTTAGAAAATAGTTCATAATAACCATCAATTATTTGTTTTTCCTTTCTGTTAAGGAAAGTGGTCCAAAGATATATATGGCAATTCGTTCAAAAGACTCTCCGGAAAAAACGGTGCCAGTTTACCTAGGCTTCTAGTTTTGGGTTCTTCTCTGCCAATGCATAGCTCATATTTGTTAAACCAATCTTCTACATCTCGTCGGCAATTGACCCAATAAAATCTTTCCAGAACTCATGCCAATGTCTTTTTAGTATCAAAATGTCCCCCTAAAAGGCTGCTATTAAGCTCCTCCAACACAATTCTGACATGTAATTTAGATAATATTACTTGGCGGACTACATGTATTCCACTTTTGGTGCAACAGGCCATCGTGAAGATACAGAGAATCCCAGTAGCCTTCTATAGTTCGAGTATATTTCGATATCTCTTGTCATGTAGGTCTGAGTCATTTTTTTTTTAGTCTTCCTCACGCTTTTAAGGGTGATTCCGTCTTTGTCATACTCTGGCTTGATAGTGGTCGCCTAAAGACTAACTTGTTTAATTAGCTTCTCTCGTTCTTCGAGCCTTTTGCGGTACCGGCATTGTCGTTCTAAGCAAAGTCGCTTGGAAAGAATGTCTGCGGTTACTTTGATTCATTATCTCAAACTTGTATTGTTACAGTCTTTCTATTTAGCAACTTGTCCTTTAGATTTTTTTAAATTTATCAGCCACTGCAAGGCGCTATAGTCATTTCTAATGATAAAACTTTTAATAAAACGGTAAGTATGGAAGTGTTTAAGAGCTTTGACAATAGCTAAAAGTTCTTTCCTAGTGACGCAATAATTCTTCTCAGCTTTTTCCAAGGTATTACTAAAATTTGCAATAACTTTCTCTTTCCCCTCCTGTTCTTGTGATAGCACGGCGACCACGCTGTGTTGCGATGCGTCGTAGTCGAAAATGAATAGATGAATGCCGTGGTCAATCGCTTCTTGTTGCTCTTAATTACTTTTAAAATTATGTTGCTGCTGTTCTAAATTAGTTTTTAAATTCTCTTCTTGTTGCTGTAAACTAGTTTTTAAATTATCTTGCAGTTGTTCTAAATTAGTTTTTAGATTTTCTTGCTGTTCTTCTAAATTAGTTTTTCAAATTTTTTTGGTAAAAGATATATTGGAATGTTAAGCTGGTCAGTCTCTTTCTTAAAGGTTTCCTGGATTTGTAGTAAACGTTTTATAATTTCCACCGTTTCTTTTCTATGCCCTTCCTCCTTCTCTTCTTCCTTGTCCTTTCTACACCTTTTTTCCTCCTCTTCTCGGCATTCTTCCTCTTCATCTTTGTCTTTTCTCTCCTTTTCCGTTTTTTCTTTTTCTGCTTTCTGCGCCATTCTTTCTCCTCTTCTCGCCTTTCTCTCTTCTCTGCTTCATTTATGCTGGAGGACCTGAGGTATCGATGTCTGTTTAGTAAACAGTGAATCTAGTATATACCACTTAAACTTCTACAATACATCTATTATATTAACGTATAACGTCTCTTATAAAACTGAATTGTGACGTCAACAACTCAAACTTATGTAGCTCCCTTGAACCTTCTTTTATTTGTACTTTTATTTATGACACCCTCAGTACACTGTAGAGTGATGGGTGACATTGCACATTCACTGTATGATTTCGAAAACAGCTGAGAGCCAAGGAAATAACTATATGAAAGAGATGGTTGTTTTGACTAAAGCGAGTCAATAATATTAACCAGAGGTAGAATAAAAGTGCAGTTAAATGAAAGTACACCAAGATTCAGCCAAAACATCGACTTAAGTAAAGAAATTAAAAACATTTCGATGGTCTAATTCTAATACTCCGTATCTACAACAAATTTAAATTTGACTTTTTCGCGTTATTCGGTTGTCCATTTACTCTGTCATTAGTTAAAATACACCGTATTGGCTTCGGACAATATTTACATGAGAAATTTGACTACTGTTTTAACCCGTATTGTAATCACATATAGCACCATCAAACTGAAAAAAACTTCTCCTGTAAAATGTCAATTCATGCATTTACGGAGTATTAGAATTAGACTATCAATTTTATGTCACAATATTTTGAGCAGAACGATATTTGGACACTCACTGTATAATATATTTATAAATGTTCATTTACTAACATTAAATTTTAATTAACTTTCCTTCTCCTAATTCCATTGATAGTAGAGGATAAAACAGCAAGAGTTGAAACGCAATTGATGGCTAAAACTTCGAATCCTCTTAGTCAATAAAGCCCATTCTCTTATCGTCGTTATCGATGAAATATCACTATAATTTAGTCAGTTATAATAAATAGCTCGATAACGAGGAGGCGTTAAAAGTACACTGAAAAAAATGTATCTGAGAAAATTAATGAAATAACCAACACTGGACTATCTGCTTTAGTCGGTGTGACTAGATATCAATAAAAATCGTATTTTTCGGCGCAGAATCAAACTGATTGCCTGATCATATATATTTCTTCTTTCTCTCGATTATTTTTTCTCTTGTAAATTAATCGATTTTCGAAAAGCATTAGAAATGTTTCCACCTCAAATATTTGTTAAATTACACCTTTTTGAATGGCTTTTACGTATTTAAAATTGATTTCTTTAAATAAGTACTGAAAATGTAACAATTGTTTATATTGGCCTAATTTTTTAAATATAAACATTTTAAATTTAAATAAATAATAAAATAATAGACATTAGACAAAAATCGTTTAAATAATAATGAATTTACTAATTTGCTAGATATTTTTTAAATGGTTTACTAAAATTCTTAATTAAAGTGGTGCTCTCAGTAGGATAGTCATTAGGCATATTACTAACAAAGGTTTACAAATAATCCTTGTTAATTATTTAGAAAAGTACAATTTAAAAAATACAAGGACAACCAAGATATGTTGATTAATCAAAGGAAATAATAATATTAATAAAGACGAGGGGTCAACCACTCTATGCAATACTGTACCCTTTTTTTTATCCAAAAATTAAAAGACTATCTTACAAAAAGGAATTATCCTATGGCCATTTTTGTGAGTGAAGATCAAACTGATTCAATTTTAGAAAAAAAAAAATATATTGGAAAGGGTATACAAAATATGGTATTCTACTTTTTCTCATAATCTGGCGATTGTAGATCAAACTTAGAAAATATGGAATGCAAAATAACTGTATTCCTTTAAATACATATACATGCATTGAATTAAATGCGCGCAATCTGTTGATTGTTATAGGCAGATAAAAAAATTAAATTGACATTTTTCTTCCTTGGTTATTCAGTAGTGAACCTTGTAAAGAAATTTTTCAAGAAACTCGTTCAATGACCAGCACGTTTTCTTCAAAGGTAAATTATTCTTTACTAGATATTATGAAGATACTGAATAGATGCAGGCAATAAATGAGACAAGTACAGGCCTATGTTAGTTATTATTTAGAGGATAAACTGGTAAATTGTTGTACATTATTTTTATTTACCCTTGTCATTATTTATAGATAAAACTTTTCGATTTCCTCGAGAAGAAAACAAGAAGCTCGGAACAAATGCCGTTACAGAAATTTTGAAGATTTAAAAAAAGGCTTTTAAAGAAGATGCCATAGATTCAACAACAAAAATTGGTATAATGGACACTGACAAATCTCCAGCTGAATATGGGGCTGAATGGAAAGAGAAAGCCTGATTAACCGTTATAATTAAACATTCACGTAAAGAAGAAGAAGCAGAAAATGAATACAGAGGAAGATTCTCTAATAAAGAACGATATAAAATTCCTAAGTGAAATGGATGTATTGCTCATGGCATCAGAAGACAACGAATTTAAATTTAAAATTGATTTTGGAAAAATTAAATTAAAATGTTTTAACCAGACAGCGTTCCTATAAAAAATTAAGTGCAAATGATTAGAAAGTTTGCTGGTACTACTCTGATAATATAAATAAACTTTCGTCTAATCGAATTTATAGAGTTAGAGGAAATATTACTCAAATTTATTAACAAAATATAAATTTATTCCCAATCAAGAGAAAAAAAATCCTATATATATTACCAAAATTTAAGGTAGCTGTTACAGACAGTATTGCTATAATATAAGCAGTAGCAGACAATTAAAAGTTAGAAGGTAATGTCGGGTCTGACTCATAAATATTCCGATGGTGTAGAAACAATTGACTACAGGCTGTATAACTTGATCGGGTAGGTAATAGCAGAATAAAAAGCTTGATATAATATTCTGGACTGACAATAAATATTCCATTGGTGTAAAAAGAAAAATTGACTACAGACTGTATTACTTGATCGTGTAGGTAATAGCAGAATAAAATGCTAGTTATAATATTCCGGCCTGACAATATATATAAAAATTTAGTAATATTTTAACTTTTTAAAAGGAACGGTATAGACATCAAGACAATTGCAGAATATATTACTCACTGTAAGAGGTATCGTTAATACCGTTAGATATGACTTCATTATCATCATCTTTAGATAAATGTAAAAAGCAATATATTTAATTAATTAAAAGCACAAAGTTTTATTCCTAACCAAAAAAATTTTTTAATCGATAGGCACAAAAATCAACTTTAGGTAAAAATCCAAAAAATATACACTTTTATCAGTGTATAATGAATATATATATATATATATATATATATATATATATATATATATATATATATATATATATATATATATATATATATATATATATATATATATATATATATATATATATCACTAGATATATCACTAGCAAAATAATAAATATGTGTAGATAAATATGTGTAAATATGTAAAAATATGTATAAATAAACACTGAACCTAGTACCAAATGCAGATACTATATAAAACTTGACGATACGATACACAGATTAATAGAAAAGGTTAAAATGATAGGTAATAAAGTATTAGTAGACATATAGAAGACATACAGTTAGTAACGTTAATCTCTGTGAAATACCTATGTGAATTAGAACGATAAGTTATAAGGAATCTATTTCAAAATAATAAGCTATTTAACCCAGTAGTTGAGGCGCCATTTTGTAATATGATCTTGTTATTTTATTGATTTTTATAGTGCTTTAGGCTCTTATGATTTTTGGCAGTGGGTCAGGTTATTAAACAACTCGTATTACTTTGAAAAAGAATGTTGAGTGCCACTATATTTAAAACTTTCTAAACTTGACAATCAATTAGTGATGAAAATATAGAAAATCACTAACCATTAAGATATTATAATTAAATAAGGTTTCAGATAAGGCAGCGACAAATTCTAATTCACAGAGACTTACTTATTCAAATTTAAATGATTTATTAAAGACTTATCTGTGGTATAACAGGTAGTATTTTAGGAGTGACTGTAGAGGCCTTCTTCAAGATGATTCGTATGAGATACTTCGGATATCACCAACTCTTCAAGTATAAATCTTCCTAGGTAAACTTAAATCTCATAAATTTCTTAAACGACTCGAACTAAACCTCTTGATATACTGGAAATCAACTTCTGTAGCTGGAACTAAACTTTTAAGTTTCAATACTTCTACACATGCAGTTTGAACGTTCTTCCAAACAATCTTTTTTGATAAAACTTCTACAAAACTTCTACAGAACAATCTATATACAGCCAGGCTACAAGGAAAAAGGTAAAAATATCAAGAAGGTACTAAGAGTATATATGAAACAGATAACAAAATAATAGATAAAATTATATAAAATGGATTATCATGTGCTACTCAATGTTGAGGTTATGTTTCAGATTTGACATTTTAATTAGAATTTCTTGTACAAAATATATATTTTCAACAAAATATCGGTAGGAAACTTACCTTTCTAAAATCAGACGGTCATTAAAAATATTAAAGACAATTAGTACATCGGATGTCCAAGATAAAAGATAATTAAAATTCAATAATTCAACTTGCTCGATGACAGATATAAATCGAAATGAATTACCCTTTTGACACAAGGCATAAACGACAAATGACATTTGTGTAGAGACGTTGGTGTCAAAATAACGAAAACTGTTACAATCGTTACAAAGTAGCAAAGGAAAGCAAAGAAAAAGACGTAAATTAGCTGGTAAGACAAAGACGGTAATCCCACATAAGGTAATTTCGGATGAGACGGATATATCTGACGATCACATCAGTTATAAAGATTCCAGCTCAGAAGATTTAGAAGATAACGAAACAAATAAGACCGTTTTTTATGTTAATAATCTATTTATTCACTTAGAAAAATTTGCAAGTAATATTTTATTTTTAAGCTGAATAAATTAAATATGTAGAGAGAGTTGAAACATATTTTTGTGCATTATTATGCAATACGTATGCAGAACTTGTGCAGTACTATGCAGTACGTATGGCGTACATTACAGTACTATGCAGTGCTCTGCAGTACATTATTCAAGTATAAATTTCTGTAGTACATGTACATATTAAGTTCAGTGGTTGGCTCCTCGAATAAATAGCAGTAACAAACAATACAATAAAAGATATATTGAGAAGAAAAAACATAAAAAAACATGTATACAGAATATATAATATAAATAAGAGGGAGAAAAGCAGAATTAGAAAAAGAAAGACAGAGAACATAAGCAAGAAATTTTCAAAATTAAAGAAGACGTTTAAGAAAACGATGATTTAGCTGTGGGGAAACTAAAAAAATAATAAATTTGGAATTAATGAATTGACACTTCTAAAAACAAAAATCTTGTATCTAGAGTCTTATAAAACAATCTGAAAAACAAATCTTCCACACTTTATGTTCAACCTACATCGATACCTACAGCTTTACATTTTTTATTTTAGAAGTTGAACCATAACATCAAATTTAAACACAATTTTGTTTAGTAACTAAAAGATGCACATAAAGTAGATAAAACAGTTAAAATTCTTAGTTAATAATGAAAGTAATGGATCAGAGTCAACTGCCACTGACGCCGTAATATTAAAGGTAAGATATTTAGAAAAAGAAGAATTCTTGATAATTATTAACAATTTTTTCGCAAAAACCTTTCACTAATTGCTTTCATATAAATATTATTTCTTCCTTGGTTAGTAATAAAACTAACGAATAGTGTTTTTCGTAAATGCATCTTTTCTCAGTGTACTGTCGTATGATAAGAACCAATATCGAGTGGTGAGTGCTATATCTCAGGAGATAGAAGGGCGAAGGGCTTAATGCAAATGGGTCCATCTCTGGATACAATGGCGCATTGATGAGAGTCAATAAATCAGAGATATGCAAAATCTTCCCTTTATATTAGGGGGAGGCAATCGTAACGCTCTAATGAAATGGTCGGGAGAGGGCTCAAATATTCGCGTTCGTTGATATTACCACCTATGGAGTTTTATTCGAGATTCAGAGTGTGTGGTAATGTCAACTTTTATAGTACAAGATCATAAATCTAAATTTTATACGACGATACCTATGTTGTTTAGCTGTACAGGGAGTTAAAAATTATGGGTTTTCAACTATTTTGGATTTTGTTTTTGTAAAATTTCTTATCGAATTTTAATTAGGTACCTGCTTGATAATGTGTTATGATTGGTACAGTTTTTGCAATTAAAAAAAAATCTACTTCAAATATTCTGAAATATAGCCGCAACACTCATTACTCCAGTTTTATAATCAGTGGCACACGCTTACAGATTATATACCTTTATCAGGTTATTAATCAGATAGATTCGTTTTATGTATTATTTTTTCCTGGATTGTATGGTATAATAAAAAAAGTTTTGGTTTTTAATCAAATTTGTTAAAATTGGCTCTTTTTGGCTGTTTTTTGTATATAATAGTATATCATTCGTTTTACGGTTAATTGTATTGTATAATAATAATAATAATAATAATAATAATAAAGGTCTTTATTTTCCTTTCAAGTTACATAACTATTTACAAACATTATGAAAAAAAAAAAAAAAAGCAATCGTAACAAAGCAAAAAAGGAAAAATGCCGAAGATCAGGTGACGATAATTTCAATGAAATCATCGCCTCTGTTTTTCATCTTAAGCAGTAGTAACAATGACTAAAATTAACTTTATTTCTAATTACTAAAAAAAAAAAACAAATAAAACAATTTCAATTAGCAATATCAGAAACATTAGAAAATAATATGAAGGAATATTTATTTTTTAGAATATTACCAAATATTACCAACTATTACCAAATAACGCGATAGACGATTAGTGACTTTTTAAAGAGGAATTTTCCATGATTAAAGATGAGTTACTACTCGTTTAAAAATGTATGTTTAAGTGATTTTTTGAATGCGGGTGTAGATTTTAATTTTAATTCATTAGGTAAAGCGTTATATATTTTTGATATTTGGTATGTAAAGGAGCGTTTATATTTTTCTGTGCGGTGAGGGGGAGCTGTTATTCTGTGCCTATATCGAGTATTTAAGAAATGCGTATCAGAACCGTATTTAACTTTATTATATAAATAAACAGGTAAGCGGTTTTTATATGGAATAGACAAGCAGCGTGAAGTAACCTTCGTTTTTCCATATTTAGCCAATTCAAAGTTTTTAATTTATGGGATATAGGTTGTCGTCTTCTAATTCCACAAATTAGACGAATACATGAGTTCTGCATGACCTGAATTCTCCTTTTGTCATCTGACCCAATACAGGGACCATAAAGGACATCTCCATAGTTGAATTTTGATAGAACCAACGAGTCACATAGAATTTTTTTAACATTAAATGACAGGTAATGACGATTAATGTAGATTGTTTTTAAGTTAATGAAGGCATTACGAATACATATATTAATATGACTGCTAAATTTGAGCTGATTGTCCATGACTATACCAAGGTTTTTGGCGCTGTTTACGGGTTTTATTATATCACCCTTAAAATTTAATTTAATTGAGTCAGGACAAAATTTATTAGGGCCAAAGACAAGAACATTCGTTTTTTTCGAATTAATGCTAAGAGCATGTGTTTTTGCCCACATAGCTAAGTTTTTGAGATCTTGGTTGATAAGGTCAGTGGCATGTAAAATATTGTTTGGATGAAAAGAGCTATAAATTTGTATATCGTCGGCATATAGGTGAGCCTTGCAAGATTTTAAGACTCTTCCGATATTTTTTGTATAGAGAGTAAATAGTATAGGTCCTAATATATATCCCTGAGGAACTCCAGATCGTACCCTCATAGAATCAGAAATAATTTCATTAATTTTAACACGTTGGCTTCGATCACTTAAGTAACATTTTATCAGACCTACGGCATCAGGCGAAAATCCTATATAATGAAGTACGGCACACAGCAGGGAATGATTAAGGGTATCGAATGCTTTACTAAAGTCTATTAAGATTAAAACCGAAATGTTACCATCATCCCTAGCCTTTAAAATATCATCGGTTACGTTAAGAAGTGCAGTTTCACAGTTATGAGATGGTCTGAATCCTGACTGATATTCTGGTAAAATATTATGAGTTGATAAGTAGATACGAATTTGTTCTTCTATTATTCTTTCAAGTACCTTTGAGAGAGTTGGGAGAATACTAATGGGCCTGATAAGTGCTTGTTTCCAGTTTCTAGGGAAGTATTGTTTGTTAATACAACTATTAATTATATGTGAGACATAGGGAATTATTAAGGGACAACATTGAAGCAACATTTTTATATTTAAGCCATCAGAACCTTGAGCATTTGATTTGATTGAGTACAGTAGTTTTTGTCATTTGTAACTGGAGTGAAAGAAACTTTGTCACGCGAAGAGATATTGTTAAGATAACTATCAAGGACTTTTCGATCTGCAGGTAAGTTTGGAATACATGAAGTGTAATATTTATTTAAATTGGTGGGGTTACATAAGGTATTGGGTATAGTATGTGACTCTTTTCCGATGTTTAGATGTTTTAAATTTTTCCACATATTATTAATACCTCCTACTCTTAATTTGTATTCAAAATATGCTTTTTTTTCATTTTTGCAGGCTAAAGTAGTATAGTTTTTTAACATTTTGTAGTATTCTAAGTGACTCACTTTTTTGCTTTTTTGCCATCTTTTTTTCGCTTTATCTCGTAATGACATAATATACCTAATGTTATCTGTTAACCAAGGATTATATTTTTTGGTGATTCTTATCTTTTTATAGGGTGCGTGTTTATTGAAAAGCGAAATGATTGAATTATTTAGGAGATTTATTTTCTCATCAATGTTGTTCAAGCTAAAAATGTTGTCAAAAGGTATAGAATTCAAATCACATAGAAAGTAATCTTCATCAAGGTTTTTAAAATTTCTTACTATTTTAAAAACATGTTTAGAATTGTTAGAAGAAACATTAAGTATGCAATAAATGAGTTCATGACTTGTCATATGATCTGCGGAAAGAACGCCAAATGATTTAATTAAGTCACGGTTAGACGTTATTAAGTAATCAATTAATGTTTCAGAGGTCGGAGTTATGTGAGTTGGTTTATCAATAATTTGTATTAAATCATGACTTTCTAACAAGGAGTTTATTTTCTTAGCTTTAGTTGAGTGCATTTTCAGCAGGTCAACATTGAAATCGCCCAAACATAATATTTCATCAAATTCCGCAGCTAAATTTATTACAGTTTGTTCAAAAACTTCAATAAAATCATTAAGTATATAGTCAGGAGGTCTATAAGCAACACAAATACCTAAAACTAATTTATTTATTTTAAGTTTAATCCATAGTTGTTCGATTTTTTTGTCAGATTCGACAACTGTGAATCTTAAATGATTTTTTAAATAAATACATACACCTTCACCTCTACACTTTAGATTTCGATCCTGTCGTACTAATTTATAGTCAGCTAAGCTTATCACGTTATTTGGTATCGTCGGCTTTAGCCAAGACTCTGACACACAGAAAATATCAAAGTCTTTCTCAAAAATAAAGCCTGCTACATTATCAAGTTTTGGTAACAACGAACAAATATTAATATGTGCTACCTTCAAAAAACCACTCATTTAATAAAACAATTTTACTTATATTCAGTTATCTATTAGCCTAAAATTCAAATTAGTTATTCCACCAAGGTAAAATGAAAATTATTAATGGGTATAATATTTAATTATTAGGTACAAAACGAATAATTTAAAGTAAGGTAGGTAAATGAAGTAATTACTAAATGGTTACTTAATTGCTAATCGAGCACCTTCGGTTATTATTCCCTACTTTTTTTTCTGATGTCTTTATCTGCTTGGAATCAGTGTCTTCTTCCCCTTCACTTTCGCTAGATATTGCTTCTTCTTCTAATTTTATTAGATCTTCTACGCTGTATAACTTATCTTCCACTTCTAAAAGAAATCCTTTAATCTTGGCAGTTAATTTTTGAGATTTAGCTTGTTTTAGATGACGCACTAATGTTCTGTATCTAATTCGGTCTTCATATGAGGCGTCATTAGCTATAGATATGCCGGTCCCTTTTAGTTTATTTACATTTTTAAATATTTCCTTCTTCCGTAGGAATGATACGAATTCCAGGACAATATGACTGCTGTTATTATCTTTCGTACTTAATAAAGATATATTATTTATGTCTTGACACCCAATTTGAGTCCCCAGAAGATTGTTTAATTTGTCCAGTACTTAAAGTAACAGATCTGGCTTGTTTTTCACGATCAAACCAAATATAACTATGTTGTTTTTCTTTGCTTTTCGCTCTAATGTTTGGAGTTGTGTTTGAAGAGCAGTTATTTTTTTTGTGTTATCTTCTACACTTTTTTCAATATTATCGATTTTTGTAAGAATATCTTTTTTTATTATATCCGTTTGAATGATATTTGCTTTATTCACTATGTTTTCTATGAGTGCAGTTAACTCTGCAATTGTTAAGTCCGACGAGGATTGACCGCTATTTCCAGCCATTTTACTTGAGAGATTGACATAAATGTACTGTGGTGGAATGAGTAGGTCAATATCTTCGATGGCCTAATAATCACTTTAATCAAAAAAAGCAAAGAACTACTGGACATGCAAATGTGGCTTTTATTGTAATAGCGTTTAAGGAAATTACTAAATATCTAATAATGTAAGTGATGCTGGGACTTACTGGTTGGTCAGTCGATAGATGTTCATGTAACTGATGATATTTGTTGATTTCAGCTATTAAGAATAACTTTATACCACTAGGAATTACTTTAGAACGGGAGCACTTTTAAACACACCTGCCTACATCGGTACTCTGACCAACATCTAAAATGAGATTTATACAGGGTGTCTGTAAAAGGTCTTTACAAAAACATACCACATATTCCTTAGATCAAAATAAGTCGATTTAAGTAAAATTACCTTAGTACAAAGTTGCTTCGTTTGGACTCCAGATGGCCTTGAAGTTACAATTTTTAAATCGTTTTTCCCATATTAATTTAAAACGGCATATACGATTTTGCTAAAATTTGGTATATTGGTAGAGTTTTATGTGGAAAAAAAAATGGTATTAAAATTTTGTCCGATAATAATACATTGGCGTAGAACTTGATTTTTTAAATAATTGCTCCTTTAAAAATTCTACGCCAATGGAAGAAAAGGAGTTTGAGTATGAAATTTAGATTGCGCAACTCATTTACTTTAAAAAAGGTACTCTTGATAAGACTCGATTACTCTCATGGTTTTCGCTAAATTTCTGTTTTAATAATTTAGAATGTATAGGTTTCACAAAAATATTTATTTACAACATAATCAAAATAGAAATTTTACAAAATTGTTCAAAATGTTCACCATTTTCACGCATACAAAGATTTATACGTCGAAGAAAATTAAAATGTATCCTCTCCATAACTTCTTCATCACCTCTAAGATTGTTTATTGCATCTTGAATACGTTGCCAGAGTTCTTCCTCATTTTCTACAGGTTCCCTGTAAACTGTGGATTTCAGATGTCCCCATAAAAAATGATTAGGTCTAGGGAACGTGGTGGCCAGTTTACAGGTGCGTCATTACCTCTGCCTATCCATTTCTGTGGATATTGATCATTCAAGTGGTTTCTAACGTTTAAAGAAAAATATGGTGGCGCTCCATCTTGCATAAACCACATATCTCTCCGAAGTTGGAGAGGTAAATCTTCTAACAATTCTGACAACGTATTTTGTAGAAAATCCAAATAATTTTCTCCAGTTAATCTTCGTGGAAGTATGACAGGACCAACAATGAAATTACCAATTATTCCAGCCCACACATTAATTTTAAATTCGTGCTGAAAATGGTTTACCTTTATTGCATGCGGATTTTCAACGGCATAGACATGTTCATTATGGGTATTAGTTATACCTTTTCTTGTAAAACCCACTTCATCGGTAAAGAAAACCTTCTTGACAAAGTTTGGATCTCTTTCTCTTTGCATATTAACAAATCGACAAAAACCCAAACGAATTTGAGGATTATGGACTAATAATTCTTGTACTGGCTTCTTATGGTATGGATATAGCAATTGTTCTCTGAGCACTTTATGAACGACATCTTTCCTTAGTTCCCTAGTTCCCTTCCAATTCGTCTGGTGCTTAATTTTGGATCGTCTTTAACACGTTCTTAAATGTCTCCTTCAACTTCAGCAATCCTTACAAAACGTTCTCTTTCATTATCAACAGTGTTGGGAGCAAAGGAACCGGTCTCCCGAAGACGTCTCTCAACAGCAGCAAAAGTTGGGTGGCTAGGTACACGACGACTTGGAAACCTTTCAGAGTACACCCTGACACTCTCTCGAGCATTTCCTTCACAAAATCCTAATGTCAGTAACATATCGGTATATTCTGCATTGGTATATTGTACAGCCATATTAATAAACCACGCATTTGTTTTTTTTAATTATTGAGTCAGATAGAACACTTTCAATCGTTAACAAGAGATTAAGTGTTAAAACTACACAATATTTTTATTTAGATGAAACTATGGAAACCAACAATAAATTTTTTTGTATACGTATTGCAGGCAAATAATTAATATTTTTCAAAAATTGTACATGGCAAGAATCGAGAATTTTTGTTAAAAGTCTCGATTAGAGGTGTTGAAGAAGATATGAAGAAAGTACATTTTTATGTTTTTCATCATATAAAATTTTGTCCGATAATAATACATAGGCATAGAACTTGATTTTTTAAATAATTGCACCCTTAAAAATTCTACGCCAATGGCAAAAAAGGGGTTTGAGTATGAAATTTGGATTGGGTACTCATTTGCTACAAAAAAGTACCCTTGATAACACTCGATTTACTCTCATGGTTATGACAAAATTTTTATTTTAATAATTATTGTTTATGTTCTAAAATTACTAAAATGCAAATTTCGTTAAAACCATGAGAGTAATCGAGTCTTATCAAAAGTAACTTTTTTGAAGTAAATAAGTTGCGCAATCTACATTTCATACTCAAACTCCTTTTCTTCCATTGGCATAGAATTTTTAAAGGTGCCATTATATAAAAAATCATGTTCTACGCCTATGTATTATTATCGGACAGAGTTTTAATACCATTTTTTTTGCCACATAAAACTCTACCAATGTACCAAATTTTAGCAAAATCGTATATGCCGTTTTAAATTAATATGGGAAAAACGATTTAAAAATTGTAACTTCAAGGCCCTCTGGAGCCCAAACGAAGCAACTTTGTACTAAGGTAATTTTACTTAAATCGACTTATTTTAGTCTAAGGAATATGTGGTATGTTTTTGTAAAGACCTTTTACAGACACCCTGTATATCAAATATGTCATAAATAAATTAAGAGGAATATTACCTCATTTTAGGTATTTGAAATCTTTTTTAGATATAGAACCTCTATAAACACTATATTTTTGACTTGTGCAATCACATTTAAATTATGGCTTACTAGGATGAGAGGAAGTCTATGACGCACACATGAGGCACTTAGACGTTATAAAAAAATGGTTTTTAAAACTTATACTTAACAAAAGCAGAAATTTTTATAGTAATTTACTTTTACAGTCATCTAAAATATTATATATAAGACAACTTTTTTTTTAGAAAATAGCTATAAATGTTTTTAAAAACAGAAAAATAATAACAAAAGTAGATCGTCCAAAAAAGTAACGAGGTTACTACAGATCATATTTTTATTTATCTCCTAGAGTGTATAATATACTTTCCACTGAAATCACTAATAAAAAAAGCTCAAATTCATTTACAAAATCGTTAAGTTCTTGGAAAGTCAGCCTAGGCTAATAGTTCATGACATTATAAATCATAATATATAAAACATGTGTTAATTAATTCAAGTATCTGTATCTGTAACGTGTGGAGGGTGGGTCAGTCCCACGGCACTTAGGCCTCACTATGCCCATTGTGTATCCTCCTAAGATGATAGGCACCTCCTAGCTCATGAGCCAGCCTACAGATTTATTGTAGTTGCCAACGGTCGCCGAGAGGTGCCTCTCTTATATCGACCGGTGTTAGCCGATACTTCCTGAACACAAGTATGCTCGATTATCTTATCTTCTTATTCGCACCCTCTTTACAGTGCGGATTTTGACAGCCCCATGATATGGAGATGCTTGCGTACTTGGCAATGACTAGTCAGAATGCCTGTGATTAGGCGCCGATTCTGTCTAGTCATAGTCAAGTATTTGTTTGCTGCAGTGTTGTCAGAATAAATTAAGAGCTCCCTGGCAACTCTACAATTTCTTGTTTCATCGCATCTTTCCTTGAATTTCACAAGGGAATGTTCTTTAATTAGATCTGTCACTATCGATTTTGTAAGGCCAATAAAAGGGCCAGGTCCAAAAAGTATTTGGTTGGCTGCTCTCTTAGCTAGTGAATCAGCAAGACGGTTACCTTTCGATGTTATGTGATCATTGATTCATCTTAAGGGGAAAATTTACATTAAAAACTGAAAGACCTGCGGGGCAACGGTAGTTTAGTAGGTATAAAAATTACAACTTAAAGGTGGAGCCTAAATACTACAAAATTACTTTCGAGACTAAGCAAAATCCGCATTCATTCATAATTTTAACAATTGCATGTAGATACGAGGGATACGTATTCCAAACTCTAACGCGTGTAGTTGAGACAAAGGAACCGAAAAATCCTACCTCGGCTGCCGACGTTCTTAAGTGAGTCAGAGTTACCTAAATTAGGGGAACCAAAATCGTATTTGTTTTTCTTGGTGCATTGCGAGATATTGTTATAATGCAGTTCGATTTTTTAGAGGGTTTTACATTATTTTTATATTTTAATTTAGTGAATAGGTTTAGTTAGATTAAATTAGATTTAAGAGTAGAGAGTTGTGAAATATAAATACAAATAACGAAAAAATAGACGATTGGTTCGAATAAGGTAATATCAATTAATACAGGTTATTTATTAATTGAGTGCCGATACTTAAGGGTGTGAATCCTTGGGTGTTAAAGTTTTAAGAAAAAAATAACTATTTTATCATAATTTTCTTATCACTCTAGATATTTTTATAAAATTTTGCCCAAAAAAAAAGTGTTTCCACTCATGGTGGGTTTCTACCAAATTTCAACAAAATATCAAAAGCAGTTTCAATAAACTGGTTTTTATTTTCTTACGCGAAAAGGATGCGTCGTACGAAAGTACGTCTATAAACCAAATTTGCTCCAAAATAAATGAGGATTTTAAAGATAATTTTGGTTTTTAACAAAAGCAGTGGCGTACCATATTTTTGTTCAAAAATATTCAGTTCAAACCCGGTACGGACGTCACTAATAAAAATTTAGAAGTCTTTTACGACAAAAAGGCGGGATTGAAAGTGAAAGTTTAGTCTGTTGGTACATAATATACTATATTTATATATCTAATTTTTATTATTACACTGAATGTGACATGGCTATTTTGTTTGCCTTTTTTGAATCAACAAAATATTATTTTAATGATTTAAAATAAATTGTCAGTAATAATAATAATTATCTGTACTTGAACATACATACAAAGTAAAATCATAAAACGACGCATCAAGAAAGCACCAAATCATTAAACTTTTAATTTATGTAACATTAATTAAAAGTAATTTCAAAAACCCGACTTTAAAATCGCGCAGTTGCCATCATCACATCTTAACCAAATTTATATGGGACCATCATGGAAGTACCCCCTTTCCAGCAAAAAAGAATCATTTAAATCGGACATTGTGTTAAAGAATTATCGCTGATCATACATACAAAAAATATATACAGATGAATTGAGGACCTCCTCCTTTTTGAAGTAGGTTTAAAAAGGATATAATAATCTATATTAATTGTATTTACTAAAAAACTACTATGTGGAGTTATATATATCTTGTTAAATTAATCTTATATGTAAAAATATGGGTTCGGTTCCTAGAAAAGTACCTACCTAGTTCACTGTGCAGCCAAATTTATATTTATGATACAGAATTTTTTGAATAAATAAAGTTTTAGGTTTAATTAAACACCAAGTTTTATTAGAAATAACATTTTCTGAAAAAAGTAACCTATAAAAAGCAGACTTTTGTGAGCCACATATTTTAGAGGAAAATCCATATTATTTTAGAAAAATAAATAAAATTTTTGTTTCTTAAGAGGAGTATTTACTTGACTGTAAAGCGGAGCATGCAAGGGTTTCGTAGTACCCCACTTTTAAAGTATATTTTTAAACTTATTATGAAAGAAACAAATATGTGCGTGTAGGTAAAGAATAAATCTATGCTCCTCTAAAGACACTTTTTTAAAATTTGAAATTGTTTCTTCTAAAAAAAATACAAAGCTCGACTATTTTTACCCATTTTCTCAATTTTTTTTTAGAAGAAACTAAATTGAATGTTGAAAAAGTGGTTCCAGAGGAGCATAGATTTAACCTATACCTACACGTAATGTGATTTATCTTTTAGAATATTGTACATGTTTGTCAAAGTTTACTAATTTTTTTACAAAAACAAATATTCTTCAAAAATTTTCTTAAATTTTTTAAAACGGTACAAAATATCTTAATCCGTTTATAGTTATCGATTTTAAACAAGAAGGAGACCGGACTTCGTCGAAGAAAAAGAGCGAAATTAGTAAAGAATTTTAACTTGATTAAAAAGCGTTCTTCCTCTTTCTATTTCCTATAAAAACTAATAGACCTTTTTGAAATCGGTATTCGGTGACTTTTCTTCTGTTTTATTGCATTGAAAATGATATTATTTACATAAAAAACAAAAACTGACTTATTATTTTTGTGAAATAAAAATATCCGAATCAAAATCTTGAAACTATTTTTTGGGGACTTAAAAGAGTGGTCCACTAGTTGGTGTAGCCTTTTAAAACATTTGGTATAATAATAATTATATATCATCAATTACCACTTCCACTAGAAAATCCTAAATTTAAAATAGTGTATTATAATAATAAGACATTAATCATATCTTAAATAGATCGCCTACTACCACGTTTTAGAAATAAATAAAATGTTATTCTTAAAACAATAAAAATATTCAAAATAATTTAAGATTCCTTGCATTATGTCAATAAACATTAAACAAAATTTCTCACGAATTATTTAGTATTCTGTCCTGTACTTCCATGTCTCTATTAGCTTCGCTGTCAACAAGTTCTGACAAGGCATATTGCATATAAAAAAGTTTAATTTTATTTTGTATCTTTTCTTCCCAAAAGCTGTCATTATAAGATATTTTCTCCACTTTTATTCCTATAGAAGTATAAAGCACAAAATGCAAAAATCCATTTGTGTTATGTGCAGCTAGCCCTGAATTTGAAAATACCAATAGTGGTTCTCCTTAATGGTATTGTCCTTTTTCCAAAAAGTCATTTCTCTACTGCGTATTTCTTCTTCTACAGTCAGCACTTCAGCTCCATATGGACATTTTAACTTTATCGTAGTGTTTTGTTTTTTTTTTTTTTAATTCCATCCAGACTGGCAGCAACATAATCAAATTCAAATTCAATAAAATGTCCACATTTAAAAACTTTTACTTGCAAATAAATTTCCAAATCTTATTTTGCTCTGAATTTATGGTCCATGTCATATCGGGTGACTTTAGAAATAAATAAAAGTTTTAGGAGATTTTTTACAAATTTCTCTAAATTTTAAAGCAGTGACTCGTTTCCGTCTTTTATTGTGCCACAATGTACTATCAGCTTGTCACAATCGTTTTCTTCTCATTAATAGATATTGGCTAACTCTTTAGAAAATTTTCTCTTGCAGCACGCCTCAAAGGGTGCGACAGATCAAAGCCATGCGCGAAAGCAAGAAAAACTATTTACATTACTTTAACGGATTGAAGAGATATTAACATGCTGGAATTAATAATTATTGTTGACTTGAAGAGGTATTCATTAAACAAAAACATATTTATAATTCATGTCTGAGTGTATATCTTCCAATTTCGGATATATATTTTTTAATAAATAAATGATAAAATTAATTTAATGTAATTAAGCGAAATTACTGTATGTAAAAAATAACATGAATTCAAATCACTTATGTACTGTTTATCACAAAATAGTAGAAAAAAAGGTATATATTTTGTTGGTGTCACCCTCTAGACGAAAAAGCTTCTAACGTATTTCTATTTTTATTGTTATAAAAATAAATGCAAAAATTAAATATATGGTTCTCTTCTAGCATTTTTTAACATTTCTATTTCTTTTCGTTTCTTTTCTTAGATTTTTTTCAAAAGAGACTGATTCATATTTTTAAAGTGACTCCAGAGAGGTATGGGTTAAGCCTTAACCTGTACTTACATAAAATTTCTTTTAGTAAAATTAAAAAATAATCCGTAAAATTGGTCTACTATGAAACCCTTGCATACCGGGTCATTCTATATGGGCGGAACACTTGATTTATGGCTTAACTATGACTTGTACGACAATTTGACTCAGATAAAAGTTTTTGTACATTTAATGTACTATTTATTGACGTTTACAGTTTTCCCGCATACGTTATGATTTTTAAGATATGCCGTCATCGGGCAATATTTTTTTTCGAGTTCGTATGATCTGTCCGATTTCATCAATGGTACATAAAGTAGGTCCCAGACTTATTTAAAATATTGCCCGATGACGTCATATGTTGAAAAACATTACGTATGCGGGAAATCTGTAAACGTCAATAAATAGTACATAAAATGTACAAAAACTTTTATCTAAGTCAAATTATCGTACAAGTCATAGTTAAGCCATAAATCAAGTGTTCCGCCCATATAGAATGACCCGGTATACCAATCTTAGTATTACAGAAATAAATTACGTAAAAAAATAGGGTGTAAAATATGTAAAATTTATTCATCCCTCGTAAAATATCAGTAAAATATATTATAAATTGTTTTCATTCACAAATATTAATTTCTTGAAAATCTAACAGACACTTTCCAGACGAAAAATCTTGCAATGTAAGAGTTTCGTAGTACCCCACTTTTAAAGTTTATTTTTGACTACTATTAAATAAAAAAAATATCTACGTGTAGGTAAAGGTTAAATCTATGCTCCTCTATAACCACTTTTTCAAAATTCAATTTAGTTTTTTCTAAAAAAAATTGAGAAAATGGGTAAAAATAGTCGAGCTTTGTATTTTTTTTTTTAGAAAAAGCCGTTTCAAATTTTAAAAAAGTGTCTCCAGAGGAGCATAGATTTATCCTTTACCTACACGCACATATTTTTTTCTTTCAGAATAAGTCAAAAATAAACTTTAAAAGTGGGGTACTACGAAACCCTTGCATGCTCCGCTTTACAGCCAAGTAAATACTCCTCTTAAGGTGATCATATTGTTAATGGATACTTCGGCCAAAGCTTCATGACATTTTAGTACTAACCCTGAGTAAATTGGTGGTCTGTTCAGGGTGAGTAATATTTATCTGCTATCTGTATAGATGAGCCTATTCCTTCCAGTAATATTGTTTCTGATGATTTCTTTTACTTCTACGAGAATCCCCGTTAGCTCTGTTTGAACTACACTGACACTATTGCTCACAGCTTATTTTTTGTTTAGGTTTAAGAATGCCACTTCCGGCTCTTCTATTTGTTCTGTTATAACATTATATAGCTTATGGACAATATATCTCGGTAAAATGGAGTCAATATTCGCTTGAAGTAGTAGGAGCGTATGGAGCGCCTCCTGCCAAAAGCGACGTCTCGCCTCACCAGATCCAACATTAGGTTCTATTCCAACCATGCGGAGGCATGTCATTATCATCAGAACAACCTCTTTGATGTAAATATCAAGATGAATGAGACTGAGAATGACTTCCATGGCTCTGATCGGTGTTGTTTTCATGGCTCCTGTTATATTGAGACATGCTGTTGTTTAAATTGTTTCTATTTCAGGGATAGCTGTTAATTTTTGGGTTTTCGGTACCCAGGAAACTGCACCGTATGTTAGCAAAGGTCTTATGATAGCCGTGTAGGTCCATGCAACGACTCTGGGGGAGAAACCCCAAGTGCGCTTTAAGGTCGAGCGGCATTTTTCATAAGCAATGCATGCTTTTTTGACTCTGTTTTCTAAATGCGATTTCCATGTTAACTTGCTGTCAAAGGTAAGGCCTCGGTACTTCACCTCTGTTGCAAAGTTTAAGTTTGTATTTAGGAGTTCTGGAGGTTTTAATTTTATTTTCATCATTTTTCTTGTGAAAAGGATTATTTCTGTTTTTTTTATATTGATAGACATTAACCACTGTTTTATAAATTTTAGAGCTACTTGTATTCTTTCACAGAGTAGGTTCCCTAAATGCCCTGTTTACAGACTGACCAGGTCATCTGCATATGCTATTGTAAAATGTTATTTTTGAGGCGGTTAATAAGGATGTCGATGGCTATATTTCACTGTAGAGGTGATAGTACCTCTCCCTGTGGACATCCCCACGCAACGAAGCCTATTATATTTACTTCTTTTACACTATTAAATGCTCGCTTTGAGAGCATGTTATGTATCCACTCACTAACCATCTGTGGAACATTTCTCTTGGTTAGTGAGTGTACTATCTTTGGAAAGGTGGTTTTATCAAAAGTACCTTCTATGTCTATGAAATCACCCGAGGCGAACTGATTATTGTCCAGGGATCTTTCTATCCGGCCAATAAATAGATGAAAGGCTGTGTGCATGTTGGTTTGGGTGTAGTGGTGTTGTTGTAATTACTGCATCCCTCATGTACCTCTCGCATAGCCTTAATGCAAGTATATCGAACATTCAAACTTTTTCTAAAGCACTAAATAAGGCTTTAGTTACCGATTATAACTTTATTCTAATATAGACAAAACATTAATCAATAATTAAGCAATAATATAGCCACAAGCAAGTTAACTACGGTTACTTCAGTGGTTTTTTCCTCTTGTTTATTAGTACAATTTCTGTATTTTTTATATGGTATATTTTGTATATTGTTATTTTTACTAATAAACTTATTATTTTAATATTATTATAATAGATTACTAAGTTTACGGTTTATTATTATTGTTACTATGTACCCTTCTTTTTAGTCTATAATTACAAATAATTTGTTAATTTAAATAAACATACTGGCTAACCGACCGCCGGCGGTGCGTGCATTTGTTGAAAAGAAAACCGTCTTTCGACGGCATAGTCTTCTATTCATACAGGAAAGCCGCCGCAAATCTAAACTGATTTGTTGATCAGGGCGGCACGCTATCAGTGAATTGAAAAATGCCGCCGGACGACGGTTTACTGTATTTTAAACATTAAATGCCGGTGGTAAGAAAAAATACTTGCAAAATCGTCTACATTTTTGTTGCAAATAATTATTTGTCGTACGCGTTTTATTTGTGCATTGGTCTCCTTTTGACAGAGTAGATGAGCTGTGTCCAGGCCGTTGGTGTTTATGCCAGTCGGCGTAGCCAGGTATGGATTTAAATTTTATGGTGGCGGCGAAGCCTCCACCCTACGAGAACTCGTTTCTTCGTCTTCTTGTTGTCACGGCATTATTATTCATGTATGTGAAATTTGCTTCTAAGGTTTTTAAAATACTACTGCTAGTCACGGCGTAAATAAAAACAAAACACATTCACACAAACACCTCCCACCACAGCAATTACAAATGATTAGTGTTATTCCCGATACGCGAGTTTCTTACGGTGGTATTTAATCTTTCATATACAGTAGACCGTCGTCCGGCGGCATTATCAATACTCTGATAGCCTGCCGCCCTCATCAACAAATCAGTTTAGATTTTCAGCGGCTTTTTTATATGTGAGAAGACCATGCCGCCGGAAGACGGTTTTCGGTTTATTAAATTCAACTATTGCCGGCGGTCGCCTAGCCAGTACGTTAAATAAAACTATAAGAAGTCAATTTAATTATCAGTATTAAAGCAAAATTTTTAATCCCGTAGATGGTCGTGAGGTCAGCGCGCCTCACACGGTTCGTGGACAATACGGTGGCCTCTTCCGTCCGTTGCTAAGGAAGGGTGTGACGACACGAAATGAAAAATCGAGCTGACAGAAAATATTCTGATGCGATTCGTACATTAGTTCTAATCTAATATTTTATTAGTGGTGTTTAAATTTTTATTTCTGTACTATATACCTGTGTTAGAGTTTTTATAAAATCAATAATTTGATTTTTTAAAAGACAAAATGGCATGGAAAAAACCATGTAATGATTTTCATCAAATTTCAAATGAGTTTTATTTGAATTATAAAGAGAAACGCTATTGTGTAAATTGTTTATTTCAAACATTTTGGATTAGGGTACAGCCTCTTAGCTAGATTCGGATCACACTTTGTTTATTATCCCAAAATATTTTGAAATTTTTGACAAGCCTGAAGCGAGCAGTAGTTTTACTGGTGGCAAACAATTTAAACTTTTTATACACAAAAATCGTAAGAAACAATAAAAGGACTGAGCCTAAACTAAAATTAAAGGCTACTAGTAAAATTTTAAAGTAATTATTCTGCAAATATAATTCACAATTATTAAATTAATTTTTCCTTTGTCCGCTCTACATTTAAAGGCAGACGAGATGGTTTCTTACAAACATTTAAAACAACCGAGATAAAAAAAAATCAAAAGAACATGTATTTTTGAAAAAAAGGTTTGCTTCAGGAAGTATTTAGTAAAAAGTACATAGTTACAAATCATTTTAAAGAAGAAAACAAAGGGTCGTTTGGAGTTGAGAAGAAATTTTGAAGCATTCACCAGAAAGTATTAGAGTAAAAACTACTATCTTTACCTCAGAAATGCTCTAAAGTATCCCTTGCTGGATACTTCAACTTTACAAAAGTGCGCTACTAAAATAATTTTAAGATATGGTCTTTTAGATGATTTATTTATATACTTCGAAACATTTAAGGATATAAAAGTGTGATTCGGCATTTAGCTTGAAGGCCGTACCCTAACTCAAAATGCTTAAAAAAAACCATTCATGTAATAATATTTCTCTTGATATTTTAAATAAAAAGTAATTTATTTGAAATATAATGGAAATCATTACAGGATTTTTCTTTGCTTTTTCGTAGGTCGTCTTTTTAAAAATAAAACTATCGATATTATAAAGTCTAAAACAAGAACAAAGTTTAAAAATAAAAATATAAACACCACTTAGTAACAATTAAATATAAGATTTATTAAAAAACTAATGTACACACAAGTAGAATATTTTTTGTCACATCAAATTTTCATTCCGTGACGTCACTACGTCCTTAGCAGCCATGATGAGGCCACTGTTTGTCTACGAACCGTGAGCGCACTTGCCTTTCACGTGGAGGGTCCGAGTTCAAATCTTGGAATGGGGACAAGTCAAATTAAATTTTATTTCTTTTTGCTGTCTTTTTTCCTTTTTTTTTTTTTCTTGTTTTCTTTCTTTTTTTTTTCTTGTATTGGCCATCATATCCACTCTTGTTACACAAACTACTATTTTCTACAAAGAATAGTCCCACCGATATTTTGAAATTTTAAAGTGTTTGGTAATGCTTCTTTACTGTAGGTAATTATAAATTATCAGAACTACGTATTAAATTTTTTTTTAAAAATTTACCTAATGCAGATACCGACATAATAAAATATTTCATACAAAAAACAATTTAATATTTAAAAAATAAATAAATGCAATTGCAACCTCGTTCTTTTTCTAATATCACATCTCTTTCATTTCCGAAACATTTACTATCCCAAATTCAAATTCAAATTTATTTGAAATAAACGAAATAAATTGTACCCCGAAGAGGTGTCAAGTGTACACATATACATCTTGTTTCCTTATTATAAACCTTGTATAAATTACTTCGCATTACTTTACATTTCGTTGAAAATATTCATGCAGGCATATATGTATACACCAGGCATGTCATCGTAAAAGTGTCCTGCACAGAGATCGAGTTACAAATCATCAACGACATATTAAACGTCTTCAGTGGCGTACTTAAGTAATTTAAAGGAATATCGAATATTTAGGGTGTTAGAATAAAATTATTAGAATAAAGAATCATCAAAGAGCATTCTTACTTGGAAAAATATAATAATATTCTTCCTATAATTGATCCCCTTGGAGGATGGGACAATGTGAACTACGGGGGGCAATCCCAATTTAGATTCTCTTCTCTGTTTCCATTAATTTTTTGCCCACTCGCATCTTATTAAATGTTTTATTAGTTTATTCGAATTCTCCCACGTGGTTGTCATACGCCAAAATTTGACCTTCCCCCTTTTTTTACATTCGTACTTGTCAACTTAGTTTCCGTTTCCTGTAACAGTAATTTTTCTTTTGATTATCTGCTTCAAATTTCCCTTTTACATATGAATTTTCATATTTTCTTATTCAGTGTTCTAATTTTTCTTGTTAGTATTTTTTGCTTTCTCATTTCCCAGTTTAATATTTTTACTTTCAATAAATTTTGTCACCGCCCCCTATACTCACTTTCAGTAAATAACACCTTTGTTAGTACACTATTTATCCGCTAAATTTAAAATTTACAGTTTACTACATTGATTCGTTAAAAAATCTAGATAGATGTCTTGAGAGTCTGATAATTTTTACTTTTTACTTTTACTAATTGACGTTATATCCTTAAAAATTTTTTAAACTGTTTGTGCTTGTAAAAACTATTTTGTGTTGTTTAGTTAATAATAGACTTACATGTGTTTTAATTAATTTATTTAAACAGACCTCTTGCGGTTTAACCTAACCTACAATATTTTTAAAAAATACTATTGTATTACATATGACTTTTTTAACTCGTTTTGTTAAACTTTTAGTAGCGCTTCCTTTATGGAAATAGTCAAGGTAAGTCAAGGTTATTGTTTAACTTCTTTTGTGTTTTTTCTGTTATTTTGTATATGTTAAAGTCCGTTCATGCTTTTATAATTGTTTTTTATTACAACTGACTCCTTGACATTTCATTTAGGTATGCCTGATGATGAAGTGACAGCTTCGAAACCGGTCGCCAATTAAATTGACTTGTGAGAAATAAAGGACCTTTTCTTTAACCCTTACACTTAATTTTTATTATATACTTAACGTACGGGAAAAATCCAATGAAAAATAATAAGTACCTATTTCTTTTAGTTCAGTCTGAACCAGATACCCAGATAGCACACGACGTCCATTGGACGTCCATATTTTGTCCAAATAATGTCCTGGATGTCCATGAACTTCATATGGATATTCATTGGACATCCGTTTTCCGTTATTCAATGGATATACCCATTCAGAAGTCCAATGGATGTCCAAAAAATGTCCATGATGGACTCTACAAAAATGACTAACTTAAAATAAATTATTATAATTCTTCTTGTATAATTTAATTATTTACTACTAGGTTTTAATTAAAATAAATCAAATAATTTTCCTCTCCTCTCGCCTCTGTTGACAAGATAGAAAAGTAAAAGGCCACTCAGGCCAGACTCGAAGAAGAAAAGAAGAATGAGGTTAAGAATGTTAAGATTGTTTAAGAAGAAAACACAGCCTATATGTGGCACATAGATGTTTATCTGGTAAGAAAATAAGTATATTTATTAATTAAATCATTTAAAAATCTAAAAATTAAAAAGCTAATCGTTTGTTTTAAACTAATATAACCTATCAATTATGTTTTAAACTTTATGTTTTCGATTTACATTTAAAGAATACCTTTCTTTTAGACCTTTTGTCAAATGATTTACCTACCTATTTAAGAAAATGGCTTTACTAAAAGCTAACTTATATGCTGCAAATTCAAGATGATGTCAACACAATTATTATTGTATCTAAGAGGTGAGAAAACTTTCAAAGGAGAAGAAAAAAAATTCAAGTTTCTATTTGTATGGCATGAGACATTAGCAGAAGAGGCCATTTAGAAGATACAAATATTTTTAAAGAAACTGTAAGTTTTACTTTTATTAAAATAGAATCGTTTTGTAACGTTTAAGAATTAATGCATTGAAAGTGGTTTCATAAGTTATTTGTCTTTAATGTTTACAAATACATATTTTTATTGCAATTTTAGATTCAGCAGTTACCAAAACCAGGGACACGGACAAGACGAACTTATAAAAAGATGTTTTGTTTCCATAATTTTAAATATCCTCACCAAAGAATTCGCATAATATGATGGTATGAAAGTAAAATGGTAATTTAAGAAATACTGAGCAGCTTTTTGTTTATATGTAAGTATAGAGTTAAAGTACATTAGTGAATGCATATTTTCATATTAGTTAATAACATTTTATTTAAAAGTTTTACATTTTTAACTATCAGTTTTGCCTGATCAGGCGTGTATTAAACGATTGATTTAAAACTCAATATTCGTATAAAATGTAATGTCTTTTTTTAGCTACTGCTGAGAGTGACAATGGTGCTGCTTAAAAAGTAAGCGAAATAGCCTTAAGAAAATGGCAGAGAAGGTCAACAGAAAGGAGTGCGTATAAAACTAATATATGCTTGATAATATTTATGACAATAAAAATAAGTCCATAGTTGCAATTATTTTATTTCATATTAATATAAGGTGGTGATGTCCGTCAGATGTCCATAAATTGTCCAAAAGCAATACAAAAAGAGTCCATATATGGACCTTTCATGGAGTCCAAATGGACGTCCATGAGTGGGACATTTGTATAGTCCAGTGGATGTCCATTGGATGTCTTTTGGTAAAATGCTGGACGTCCTTTGGATAGCTTATATGTCCATGAATGGACTTCCGATGGACATCCAATGGATTGAGTTGTGCTGTCTGGGTAATTCAAAATCGTAGTGTTTGGCATATGCATGTTCTTTTTATGATGCCCTATTAATTCTTTGTTTCATTTTAAATAAAAACAATGATTATCTTGATGTTTTTTTATGGAGCCAACCTACAGTAGTGGATGCTTATTAGGCTGCTTTTACTGCAGAAAATTTACTAGAGAAAATATTCTTTAACCATTTGCTGAAGAATGAGGCAAACAAAATTTACTAGAGACAAAAACACTGGATCTACGTAAAAACAGTAGGTCTGGCAACGCTGATCGTTCCCTCGAATGGTTATTTGCAAGTGTCGCGCGACACTTCTTCAAGCTTCCGGAATGTACGGAGCGTAACATTTATGCATCTGTCGTCCTACTGGTCTCCCGAGTGGTCTCCTGTCTCCTGACGCGGCTACCGAAATGGTACCTTTAGAGTTTAGAACCAAAACATGTTTTGCGGCGGCGTCAATCTAACAAATGTGCTAACTTAAAATCAGAATTACTTAATAAGTAAATGTATTTCTATTTTTTTTAGTCTCAACACGTTTTTTCAAGTGTGCTTAATATATACCAACGATTTTTGATAGGATTTGTTATGACATTTTAATATAACTTACACTTGTTTAATTTAATGTCTATGTGGCGCAAAGTGAACCGTTAGTAGTCCATATTACCCCAAGTATATTTTAATGTATCTAATTTTGTTTACAGGTGCCTAGTTAAGATGGTCCGTAATTATGTACGAAAAACGGAAAAACAAAGTTCGTCCCTTGTTGCTATGGAAAATGCTATTGAAGTGGTGAAAAGCGGACAAATGGGCTATTTGAAAGCAAGTAAATGTTTTAATATTCCAAAAGCAACATTAATTCGACGGTGTAAAGAACAAAATAAAAGAATTTTACCCAACGAAAAAGGTATGGGATTTTATAAACCTGTTTTTACCAAACAACAGGAAGAAGAATTGGACAATTATATTCTGGATATGGAAACCCGTTTTTTTTTTTGGTATTTTATTGCTCCACCATCGCTCTCTTGCTTTTCAGTTAGCGAAAAAAAATAGATAGAGTATTTATTTAATACAATCAAAAAACTAACTGGCCTTGATTGGACCTATGGATTTCGTAAACGGCATCCAAAAATTTCGTTGCAAAAACCCGAGTCGCTTCCGTTGCAAGGGCCTTTAACCGTCATAATGTTAAAGCAATTTTTTGACCCGTATAAAAACATTTTTGATTCTAAGAATATCGTATTTCCCAGATATTCAATTGTGATGAAACTGGGTTAGGCACTGTCCCAAAATGTAACAGTAAAATATTAGCTAAGAAAGGACGGAAACAAGTTGGCCGTCTCACCTCTGCAGATAAAAGTGGAACCGCCACAGCAGTTATTTGTATGTCATCATCAGGAACCTTTGTACCACCATTATTGATTTTTGCGAGAACAAGAATAAAGGTCGAACTCCAAGACGGCGCACCACCAGGAAAAATATTTGCATGCAGTGAAAGTGGCTGGACTGATACATAGATCTTTTTAGTGTGGTTTAAGCATTTTGTTCAACAGGTTAAACCCACTGAGGATAATCCCGTCTTACTGGTTTTACATGGGCATAGTAGCCACACAAAAATATTGATGTGATTGCTATGGTCAGAAACAAACATGTACATATTATTTGCTTGTCGGCCCACAGTACACATCGTATGCAGCCAACAGATGTTGGTTTCATGGCTCCATTCACCCTGGAAAAGTTTTTGAATAATCATCCAGGCAGAGTTGTCACAGTCTTTCAAATTGCCAAAATTGTTGGTGATGCATACTTACAGGCAGCAACCCCTTTAACGGCTATTAATGTTTTAAAAAAGTGTGGATTAGTCTTCTATGACCCAAATATTTTCACAGACTTAGACTTTCTCCCATCTGCTGTAATCGATAAAAATCTAGTTAAAAACAATTTAAAAAGTAAGAAGCAATTTCTTCAATATCTACTGCAGACAGCAACCTATCGAAGTTCACACAATCTAAATTGGATGAAGTACTTCCTTTAGAACTTACTACAAACGGTCTGTTAAAGTTTAACAATAATCAAGCAATTGCTCCAACATCTACTGCTGGCGGGACTCTATCACAGCCCACACAATCTAAGCTGGAAAAAGAAGTTCCTCTTGGCTCTACAGAAAATAAAAGAAATGGTAGTTTTAGATCAGAAAGTCCCATCGACAATCGACCACTTCCAAAGACTACTAACGCAAATAAACCATTACGGAAAAATAAAAAGGGCAAAGCAGCAATACTAACTTCTAGTCCTTATAAATTGGAGTTAGAAGCTGAACTAAAAAAAACGAATGAGTTAAAAGAAAAATTGAGAATCAAGAATATGAACCAAAGAAAAAAGGTCCAGTTTCAGAAAAGTATTTCTAAAACAGATAAATGAAAGAAGAAAATGAAAATTTTAGTTCATGAGGATGGAGACAAGGGAGACAACGACGCAGAATGTTTTTACTGTAATAAGTTATATTCAACAGCCGAAGAAGGTTGGGTATGCTGCTGGGGATGTTTAAGATGAAGCATTCGCAGGAATAGAGCCTGAAGATAATGAAGCATTTAAATGTGAATTTTGTGCAGAATGTTAATATTTTACAATACGTTTTTAGTTGCTAGTGCCATTATTTGTATTCTGTACCTAAATAAAGCTTTAATTTTAAATTTAATTGTTGTGGTTCATATTGCCCAACCACATAGGGCAATATGAACTTCAGACGTGTTTATATTTTATTTTTTTTTCTAACAAATAAGTTTTAAGAATTGGTAGTAATGGTAGTTCAAGGCTTACTGGACAATGTAAGCTTATTACAGTTTCAAATTTTGTGCTAATAATGAAACTATAATTTTTTTATCTTAGATAGTTCACATCCTCCCCTATGAGTTAACTGCTAAACCTCTGACAGAAGAGCTTGTGTCGGGGAGGAACGGTTTGTCGTGGCGCTGTTGGTTGACTAACAGATGATTGATACTGGGATTTTACTTACAGATAAGGAATAACCCACTTACCTTCATCGACACAGTAACCCACTAGATAGCGTATCAATAGAAATTAAATTACTATTAGTACACTATAAACCAAATTCTAAAACGAATCATAAAAATAAATTTAAAAGTCTCATGGATGTTGTGGAAGTTAAACCATCGTGTCGCTTTCTACTAAAGGCCAATAATTGAATAAACGCCCACTCGACATATTGAAATTTTAAGATGACTTAATTTAAAAATAAGCATTAGATACTCTACTAATATAAAAATAGAAAAAGCAGCTTTGACTAAAAAACAAAACAATATTCTTTATTATTTTAAAACAAATCTGAACAGTTTGTATAGAACTCTGAGAAGGTAGCAAATCTTCCAATCAAAATATCTTTGTATAATCACAGTCAAGAATATTATGATGGTATGTTAACAAAATAGGCCAGAACTACTGCCTGAATAGGTGGAAATGATGATCAATCAATTGATATGGTGCCAACTATAAGGTACTGATAAAGTTGAACATTTAAACACCATATAATCTTTTTATTGTAGCTTGTATATTGACTATTTAATATTATCTGCCTTTTTTACTGATTTACTTTTTCGATAACAGATTATTGCCTCATTGTAGTCCATACATTTGCTTTATTTTTTTTTTACTTTAATATAGACGTTTGTAGGTCTTTGACTAATCTATATATTATAGCAGTACTGTACAAACTATACCTGCCAACTTTTGCTTGCCAATCAAAGACTCAGAAGGACCTTTCAATAATTTGAAGACCTAAAAATATATGCATTAGATATATGAAATAAACAAGTAAATTGTAAATTCGGTTTTTTACTAAAATTGGCTTTATTTTTCTTGATCAACCCTGCTATCTAATTTAATGTCAAAGCTTTTCTAAGTTTGTCTTCGATAATTTCTAATACGCTTTATGTCCCGTTTTAGTACTTTTACAAAAAAAAACTATTTAAAATTTTTTTATAATGTTAATAACTGCCTTCTGTAGATGACTTATCTTTATTGTTGACCAATGGAGTTAAAATTATAATCTAGGTTAACATTAATAGATTAATACTGCATTCATTATTATTAGACTAGATTATATTTAAAAGCAGTCGGACATTATTTTTATTTGTCTAGCTTTACCTTTTTGGATCTATTGTGGGACTCAGTTTTTTTAATATATGTCATCTAGCTTGGTCGTTTTTATTAAGCTAAGTAGTTTTGACAGTGGCTTCTGCATGTAGTTGCATGCGTTTGGCTTTTCTTTGTCTATTAATATAATGGACAAAGTTGCTTCTTCTGCTGCATTAATGATACTCATGTGCCTTCTTAGGTAAGACCTACGGTACTCTAACGATTTATTGTTTTTGATCCAGTAGGCCTTTCGTGAACTTGGCCTATGGTTCATTGATGAACTGTTTGGCCTGTCTTAGTCTTTGATAGTTGTTTCACCATTCCCGAGACTGTTTTTGCATCCTTTGTTTAATGGATGCCTTTTACAATGCCTAAGTAACTGCACAGAAGGATTTGGAGCCTTATCTGAGCCTTCTCGGGCTAATTCGTCGGCCGTTTCATTGCCCTGATATACCTCTTGGTCTGACACTTAGGCTAGGGTCACCCTGTTTTGACTACTTAGCTCTACCAGGTCTTCTAGACAGACTTTCACCAATCGTGATTTGATTTCTGGTAAGAGAAATACCTTTAGAGCTATCATAGTAGATGGCTATAGTTTTGCCTAATACTTGCTGATTTAACATTTCTCCTGCACAGTGTTGTATAACTATTATTTCAGCCTGGAACACTGTTGCATATTCTCCTAGAGTCAGCAAAATCGTTGTTTTCGTCCTGGGTTCATAGATTCCAGCACCGACTCCTTCCTTGGATTTTGAAATTTCTATATAAAAGACGAGTTCAGCCTGTAGAAGAGGTCCCTGTTTACAGGATTCTAAGGCTAGTATTAGAATTTGAAATATATTCAAATTTTTATGTGGTTATGGCTATATCAGTAGGCATTTCTAGAATCTCGTCTTCTTTTACTTGCTGATATAGCCTTGTATCGTCGGCGCTATGTAGTTAACTTATTGGGTTTTGTCCCTTTATTAGCATGTGAATAACGGATCTGGTTTCATCTTATATGAAGATGTGCAGTGGCGTGAGGTTTAATAAAATATCCATTGCAGCAGTTGGTGTAGTATTAATTTTTATAGAATCCATTTAAAACGACTATTCCATATGCAGACGTTAAATTTATCAAGTTTTGGGCACTGAATAATAATAAAATTAGTAAATTAGAGAATTCTATATGTAATTCCCTCCCCACACATATTTCTAATGCAAACATGGACTTCATCTCACCGATGTATATTTTTCATAAGGTATACAAAATTTTAACGAAATAAACAGATCTGGAAGTGGAAGATACGATTCATATCTACACAGACAGGTCTAAAACAAAACAAGTCTCAGAGTGTGGAATATATTTGATATTCTTAACCTTAAAACGTGAAGTGGGCAATGAGCAATTATTTAAGTATAGTTCAAATTGGGCTAGAGGGGGCTTCTTATAGCAGCAAAATAAATAACCAGAAAAAATATCACTTAAATGAACAATATACAAACAGCACTACTCATCCTGAACAGAACACGAATTTACTCTAGGTTAATTCTAGAATGTCACAAAGCTTTTACCGAAAAACCCATCAACAATTTAGTCACCCTAAAATGAATCAAATGCCATGCCGATTCCCTAGCCTAGAAGACAGCCAACTAAATACTTTTGGACCTAGCCATTTCAATTGTTTAACAACATAGATCGTGACGAACCTAATTAAAGAACTTTTCTGTGCGGAATTCAAGAAATGGTAAAATAAAACAAGAATATGTAGGTAGGTAGTTTTTAAGTTACTCTGACAACATAACACCAAAAAAATACTTGACTATGACTAAACATAATATACGCCAGATCACAGGCTTTCTAACTGCTTATTCCCAAGCACCAAAGCTCCTTCATAGCATGAAACTATCAGACTTCGCAATCTGTATGGGGTGTGTACAAGAAGATAAGATTATTAAGCATATTCTCTACGACTGGCCCACGCTCCTATCTATTAGATTATTTATGTTCGACGAGTATTGGCTAAAGCCACTAGCCAATATGAAAGAAGTAACTATGGTCATCGTTTTCAACTAGAATAGGTTAATTAACGAGTTAAGAGTATTTTATCTTTTTGATGACATATTATGTGAGGTCTAATTGCGATGGGAAAATCCATCTTCTGTACCTTATAGATACCGATACAGAACCTCTCTTTACATTTTACTGGAAAGAGGCCACACTGGTTTTCTATAGTACTTCTAAGGGACTGTTAAGTGAAATTAATAACCACAACAAAAAAGAAAATCATACATCGTCCTCATTACAGAGAAAGACAAATATGGCTACAGTTATATTCTCTTCTACATGACGGACTATACACTGTACACGGATGATTACAAAATTGAAAAAGGAGTAGGAGCAGAAGTATCTGTAATAAAGCCAGTAGTTGATATATCAAAACCTGTACACGATCTTCCAAGCAGACATGATTGCTATAAAAATTCTTTTCTAATAGCTCTGAACTTAAATCGAGTTGACTCAAAGCCGCGTTGAAAATATATAAATACCCTCTAATGCCTCGGTGTATAAAACAAAGTTATTTTCATCTGGAAGACTCAGGCGACGTGCTCGTTAAAAGAGAAACCGAATCTGAGTTAATAAAACCAGAAACATTTTTTGGAATTGAAAAGGGTACTGCTGAACTAGAAGGATAATCAAGCCTAACCTATTTGAATGCGTTTATATTCTTCCACACTTCTACAAAAGCCTATACTCAGATCTGGAAATGGAGTAGGAACATTTTTAAGGGATTAAAAACAGGATACTGTCTTTTAGATAATGAGATGAGGAAGATAGGTTTTCAACACACATAAAACTGTTGATTCTGCAGAGAGAAAGTCGAAATGGCCGACTACATTTTACGTCCCTAACCCAACCATGGCCTTTAGTAATGGTGTCGTTTATACAGTAAACTACAACGCAGACATGGGCCACAGTACATCCATCTGGGTTGCAGTGAAATGCGATATAATCATCCCACAATTTTCAACTTAAACTAAGTTAGGGTCTTTTTACCTTTGAGTAAAGTTGAAAGTAACTACTTGCTGAATAAACTGTAGGGCTGTTGTTTGTTATTTTGTTAAGTAAACCTACATGTAACTTCACTAAGAGGTAAAAAAATCGACCCTAAACCTAATTTAAAGAATAATAAAAGGTGTAATGCAAGTGAACAACCAAAAATGAACAAAAGTGAACAATAAAATTTTTCTTGTTGAATTTTATTTTAAATAAAAATATTTCGTCTATTTTAGAACATTTAGATCAGAAATATAATCCTCGTAATCTTTTGTAGTTTTCTACAATGCTTGAAGTGTAACTCTTTGATATCCTCCAACCACGTTTACTTTTTTCCTCCTGCCTTAAGATTTTTTTTTCTCGGCAAGTACTTGAAAAAGGGAGAAACTATTTTATTTCCTCGACCAGAAATTAGGTAAATTTACTAAATTCTAATGTATAGTTTCGGTGTACTTAAAGATGGGTCTGTATAATTTAAAACACATTAGCCCCTTTAATTTTCTTAAATTCCAGTAGTTTTTTTCATTTCCAATAAAATCCAAAAAAGAACGCCAATGCACATCTGATATAAATTGTAAATTACTCCTTTATATCAGAAATAATCCACCCCTAATATTCTTGTTGTCGGTTCTAGAGAGAAAGAGAGAACTGGAGAGTCGCGAGCGGCGTGCAATAGACATTGTCACTGCTCTGTTAAATATTTTCGCCGCGTTTAACTCTACCGTATGCCTCTAAAATGCCTGCTGACACATCTGTGTTCAACAAACTAGATACAACGAATTAATTTTTTCTCGATTTTGGTTTTGGATTTTCGCTGCCACCGACTCAACCGCGAGAGTCCTTTAATTTTTATTGTTTCGTGTCATAGATGTCTACATTTGAACACATACGTAATTTAATTTAGCAAGGCATGGTTGCGGCTTTCATAAGACGCTTTCATAAACAAATTTAAAATGTTATTTTTGCATCACAATTCCTATATAATTTTGTCTTCGACCACATATGAAATTGATATATCGCACTGTTTGGTCTTAGGGAAATAATAGATCAATTTATACAGGTTGTCTGGAAATTGCTTGTATATGGAGCTAGAACAGAGTTGTAGGCTTCAAATAAGTTAGTTTAACCATACTTACCTACACATATACTAACTTGCTTCGTTTGGCCGTTAGAGTTTTTTTTTTGTTACTAGTCATTACTGACTAACCTACAATTTTAATCTAAAAATCTTACAAACTATTTACTTATCTAAGAAGTCCCCATTAGGCTGTCTTAATTGTTTCTATAGGAAAGCATCACAAGTTGGCGTGAAGACTTATTACACTGTTTTACACTAGCACAAACATTAACGTTCACTGCACTAGCTCAAATGGCTTCTTCCTTTTGAGCCTTCTGTTGAGTGTAGAGTTGTCCAGTAATTGCAGCGATTCTTCGTTGACGTGGGAGTGGAGTCGACCCTCATGTTTCGCAGCAAACCTCTGTTTCTTCGTCGATTTTTGGCATCTTCAGGTCTCTATGAAGATAATCGTTTCGGTAGAACCAAGATGCATCAACAATACATCATAGGACTTTATTTTGGAAAACTTGAATCATGTTGATATTACTCTTGCTGGCACATCCTCATAGCTGTATGCCATAAATCCAGATTGGTTTTAGGATTTGTTTATAAATCAGCAGTTTGTTGTGCACTGTCAATTTGGATTTTTTTCCTAGGGGCCAATACATTTTTTTGAATTTAAGTTCAAGTTCTTTACGCTTTTTTTTTTGTGCTCTTTCCATTTAAGTTTTACATCTAGGTTCATCCCTAGGTATTTGGCCGAATTGTGATGCGGAATAACGTCATTGTTTATTCTTAATTGTTTTTGTTCATTTGGTCAAAGAGTAAAATCAACATGCACTGATTTAGTTTGATTTATTTTTATTTTCCATTTTTTTGTCCATCGATTAATTCTGTTGCACGTTTCCTGAAGTATTTCTGAGGTCTCTGTATTAGTTCCGCCAACTGCCAATATTGCAGTGTCATCTGCAAATGTTGCTATTTTAACAGATTGTTGTTGAGGGATATCGCTGGTGTATAATAAATAAAAAACCGGTCCTAGCACACTGCCATGTGGGACACCTGCTTTAATTTCTTTCATTTCGGAGTATGCCTCGTCTTGCTTTACTCTAAACATTCTTCCCGTTAAATATGATTGTAGAATGTCGACATATTGTCTAGGGAGCATTTTTTTTCTGTATTAGGCCAGCGTGCCAGACCTTGTTAAATGCTTGGGCTACGTCAAGAAATATAGCTGAGCATATATATTTTTCTTCGTAAGCTTTTTCGATGATATCGGCTATCCTGTATACTTGATCTATTGTCGAGTGTTTGTTTCTAAAACCAAATTGGTGCGAAAGGTTCAGATTTTTATTTTCAATTATTGGTTTTAGTCGTTTTAGTAACAGTTTTTCAAATAACTTAGATATTATCGGTAACAATGATATAGGTCTATATGACGACATTTCATTCAGAGGTTTTCCTGGCTTAGGAATTAGGATAACTTCAGATATTTTCCACGCATCAGGTATATATTTAAGGCGAAATGCTGCATTTATGAGGTATGTCAATTTAACAATAGCCTTCCGCGGTAGTTTCTTTAATATTTCTCCAGTAATAAGGTCATATCCTAGTGCTTTCTGTGAGTTGATGTTTGTCTGAATTTCTTTCGTAACTTCATTGGGAGTAACTAGCTTAATTTCAAGT
This sequence comes from Psylliodes chrysocephalus, assembly GCA_927349885.1. Taxonomy (NCBI): domain Eukaryota; kingdom Metazoa; phylum Arthropoda; class Insecta; order Coleoptera; family Chrysomelidae; genus Psylliodes; species Psylliodes chrysocephalus. The sequence goes on from OV651815.1 coordinate 4,938,418, forward strand.
TGTTCCATATTGTAACGTTCATTTTTGGCCCCACGAATTAATAAAATTGTTTTGGCTTACCTGGTTAATCATACGAAAAAAAAGGGTAAAATCGTATGATGATATCACTATTATTTTTATCATTAACTAATTTCATCTGTATTCTAACTTTTTGACATCATTATTACAATTTATTCCATCTCACCACTAGTATAATACTTTGTACATTGGTCATATTTGTGGTGTAGTGTTCCCTGTTTTAATTTGCCAGATTCTCCTAGAAATAGACCAAGTTTCGTTGTAAATTTATATATATTATGTATTATAGTCTCACCTTTGTTTAATTAATTATTTACGAAACCATTCTTTAAGATTTGACTTTGTTTATTTTTGTTATAGATGTCAGGTTAGGTTAATATTTTATTAATTGTGACAGTGAATGACATAAACGTCATTTGACGACAGAACACCGACAAGTGTCATGTTGGTGGTACGTTCCAATATCGGGCTCAGAACCCGAGGTAAGGTAGTTTCACAATGAGCGATTTTAAGTCGTGAGGGATTTTGTTTTGCGATCGCCGTTGTATTAATTTTTGTCGGGAACAGTTTCCCAAATGTAGTTATATTGTATATAAATATAGTTTTTAGGGTACCTTTCGTAAATGGTCTCTTAAGTTATATAGTGGGGAATTCTTGAGGATGAATTTCTGAACCCACTTGTCATTTATCGGAAAGGGATTTCGGCCATTTTGGACGGCTGACGTATTGTTTTTTTCTGTCAGTGGGTATTCAGTCAGGAGAGACGATTTTTGTGTCGAAATAGAATTTTCTTAATATTTAGCCCCATCGGCTTACCCTAATTAAAGGGGATTTTAGATTCTATTTCATGGTTAATTGTGGGTAAATGGACATTTCGTATTTTGAGGGGAATTTTAGTGAATTGGTAAATTCCCATGGTCATTGGTCCAGCCCATATCTAATATAGGATTTTAACGCAATAATCGGGAGTTCACAGCATTTGGAGTGTGGAATATTGTTGTGCTGTGAATCATCTCACGTGGTTCTCATCCTTGAAAGGCTACCAAGTTAACCCTTTACGAAAAAGGGTTTAACCCAGGGGGTTGTTAGCCCAGGATTCGACGACAGTTTGACCCAAGGGATTGTTGACCCAGGATTTCAACAGTTGTACACAGAGGGTTATATCGTCCGGAGTTCAACGGTTTCATCGTGGACTCATCGAGGGGACACAGAACATTGGTATGCTAGCCACCTAGTTTACTTGTAGCTAGATTTACAAGAATGTTTCTTGTTCTGGATAGGAAGATGGGAATGCTGTGAAAGAAGACACCCTACTATCAGGTTTTTCTTATACGTTATATTGAAGGTTTCATGCGTGCATTGTTAAACTATACATTCACTTTCAACCGAATGTTGTCAAGGTATTCTCAACATTATTTATACTTTTGAGCACAGAATGTTCTAGGGTTCTTTCACTCATAACTTAAGTATTATCAAATGTTACATCGTTTAATTGATTAATATTTTAAACTTTTACTTAATTTAAGCACTTAATGCTGATGTAGTAATCCTTCGGGTCGCAGAACACTTGGACTGCTTCCACGTTTAAGTTGTAATTCTTCAGTTATTAAGGGCTACTGCCATCATTTTACTTTATTCAATTTATTCATTATTAAATGGACCAGACTTAACTATAAGTTAAGCAATCTCAGAAGACCCGTGTGGGGGCAGAGATTAAGTAACCTCTTCCAATCTGGGAGTTTAATTAAATAACCTCTGTGTCGAAAGTCCTTTATATGTTGTATTTTTATTTTCTTTATTTTTATATTTTTATTTAGTTGTATGAATTATACTTAATTATAAAATTTCATGGTTTAATAATTTTCTTTTGGGTAGTTTGGTCTTAACTAAAAGTTAAGCAGATATCACCTTCCAATTTGGAGAGGGTTATAAGATTATAAAGATTATAAGCTTACTGTTTTTTATAATATATGAAGTAGTATAGGTACGGTGATGCACAATATTTAAGTTAACTATTATATTATATTTTTTTTATGTAAGGTGGAAATTAATGTTTTGCGCAAGCGTCATGCCTGGTACCAAGCTAATGACGAACCGTTCCATATTTTGATACATTTATTAATTTTTTTGGGATATGCATATACATACACTGTGTAAGTTTTTCCTTTTAATTTCCTCCAACTTTTTTTTTTATTTATTATCTAAGCCATCAGGTAATTAGTTTGTATATTTACTAAATATTTTTTTTTTCTTTATAAAGGAACATAAGTTGAGGTTTGTCTTTTATTTCTTTCCTCATTTACTGGGTTTTTGGGGAAATAGGATCATAGTTTGGCCACTATATAGACCCAGTTGGCGCCTATTTATTTGTCTACTATTTCCGGAATTTTTGTAAGCTATCCACCCCCTAGCTGCCGTCTGAGCGACGTCGAAGGCCCGAAGGTTGACACCGGAACAACCGAAACTTGTGTAACCGTAGTAGACAACATTTTAATTGTAGTTATTACTTTAATAATTTTTTTTTTGTTTAAAAATTTTGGTGGAATCACCAAGTTCATTTTGTAGGTTACAATATTATGGATGGTCTCATTAGGAGTGTCTTGATTTTCATCTAATTGGAACGTCTTTTGTAGGTGGTCAGCGAAAATATCAGCTTTTTGTTGATTGTCTCTTGCCCATTTGTTATCTGCTATTCTGATAGGAGGACAGTGTTTACACAAATTTTTCATCTTTTTAGTTGCTTTCCAGAGTGAATAATCAGTTTCTTTATCGTCTGTTAGCTCTACTAGGTATCTGTTGACGGATTCTTCTTTGTGATTTAGAATTTCTCTTCTCAGTCTTTGGGTAGCCCTATTTAATATATTTTTATCTTCTGGTGATCTTGTCATCTGCCATTTCTTTCTTAGTTTTCTTTTTTCTGCTACTGGTTCTCTTATCTCGACAGGATAGTTTTTTCCAGCTGTTAATCTTCTTACTTCTGGTGTGTTTCTCCATGCAGCTTGCTGGATTTCAACTATAAACCTTTCCAGTTCTTCATCTAGCTGATTTTTCGTTTTTAGTGTTATGGTCAGTTGAATAGTATTTGTTAGGTCCTCTTGAAAACCTTCCCAATTAGTTTTCCGATTTGCTAAGGTCGGTTTGGCTTCTCTTTGAATAACATTATCACTTAGAGTAAGGATTACTGCATAATTGTCTGAATCCACATCAAAGTTTTCTTCTACTTGTGTATAGTTTGCTGAAATTTTCTTCAGAATAAAGAAATCCAGAAGGTCTGGAATCTTATTTTGGTCGGTGGGCCAATAGGTGGGTTTTTCAGAAGATTGGTATGTACAACCAAGTTCTGATGCAGCTTGGTGCAATTCTTTTTCTTTGACTGTGGTTAATCTTGAACCCCAGTTTGTGTGTTTGGAGTTGTAATCTCCACCGATTATAAATTTGTTACCTAGTTTTTTGAGTACATTGATATAATTTTCTTTTTTCTGGTTGTATCTTGGTGGGCAATAGATTGCAGCTATTGTAATTTTGCCCCCCTTAATGTTAATGGTGCTAATGGTTACCTGATTTTCTGGTTCTTGGATGTCTGGTTCCTCATAGTGGGAAATGTTATTTTTAATAATTAACGCACTTCCTTCTCTTGCTGCATTTGATGGATGGATAGTGTGATAGAAGTTATATCCTCTGAATTTAATGTATGACTCTGTTGTAAAGTGGGTCTCAGAAATCAGACATATATCTATTTTTTGTATGTCCAAGAAAACTTGGATATCAGTTTGTTTTCGGAGAATACCATTGGCATTCCAAGTGGCTATTCTAATATCTCTTTTGTCCATTGGTGGTTTTGTTATATGTTTGGGGTTTATTTAATTCTTCTAGCTTCTGGATCCTGTCAGAGAGTGAATCTATTCTGGTTGTTAAGGATTTTGGTTTTGGATTTTCGCTGCCACCGACTCAACCGCGAGAGTCCTTTAATTTTTATTGTTTCGTGTCATAGATGTCTACATTTGAACACATACGTAATTTAATTTAGCAAGGCATGATTGCGGGTTTCATAAGACGCTTTCATAAACAAATTTAAAATGTTATTTTTGCATCACAATTCCTATATAATTTTGTCTTCGACCACATATGAAATTGATATATCGCACTGTTTGGTCTTAGGGAAATAAAAGATCAATTTATACAGGTTGTCTTGAAATTGCTTGTATATGGAGCTAGAACAGAGTTGTAGGCTTAAAATGAGTTAGTTTAACCATACTTACCTACACATATACTAACTTGCTTTATTTCGCCGTTAGAGATGAATAAAGTTAACAAAGTTAAATAAAAATATCAAATTTTTTATTTAATCTCTAGAATTCAGCCAAATTAAAAGATTAAACTTGGACTGAATATGAAATTAATTTTAAGCTCTAATTGTTTGTAGGCATATGGTTAAATTCTATAAATTTACCATAAAAAATATCAATAAATTAATATTTCATTGCTACTTTTATTAAACAACATAATTAAACAACAATGTAAACATCACTATATTACAGTGGTACTGTTTTTGTACTTTTTAGTATCGTTTGTAAAAAGTTGATGGGATCCTGAGGAACACAATAGCCATTAAGATTCTTAATGTCATGGTGCAGAAGTAATCGTAGTCTATAGGTATGAATTAAAAAATTGTACAGATGAATGATTATTGTTCCATCCATACCTAGCCGTAAAAATAAAATGTAATTACATCACATAATTAAACTAATACTATTTATACCTTATACTGCAGAACAATAACTCTGAGTGATCTGTATTAATAGACAGTTTAAGAGTGTTGATTTCGCATATAAACCTATTTTAAACTTGATAAACTAAAGTCTAGAAAACCAGTATTCTTCTTCGGTATCTGAATAATATAACTACTGTCTAAGATTTTGTTTCGTTATTTTTATTCTACTGCAGCTTTTATTTCAGGCATCCAAGAAGTTTTCGTTTTTTAAGACAAAGACATATTTCATTGTAATCTAAAGGGATTTTGAAAATTTAACAAATCAAACAGTGTGTCAAATGTCCTTATTTAATTAATTGTACTGTTACTTAATATTTGTACTTCTAAATTCACCTAAAATAAAATTATGTACTTAAGTTTATTTTTTATTCTTAAATTAATACGATTCACATTGAAAAATTATAAAAAATATATTTTTTTTTATTTTAAAATCAATATTTTTACAAGTATAATAAAGTCCATCCATGGAGACACTACATTGTTCTTTGTGTAATGTAGGTAATACAAAGAGACTAAAATTGAGGTTTTAGTAAAATCTCAATCGAGACATGAAAATTTCAAATAAAGCAAAATATTTATATAAATTTATTTATTAATAAAATGTTCTTGAAATAAGTACCAATATAACAAAAGTAGAGATAGGTGTATCACAAATGCAATTACACATGTGCGATAATAGAACCTACCTATAAAGCACTGAAAGATTAGACAAAATTATCTAAATAGTATAATAAGTTACCAATATTGCAAACGATTGTACAAAAGTATATTTATATAAGGTATGTTTTAAAGGTTCACAAGATTTTTTACCAAGATGGCAATTGTACGATGCTAAAGCTAGATCGGTGAATAATAATAGACGACTGCAACAATGATTAGGTACATATTATACTGATTTCTTACCTAAAGACGCGGAGATATATCATCTTTTTAAATCAAGTCTTTCAACTTTTTTATAATAAATATTTATAAAATGAATTTTCCAAGTTAAAAAATAACCACAAAAAACATGATAAATTACAAGAAAAAATGACAAGTTACAATTGATAAACAATCCGAATTCAGATTGTGATATTCACAGTACTTATTATGGATATTTTTTTAAGCAAATTACTTTATTACGTTGTGTTAACATAACAGGTAGGTTAAATAGATAAGTAACAAATAGAAGTCTCGCGAGGTTTTAATTTCCCTCAACAAATTTTCATGAACGTTGCATTTACATTGTATGTTATTACGTTCCATTAAAGCAACATCGCCGAAAGGCTTGGCAACGGTATGTGCTAACTGGGATCTCTCTGAGCGCAAATAACTCGTCTCACTCATTTTCACTCTCTTTCTCTTAAGAGGTTCTCAAAAAAGGAGCCGTTTGAGAGTCCGGTGCATAGTTAATGCACCCTAAGTGACGCATTTCTTATGTAATGAAGTACCTCATTCGCCAGAACCACCTCCCACTACGGTACAAAAGATCTATTGCGTCAACTATGCATCCGTCACTCAATTCGGCTCCAGATAGTATAAAACGAGATGGTCTATGACAACGAGTTCGAGAGAAAAAAGCTTTTGAACTAGACAGTCGAGATACACGTTAATTTTCAATCTCTTTAAAAAGCATTTTGTAAAAGTTTCATATTTTCTGCCATGGTAATGGCATACTACTTGATAAAATAAACCGAATGAGTTCAAATTGGCAAGGATTCAAGTTGATTGTATCAGTTAAAATGCTCTTTCTAAAAAACCAACATTCTCTGTACTTCATGTGTGATTAATAAAAACACGTCGTTTTATACTCTAAATCTCAAGTTATTTCTACAAGGAGTACCCAATTTCCTTTACACAAGCGACTTATACAAACAAGACACTTCTAACCAAAGAAATATTGGAAATAAAACCAGTATTCAGTGAATAGTGAAATAATTTACAAGCACTAGTAGAAAGGAAGGTTCTTTAATTTATTTCTTCCAATTTTGACATATAAAGTGACATCTTTTGTAATCGGAGCAAGTACGAAACCAGTTGCATAATGTTGAAACTTTTTTGATTTTAAAAGCAATGAGATGTATAAAATTAAGCTTAAAGGTGTGAGTAGTTGGGATTAATTACCAAGATAGTAAGAAAACAATAGTTCTTTATATCTCATAATGTTACTCACAAGTTACTTCATCTTCAGGCAGAAAATTAAAGATATTTAATGCAAAACATGAAAATTGAACAAAAAAACAGTTAAAGGTTAAAGATAGGGTTAATAATAATTTGATTTACCATGATATAAAATAAATTACATATATTATAATAATGAAAAGTATTTATGATCCCGGTCTAACTGTATATTAACTTTATATTAAACACAGATACCAATTATACATATATGTAGCTTATTCGTATTGGAAACATCTTAATAAGTGAAATTATTATTCATTTCTTTCTTTTACCTTTAACTGTTTTGTGTTTTGTTGACTATAATACATCAAATCCTCTTAGGTAAAAACCATCGCTGTGTCTTGTTGTTTGGATACAGACAAAATAAATCTATAGGTTTGATTTTGCTAGGTCTGTCGTCTGTCTACACATAGATATAAGCATCACTTTCTATTAATAAAGTAAATACGGCATTTACCTATTTCTGTTTGATGATAAGCAAAATAGATATCAAAACATCGTTTATTTATAATAATTTTGAATACACATATTTCTCCCGTGAAAAGGAAAAACCTAGTAACTGATTTTTGATGATTTTTCAGGAAACGGAAAAAAAGGAAAAATGTTCACCATTCTGTAAGGTCATTAAATAATTTTTGTTTTTTTTTTCGGATGGGACAGGATTTAAAGGTACCTAAGCCCTTATTACTGTGTTTTCTTTTTAACTTGACTTTTGTTAGTTTTATGTTACCTACTATTTTTTTATTACAAATAAGTATTCATTTTACTGTGGAAAAAGCTATTATCCTTGCTTATTAAATAAATATACAAGATTTTTGCCAAGGAAAAAGCTAGTATTGGCCATTGCTATAAAATTTGTTTCGACTTTTGGATTATATAACTAGGTAAAACATAGCAAATTACAATTTGTTTTTTAAATAAAGAGTAGACAGATTTGTAGTGGTTGGAAAATGTAATTTTAAAAAGTAAATATATAAGTAAGAAAATATTAAGAAAATACATAAAACATTAAAAGTTAAATTCGATTATTTAACCCATTACAGGCCAAGACAAGTAAAACAAGATATATTTATATTTTTTTTATTAAAGTGTATTTAAAATGCATAAATTAAGACTTATTTCCAAAAAAAAAAATTCTAAACATATTTGTTGGAGAAAAAATTGTGGGTGCGTGTACGCACATTGGCCAAAAACAGTTAATAATATTACAAAGAAAATTAATTTTTTTAAGTGGAAATTTTCAAAGCAGTCTGGGTGCAAATGCACTTTACACTTTTTACACAGATAAATACTGTTACTTTTGCAAAATCGACACTTTTTCCTTGCACTATTAACCTCCCCAATTATGATATGTCCGATGTTGTGAAATCTCATATCAGCTGGAAGAGCAGATTTAGAGGGTCTTCCATTGTTTGAATTTGATACTGTAGTATTTGAAGTAACATCTATATCCTTTCCGTCATGCTTTAGCAAGGAGAGTGCTAAGTTCGAGCGAAATTCTACTTATGACATTTTAAATTCATTCGCTATATTATAGATTTTTCAACTGCTTACCACCATGCTGCCTATCAGATTAGTAAACAAAGGCCACCACCATTTTTGCCTGTTATTCCGAGGCGATAGTTGGAGATACCGTTATCATCGAAGTCTACCCCACCCATATATTTATTATATTGCTGGAATACATTTGGCTGAGGAATAAGTACTTCCTTGCGCTCCTTCCGGTTATAGCGTTTTGTCTGCATGAGTGGTAAAACATTACATGCATTTGTCATTACAGTGACTACAGAATTGTCATTCCATCTTGTTACCAGATCTCCCCTATTGCCTTTTTTGCCATGGCTTTTTCATCTTCAACTGGGCATTTAGTGGTTCGATTATCTCTCACTGTTCCGGTTGCAAAAAAGCTATTTTTTTTCAAACTTTCAAAAAGGACGTGAAAAAGTTATTGAAAAATATTTTATGCTGTTGTGGATTTTCTACCACAGACAATAGTTCTACAACAACTCTTGTTCCTAATGGTTATACCGTTATACCGTTTTTGGCCGAGGTGCGTATATGCATCCATTACAAATATATGTCACTATGACAGTCGATTTGTAAATATAAGAAAAAACAAATTACAGGACTATCAAAATAAATGTTTTTTTACTTATGTGATGCAGAAAAAAAAATAGTTTGCTAATATTTGCTAGCTAAGAAAATAGTTGTTTGAAACTAGGTAAAAAAGTTTAGAATAGCACATTTTCAAGAAAATATTTTAAATAAAAGAGTTTTCGCGCCTAAAGCAGCTTTAAATTTGAAAAAGCTAGCAAAGAGTCTTAGAATTGAGTGAGTCAGCTAAAAGACGATGTAATAAAAGTGGAAATACCTAGTAAATTACTTTGCTAGCTCTCTGTTACGAAACATTGTATTTTTATTTTAGGGTGTAAAAATAGCAAAATATGATAAAAGGAACTTCCAATTTAAAAAAAAATAAATTTATATAAATCAATTACAGGAAAGACCTAGTACAAAACTTTATAAAGTTTTTCCTACAAAAGTTAACAAAAATGTACTAACAAAAAAAAAGTTGCTCGATTTTATCCATAAAAATACCGGGTTGCTAGGTTTTTCCAACGAAAAATATTGAAATTTGCGTTTTACTAGGTTTTTCCATGTAAAATAAATCCGTGAAATAAGCAAATTTTGAAAAAATTTGAATACCTATCGAAAGAGGACATCAATGGCTATTACAAAATCGATGCTAAGCATAAACCTAGTAAGTCACTTTACTAGGTTTTTTTTTCACAGGAGATTTGAAAAACTGGTCATAGGATTACAGTAAAATTTGGCTCAGTTATAAACTGAAGTTTTGTTAATGTCGGAGAAAGCAGAAAAAGCAGAACAAAATATTTTGCCCCAAAAATCTATGGTAATACCAATACCCGAGGTAATACCATTAATTACAATTTTGTCGATGGTAAGTCTTCTATATCGCTGTTATCAGACATTTTTACAATATAATTATCGAAGTTTAGCTATCTACGAAAATTCAATACGTATTAATTTTGAAATTTTTGAATTTGCCTATTATGGTATATTAACTATTTCTTTAAAACTTCATGAAAAATACTTTTGGGAACTGCTATATTGTGGTCTATACTTTTTTTACTTACTGTCGGATAATATTCGATCATATTTAATATTTGTTCCTCAACTTCTAAAGTTCTTGTCGAACGCATTCGCCCTCAATACATTCCTTGATTCAAATCTACCATTTTCACGAAGTTGTCTCTTAATATGAGTTTTTGCAAATGTTTGGTGATTTGGGACTTGCGATTTGGAAACTGCTTTTTATGAACTTAAACACTTTAGCGATGATTTCCGTTACAAAATCCCTATATCAAAAGCATATTAACTTGTTTATTGTAAGTGTAAGTTTGATTCATGGTAACGGAAATAGTAGTATATTTAAATCGATATCTGACACTTATACATAAACAGGTGTTTATGACAATACACTTTTTGCTATAAATATGTATACACGAGAAGATATCAAAAAATGTCGGTGCTTTCAATACCTAAATATTCATAAAACCAACGTTTTGTATGTCTTATATTAAAATTAATATTACCCATTTATATCATTGTGAATTATACGATTAAACAAAAAAGCAGACTCTATTAATTATCAAAAAATAAGAAAAACTTACCTTGACTTGCTAAGCTATTCCTTTGTTTAAAATTCGTCCACCAACATAAAAAGGATGAAAGGGTTTGGGTAAAATTGAGATAAAATAAGGAATGCGGTGCGATTATTAATATTAAACAAAAATGGTGATAAATTAGCAACAAAACGGTAATGGTACTCACAACATGTATCGCGTTATATCTTAATACCGGTACTGCCGATTCGGCTTCGAATGTCATACGTATATTTTATCTATTCGCAAAATAGTTATTTATGCAACAAGTGCAAAAAGTAAGTGTTTATTGCACGCGACGTGAAATTGTCACGTCGAGTGCAATAAACACTTTTTGCACGAGTTGCATACAATATTTTTTCTACGTTCATGCAAAAACCAAAAAATGTTTTATAGAACTGCAGTTGTATTATCCAAATCATAGTAGCCGTGATCGTGTACCTTTATTTGAGGCATTTATTTACGTTTGTGTTCATAATTTGTAATGACATTTTTAATAAAATACACTTTTTTATTAATTTATTTATTAAATGATTGAAAATAATATAAAATATGCAATTGTTTTTAAAACGTAACACAGAAAATGAAAATGGTCTAAATATTTGACGTTGATTTGAATATTTATGTTTATCATGATCATAAAACGCTTTAGTAAAATAACAGATGAGTGCATTAAAATTTTTATTGCACTAGTGCAATAAAGAACCACTTTTTTCACTAAATATAGTTCAATAAAGATTTGTTTTTTGCATGAACGTAGAAAAAAGTAATTTAAACATAAATATTGGCCTAAAGGATAGGCAACTATAAATACATTAAAATATTAATTTAAATAATGCGTAAACACCATCTTTCATAGTACTAGGTAGGGATATGAAATGTTCAATGTAGATGCAGTACAAATCTTTTTCACACTTGTCAAAGACAAAAGATTGAGTGCATCTCGTTGACGACCTGGTTGCCAATGATTCGATTATTCATAATAAATTTTTGAGACCCAACATTTAAATTTTTATATACATCTGTTTTTTAACCCAAATATATTTTATATATAAATCATAAAATTTTATTATAATGGAAGAATATTAAATAGAAAGGATGGGATCTACACATTAAAAGATCCCACAATGGAGACCTCAACGAGATGTGCATGATGTCATAATAGTGACTAAATCACTAGCAGTTTTAGAAGAATTTAGTGGTCGAACGTCATGGATCATCAAATTCAATTCCATTTTTTTAAAGGGAAAGTCATGGCGATATCGAAAAGAGTAAGTCCTTAGAGAAAAAACATAATTTCCTATTTTAATGTTAGAAATATCAAAAGAGGAAAAATGTCAGTTACCCTGTGCCTAATAATACTCAATAGAAAAACTGTTAGTACTGTTAATTTGCCATAAAACACCTAGTAATTGTACCAACTTTAATCTTTTAAAGTGGCTCAATTCTGTAGATTGAATAAAAAATAGATATTTTTATTATAATTTGTCAAACAAAGTAAGTTTGGTTAAATGAACTTATTTTAACTCCATAAATCTGTGGTAGCTCCATGTACCTGCAATTTTCGGACACACTTTATACATTTATTTATTGTAAATAAAAAAATTATTATTTGTTTTAGTTTTTATTATTTTTTAAAATAAACTAACGTAAATTATCACTATTTAGTTCCGTGCAAAAGGTGAATGACTATTAGTGGTCAAGTAGTAGCTACCGTTTGCCCTGAAAAAAAAAAAAAAAAATAACAAAATTACAAAATAATGCACAAGAAAATAAAATGATAATAGTTTAACATAAAGATAAAAATAAAAATGCATCCAGGTAGATTTATATCAAAATCAAAGAAAAGTTTCAAAAGTAAATCCTATAAAAAAAATGCCTAGGCTTTTCACATATGATGCGTAACCAAACACTGAAAGTCATGCAGACACGAGAAAAGTGTTTATTACAAGTAATGAATAATATTCGATTTGTAGGCGCGATTACAAAATCTATTTTTACATGTATAAATAACGGTACTTATTATTATATTACAGCCTCTATTACAGCCAAGCGTCAAGATAAATTAGCGAGTTGCGAAGCACACCAAGGTAAGATAAAAATGCGAGACTAGAATGAGTTACCGCGAGGTATGTACCTATACAATTTTTCTTACAATCTACTATTAGCAATTTTATGTAAGTTTCAAATATTAATAATAATATTGGTATTAATTTCTATCATAATTTGAAAAAATATTTAAAAAAGATAGCTGTGAGACCGTTACTAGGCAACGACTATCAAGTTGGTTGAATCTGACAGTTTAATAATTATTTTAATTGTTAATAAATTTACAATATATTTGCAAATATGCCTGATAATTTATTTGAATGTATCTACTCCAACAGAACTGCGAATAGCTGAAAAAAAGATACTTACGGCAAGATTCTGGATAAAAAAGCAGGAAGAGAAACGAAAACAATTACGAAGCATATAGTAAGTGGCATTTGGAAGCCGGGAAAGTGACATATGCTAGCTGGGATAGTTACTTTCTCGGCTATATATAAGCAAGTAAGCAATAAGTTCCCTTCCCGACTGTTTCGAAGGGATTAAATTTACAGATTACTAACCGATTATGAGTAAAATACTTTGAGTAAGAAATAGCGTTTAATTTTAGTTATTAAAAACATTTCAATATCGTGTACATTTCTCGCTCAACGCATATATTTTTACTTTGGACTCTTTCTTAAATCATTAAAATATAAAAAATAACAGGAAAGCCGTTTTAACAGTTCAAGATCTATGAAGATATTTTTTCCTACGACCACTTAGGAAAGTGACACATATCACACTATATAGACCTATGGAAAGTGCCCTATATCACACGCGTATGAATAAGAATTTACTTTCCACCCAAGTGAGAATATGCTACTTTCCGCAGTAGCTGTCAGAAAATGTCAAACACATAATTTCTATTTTGATCTATGTAATGTCCATATTAATACTAAAATCGATATGATTGTTAAATTATTGTAAATTAGATCCTAGATATTTATCTTTAACAATTATTTTTAAAATAATTTTAAAATAACTAAGATATATTTGCTTTTTATTCTGGTTAAACACATAAGCGATTAGATCAATCAATTACCGTAAGGCCTGTTAGCTCAGTTGGTTAGAGCATCAACTTTGCAATTTGAGACCGTCCAACGACCGCGATCGAATCCTGGCTGTGCCAGAATTTTTTTTTTATTTTTTTTTTATTTTTTTTTTTTGTTTAGAAATTATGAAAATTTAATAAATACGATTATTGTTGATTATTTTTTTAAATACATTTTAATTATTATATTAATCTGGTTTTACATTTTTTGATGAAATTATTTTGTGGTCGTAGGAAAAATATTGTACATCACTTGTGTGAAAAGTGATTTTCCACACTCGTGTGATAGTCGCACTCGGCTTACGCCTCGTGCGACAATATTTCCCACTCGTGTGAAAAATGTCACTTTCCACACTCGTAATGTAATATACTATTACTACCCATCTCTAATCTTTATTACTAAACCGTAAACTTTCATTAGTTCTTTCATTTTTACTTTCCTATCTGTATACAGATATAAGGAAAGAATAGGAATCATGATTTTTTTCGACTTCGTGTTTTCGACGGATTTTTACGTTTTGAGGTCCCCTGAATCCATTTTGACTATTTTCGCGATGATGTCTGTCTGTGTGTGTGTGTGTGTGTGTGTGTGTGTGTGTGTGTGTGTGTGTGTGTGTGTGTGTGTGTGTGTGTGTGTGTGTGTGTGTATGTGTGTGTGTGTGTGTGTGTGTGTGTGTGTGTGTGTGTGTGTGTGTGTGTGTGTGTGTGTGTGTGTGTGTGTGTGTGTGTGTGTGTGTGTGTGTGTGTGTGTGTGTGTGTGTGTGTGTGTGTGTGTGTGTGTGTGTGTGTGTGTGTGTGTGTGTGTGTGTGTGTGTGTGTGTGTGTGTGTGTGTGTGTGTGTGTGTGTGTGTGTGTGTGTGTGTGTGTGTGTGTGTGTGTGTGTGTGTGTGTGTGTGTGTGTGTGTGTGTGTGTGTGTGTGTGTGTGTGTGTGTGTGTGTGTGTGTGTGTGTGTGTGTGTGTGTGTGTGTGTGTGTGTGTGTGTGTGTGTGTGTGTGTGTGTGTGTGTGTGTGTGTGTGTGTGTGTGTGTGTGTGTGTGTGTGTGTGTGTGTGTGTGTGTGTGTGTGTGTGTGTGTGTGTGTGTGTGTGTGTGTGTGTGTGTGTGTGTGTGTGTGTGTGTGTGTGTGTGTGTGTGTGTGTGTGTGTGTGTGTGTGTGTGTGTGTGTGTGTGTGTGTGTGTGTGTGTGTGTGTGTGTGTGTGTGTGTGTGTGTGTGTGTGTGTGTGTGTGTGTGTGTGTGTGTGTGTGTGTGTGTGTGTGTGTGTGTGTGTGTCTGTAGGTCGCATAACTCATGAACCGATACACAGAAAAACACCAAATTTTAAACTTAAGCTTTATTTCAGCGTTTAATGAACTGATTAGATTTTGGGCAGAGTCGGAACATCTGGGGGGGTACTTTATTGGTGGTCATTTTTATATTTTATGGAATATATCTGTTATTTACGTTTGGAGAAGAAAATTCTTTAAATAAAAGTTACTTCCTATATAATTATCTATAATTTTTGTTTTATACAAAATTTTCCTAAAATGGAAATTTGACAAAATGTAAAAAAAAAATATTTTTTTATAAAAATTGTTCGAATTAAAGTTGTTTGTAATATAATTCTCTATAATTTTTATTCCATACATAATTTCTCTAAAATGGACCGTATTCGAGATATTCGAGAAAATGTGTAAATTTCGAATTTTGAAGAAAACTCAAAAACGGATAAAGAAAAAAACATTAAACTTTAAACCTAAGGTTTATTTCGGCCTGACGTGAAATGATTAAATTCTGGACAAAGTCGGAACATCTAGGGGGGTACTTTATGGGAGGCCGTTTTTATATTTTATGGAATATATCTGTTATTTATGTTCGGAGAAGAAAATTGTTCAAATAAAAGTTACTTCTAATATTATTATCTATAATTTTTGTTTCATGTCAAAATTTCCTGAAATGGTTCGTATCTGAGAAATTTGACAAAATGTGCAAAATTCTGATTTTTATGAAAATTGTTGAACTAAAAGTTGTTTGCGATATCGATCTCTATTATTTTTGTTTATACATGATTTTTCTAAAATGAACCGTAATGGAAAAGTAATAAATTTAAATTTTTCAGTATTTTCGTTTTCAATGAATATCTATAGAAAATTGTTTCGAGGTAGATGTATGTGGACAATGTTTATATTTAGTTTATCCTCTAAACATTTATAGAGTTGCTGCAATAGGTTGTACAAAATAACCGGAAAAAGCCTATAATAACTAGATAGGAAAGTCATGTGTTGGACACATCAGATTTTTTTATTCGGAGACACAGAGATAACCTTAACTGTAGACAGTTATTCTAAATAATAGTTCGTAGCTTTTTACTTTTTAAATTCCTATGAATCTAAAAATGTACGTTGTTTTTGAAAAATGTATTACTATATATTTTTCAATGTCTGGAAAATATAAATATACCTAATGAAGATATTAGTGAGTGTATAACAATAAGAGTATTTTTCTAAATTTTACATCTCTGGCTTTGACTGGAAATTATAGCATTTGTGCACTAAAGAAGGCAAATATTACAAAAACTGAAAGAATAAAGAAGCTTCTTTAACTAGTACATCCGAAAGAAAAATATATCGTATTTTTAAAGATGGTTATCGAAAGAAATCAAAATTAAAAAAAACTGGAGCCATCTATGGTGAAAATGGTTGGGAAATAATCGGAATTTGTGTAAGCATAGCCACTTTTGTTTAATTTTTTTTTCGTCAATTATTTTATTATATACGACGACTGTTTGTAAAACGCGTGTATAAAGAATATATTACGTATATATTACCATTTCATAAAATGACTATGCATATATTTAAAATTTATTTACAAAGTACTTATACTATAATCCCTTCAAAGTTTACTAGATAATGTTTCTACTAACAGCTAATGACAAAGCACGGTTTTGGTGATTTGCAAAATAGTTCTTTTTTATACACTTCATCATGCTTTTACTAGCTGTTTTCTTTGAAAACAATTTTTAAAAGATAAACTGTTATTTCCCAAAAATATCTTGCTTCAAAGGCCAAACACAATCAATTTAAACAATACAAAAATTACTTACTTTTCATCTGGGTAGTATTGGCCCATCATTGAAGTATCATCTGAACTGCATTCTCCACTTTTAAAACTGTGGTAGTTGTCACATCTGTGGGAGAAAAATCCACCAGATACTATAGATTCTGCAAAATATTTGTAAGATCTTCCATGAGAGCAATGACCTGAAAAGGAAAAGAAATTTAAGGCAACTCTATTGTCGACTCGGACATTTTACAATACAAAAAAAGATAAGAAAAAAGTAGGTATTAGCAAATGAGCGCATTTTAAAGGTACTAATTGTCAATCAGACCAATCTGATAGTTTATGATAAAAAAAGAGTGAATTTCATAATAATTATACTACCGTCTGTACCTAATTTCAATCAATAGGCACAATTAAATGTATTTATTATTTGATTTTAAGTGATTGCATTATTGACAATTTAGTACTTAACGGTTATCCTTAAACTAACAAAACGGGTATAAGCCTCTTTAATAGTGGTAACAGTGACGCAATAGTCAATTTTATTTAGATTTGGGGTAATTTTGGAGATGAGCTAAATAAACAAACATTATAATTTGGCATTTAATATATATTCAAAAGTCCGCCTCTTGTTAAGTGTCAAAAAAGTTATTCTTCATAGTTATGCATTGTAAACATGATAGACTCTTTTATATTATAATTAGATTACCTTTGCTTGATTATCATTTTTAGTTTATAAATAGGAGTAAAACCTTATTATCGTTATTATTTAAGGAAGCTTTAGTGTAGGCTTTAGTCCAGAGTTGTCTTAAATATCTATTTAAGTGTATTTGTTTAATAACGTTTTTAAGATAAAAGTTCTGTTTTGGAATTTACAACTGGCGCAGTCAGTAGGATACACGCGAGTCGTGAAAAAGTTAATTCGAGTTTGATGTTGCCGAATATTAACTTGTCGTGACTTCGGAGTTTTAATTCCTTAAGTGTGATTCCTAACGAAGAATTGGTGGACGGTATCCCTTTTGTGGCTACAGTGTAACCTTTAGAAGAATCGTTGATTAGACATTATCCAATGGTAGGACATCCGAAACGACAATTATAAAAAAAAATTAAAGAAAATAGTAAGTGCCAAATATCCTTTAATTGCCCTCTCCTATAATTTAGAGATAATAAAAAGATTGTACTATTATATAATTTTTAAACTATTTTATATTTTGTTTTGAAAATATTTAATGAGTTATACTTTGTTTAAGCAATTTCAAAATATATCGTTAAAATATAATAAATTAGATAGTGTAGAAGTAATTTATTCATGATACCTCCAGTAGTTGAACGAAGACAAGTGAATTGGGACCTTTTTAATTCTAAAATAGATAACATAAAAACTTTTGATAGTGATTTAATTAATACTTACAGAACATATAATGACCCAGAATTGGATGAACATATAATAGAATGTATCCAAGAAAAATTTGTAGGAAAAGCTGAGATAACGGTATATAATAAAATTTTAAAGCTTTAACCCGAGAATGCTCGCACCCCGGTCTTTTTACCGCCAAGCATATATTTTCCTCCTCCCACATTTATTTGGGCCGTCATTGTCCGACGCGCTTTGGAGTCCTCCTTAGTCGAACCTGCGGGCCAGTCTACTTTTGGTTTTTGTCAGAGAGTATTGCTAAAAGCTGAAAATTGACAATTGGTCGTTTTAACCGACACGCGAGCATTTTAAGGTTTGTACCAAATTATTTATTGTTTACAAGGAAATTGAGGGTTCCAATCAAATAAATATGGCAAAATCAAATAGATAATAACAGATAACTTTTTAGATATACGTATTATTGTATGTATTTATTTTGTAGAATGTATTATGAAAAAGAAATCCAACGTTTACAAAGATTGTGTGAGGAAGTATCAACAGACGAAGAGATAGTTGGGGGTGATTCAGACTCTAAAGCAGATATTCTAGAAGAAAGCGACCATGATACGAACTCAGAACGGTCAGACCCTGATCAGAATGATGACAGTAGTGATGATGATTCATACGACGATGTGCCTTTGTCTCAGCGCCTTGATAATTATGTGGGAAAATCTGGGATGTTGTGGTGTAAATATCCTCTGATAAGCCGTGTTGCAGAAACAAAACCAGCTAATATTATAAAATTTCGTGAAGGTCCTACAAACAAATCTAAATTTGCTGTAACGCCACTATCCTCCTAGAAGTTATTTTTCCATGATGAAGTTATAGAAGAAATAGTGGTATGTACAAATATAAAAATTCAGTCCGTTCGTGCTAACTATACACAAGAAAGAGATGCCAGAGATACAGACGTCATTGAAGTAAGAGCATTTATGGAATTGTTGTATTTGGCCGGCGTTTCACGTGCTTCACACCTAAATCTTTCGGATTTATGGGCCACTGATGGTACAGGGATAGAACACTTCAAAAGTGTTATGACTTTGTCAAGGTTTCAGTTCATAATGCGCTGTATCCGGTTCGATAATATACATGACCGAGAAGCTCGAAAAACAACAGGCATTTGTTTGAAGGATTTGTAAAAAGATGTCAAGAAAATTACACTATTGGAGCAGATACTACAATAGACGAAATGCTGGAAAGTTTTCGAGGACGTTGCGGTTTCCGGCAATACATAAAAAGTAAGCCTGTCCGATATGGGATTAAATTTTTTTCTTTAGCCGACTCACGTTCCTATTATACTTATAATATGGAAATGTATGCTGGGAAACAGCTAGACGGTCCTTTTATGTTAAATAATAGTCCTACCAACGTTGTCAAGCGGCTTGTTGGCCCTATTATGGGATCAGGGCGCAATATAACCATGGACAATTGGTTCACTTCAATTGATCAGGCTCAAGACTAACTAAAGGAAAATTTAACAATTGTCGGGACTATCAGAAGAAATAAAAGAGAGCTTCCAAAAGAATTCGTCGATTCTAAAGAAAGGGAAGTGAAGAGTACAATTTTTGGATTTACAAATAACCTAACTCTGCTTTCCTATATACCCAAAAAAGGTAAGACGGTTGCATTGATATCGACGATGCATCATCAGGGTGAGGTTGAAGATGATGTGAATAGAAAACCAAAAATTATATTGTATTATAATAAAACCAAGGCTGGTGTAGATAAAGTCGACGAGATGAAAGGCAGTTATTTAGTTTCGCGAAAAACTGCTAGGTGGCCACTAACAATTTTCTTTTGTGAAATGAATATTGCCGGAATCAACAGCCAGGTCATTTATGAGTTCAACACCAAAGCAAATTTAAAGAGACGTGAATTTTTGAGGAGCCTTGCCAAGGAATTATGTTCTGAGCATATACATAGACGGTTGACAATGGATATACCATTGAATATTCGCACCTGTATTCACAACGTACTTAGAATTTCTGTGCCGCCAACCTCAAGAGCTGATAGTCCTGTGGATATTGTAGCTCAAAGAAAAATAGGAAAACCACCACAACCTGTCAAACTTGTTCAAGATATATTTGCAAGGAACACAGGGTAGACATATGTGTAAGATGCTTAGGAAATGAGGAATATTAGCAACTTTTTTTTAATTAAACATATCACTTTGTTTTTTCTTATTATAAGTTTGTCATTTGTATTTTTGATCAAAAACATACCTACCATATGTTTATAGTCAATAAAGTTTCAATAAAAAGTATATCAATAGTTGAATACCTTTAATAATCATAACAAATCCTAAAAATATTAAGAGTTTCCTAGTCGGTCAAAACGACCGATCGCGAGCATCAACGTAACTTTTTAGGCGCGAGCGTTCTCGGGTTAATAGAAATAGACCAAAATTTAAATGTTTTTTAAACTTTAAGAGAAAAGGAACAAAATTCAAAAACTATTAGGCACTACTCTGACAAAATTAAAACTATTTTTATTTAAATCAAGCTTTTGTTAAAATAAAAAAAATACCTACTTCTTTGAATGCTTTAATAAATTTCAAAATATACTCTTTGAATTTTTCAAAAACCAAATATATTTTACTTTGTAGTACAAATGAAATAGACTAAAATACATCTAAATTGTATTTTACTTTTCTAAGAAATCGTATTTGACTATAATTGATTCTTTTTCGCGATATTGTCAGGTTTATTGACACTACGGTAGCGTAGGTGTCTACGGCGCGGCATTCATTTGTCAGCCAATTTTCTGGTAAACGAGTCACGGTTTCAGATCCTACGGAAGACCATGTGAATTTATTAGCATGGTTCTTTATAGGATTTGATGGATGCCATATTAGCCGAAATTTAATTTCTGTTGATATGACATCCAGATTATGAAAATAAAATCACCATGCGTTACCGTTTTCGATGATGGTGGGTGAGGTTTTCCGGGTTTTCCTCACCTGTAAGTCAAATGGCACCATCAATCATTTTTAGGTTGCCCCGGAGCGCCACAGAAAATAATAATAATAATGGCTGTCCCTTTCCCTGCACAAGCTCAGCTTTTGGAGTTAAAATTCACTCGTAAGGGGGGAATTAGGGAGAGTTTTATTATCCCTTAGATAGTATAACAGAGATATCAGTCGTAGAATTTATTTCACATCACGGATTATCACAAAAAATAACTACCTACAGTGGAACAGAATTTAAAAATTTCGATATAGAAGATTTTTGTAAATTACACTATATCCATTACCGCAAAAAAAATAGTAACCCAAATTCCCCGGTGGAACCGTTTCATTCAAGTCTATTAGAACATTGCAGATTTTTACAAGAGAACAAACATTTCATACCAGGGGCCCTATTCTCGAATGTCTATTTCTAAATGTCACACGCGACATTGATGAAATGTCGAATAAGAACGCAAAAACGTATTCTGGAATGGCGAATTCGATATTTGTTGTTAGACATAAAGTCGAGTGGTATACAACCAGTCGACATTGTAATGTCACATGCCTTTTTAAATATGACGTTATAATATGAGTGTCGTGACAGTGACAGTTTATATTTATTTTTAAGAAAAATGAAAATAAGTATTGTACAAATTGTTTGTAAAAATATGAATGAAATGGTTATTTACAATTTCACCTAATTTATTAATTATTAGTCCTGTCCAGTGTCGGATTGGGCCGTTGGTCTACAGGCAAAATACCGGTAGGCCTTCGTTCAAGATGTGGGCCCTCTTTCAGGCAGTAGGCCCTCGTTTGAGCAGTGCGTCCTCGTTCGGGCACTGGGCCTCAATCAGTGGGCCTAAGTTAGTGGACCTCAGTCTGTGTGCCCTTGAGAATAAGAAATGCGAAATAACCCTTGAAAAAAGCATCAATGTGCAAAGAAGGCCTTTTTTGCTCTTCAAGAAATCGACCCATGAAAAAATATTGATAGGTGGGCCTCCTCCGTACTGACGGGTAGGTACTGGAAGTCCCGATCCGACACTGCTCCTGTTTGTCCAAGATATTTAAAACCCGTCATTAATAAATTTATATAGCTCTATTTTTCAAATTGCAGGTAAAAAGATTATATCACAGACATTTATTTTATGTAATGTTTAAATTGTAATACAATAATATATTTCTTCTTCTTTCTGTTTAATCTCTTATCAAATTTCACTTCCAATTTTCTATTTAATCCCTTATGAAATTTCAGTTAAAAAGATTATATTTATATTTTCTCTACTTTCTAATTAGTATTTATCAAAAAGATATATATTCTGGATGTATTTTCAGTATTATTTTGTATTACTAAGAGATTCTTCAAGTAATTGTCTGCTGTAATATACTCGTATTGTATGTTTCTATCCAATGTTGTCAGATGTTACCATTCGCCAGATATGTCACCGATTTTAAAATGTCTATTTGTCTTTGAGAATACGGATAGTGTCAGTCGATCGACATTTTGATAGACATTAGTAGTAGACATTATGACGAATGCGACATTTTTAATAGACATTGGAGAATAGGGCCCCAGATCGACTAATTTAAAATTCTGTATTTTGTTATATCAATAGTATACATTCAGTGACAAAGTTCAAGCCATTTAAAATAATTGAAGGACACATTGATAACCCAAATCTCTTTGATTTAGACGATCACTTAATAATTTCTAATTATGTACAAGATCATTAACAAATTAGTAAACAGATGAATAACAAAATTAAACAATATAACCAAGAAGTAAAAGAAAATTTAAATAAACAACGTACAAAATGCCAAGCCATATTGCCACATCTATTACAAAATAATTGATATCCAAATTAACATTATTAGGTTTTGGAATGTATTGAAAAAAAATTAAAAATTAAAAAAAACCGATTTTAAAAACGTGCAGATGCCATCACCACATCTTAACCAATTTTACATGGGACCACCCTTGAGGTACCCACTTACTAACAAAAAAAGAATCATGGAAATCGGACAAGATGGTAAAGCATTATCGCTAAACATACATAAAAAATTAAGAGTTTGAAGATTTTCCCATGGATCCAATTATTAGATTTTAACCAAATATATATGGGACCACCTCTGAAGTACCCCCTTTCTAACAAAAAAAGAATTATTAAAATCAAAAACCGTGTTGAAGAATTATCGCTGAACATACATAAAAAAAAAATATCGCGACGAATTGAGAACCTCCTCCTTTTTTTGAAGTCGGTTAAAAACAAATTAAATGAGAAGAGATTTGAACCAGATAACTACTTAAATCAAAATGTTTTGTCAAAACAAAATCAAGAAATAAAAAATTACCAAGATTTAAAAAAGCAAATGTCATTGAAGATAAAGGTATTTTAATAAAAAAAGATAAGGGTACTTATCAAAAAAGTATTGTTGGAAAACCGAAAACTAATTTGGAAGAATTGTTTCAGGATACCAACGAAAATGAAATCCATTTTGATAATGACGCTATTTCAAGTATAATTTTCACAAGTCATTTATACGGAGTGTCCCAAAAGGCTGGAAACGGTCAATTATCTCGTAAAGTAATACTTTTAATTGTAAAAAATTTCCTATTTTGGGATACGGAGATTCCAGATTTGATATTTGCAATGTTGCCAGATTTGTCATTTTTTTATATTATTAGTCACTTTGGTTTTTCAAATTAATCACCCAGTATATTAAGTCATTATTGGAATCTCCTATTCAATACGATTTCAACCATATGTAACACTTATGATTATATGAAGTCTGGAAGGTCTCAAATAAATAAAACAATCATGAGTAAAGGGGCAGCACTGATTCTGCCTCATTCCCCATGTTAAATCCCATAAGAAATCGCTAAGGTTCATTCTGGCAATTTTTGTCTAAATCAAGGTCACGCGTCGAAGTTCGAAGTCTGGGTTATCAGTAAACATGATAACGTCGAAAATCCAAGATGGCGGTAATAGTTGACGTAAACAATGAAAAATAAGCAAAAAATTCAACCTACCCTCCTCCACCCCCACAACGCCCTCATGCTTATAAAATATGGTCGGTACATGTGATACGTCGTTGAAAAGGTCTTAACGTACAGAGTAAGGGAATAATAATGAAAAAATTTCTTTTTTAACGTAGAAGAGAAAAATCATGTGTAAAGCCAGAAGGGCCTTAGCGTATATCTCAGCTATCGTTGGTCCGATTTAAACGGGAAAAATGAGGTTATGTAAAGAGCGTGATATAGATTAACGTTGAATAGAAAAATCCTGTGCAATGCCACAAGGGCCTTAGCGAATATCTCAGCTATCGTTGGTCCGATTCAAACGGGAAAAACGGCACTATGAAGAAGATGTGACGGGAAGAGAGGTAACCTACCCGCCGATGAGGATTTCGCCAATGAGCGGCGAACATAACCCCCAGTTTAAACGGTCGTTAGACAGCTGCCCGTGGCCCCGGGGCCCGCCACGAGGCGCGCGCCACGCGGAGTCGCGCCGATGAACATAACCGCACTTTCAATTGCCCCGATGAGGATTTCCGCCGCCGAGGTGAACATAACCCCCGCTTTGAACGATCGGCTGCCCGGGGGCCCGCACGGCATTATGAAAAGAACGATTAACGTAGAAGAGAAAAATATTGTGCAATATCAAAAGGGCCTTAGCACGTATCTTCACTGCTATTGGTCCAATTCAAACGGGAAAAACGGCAATATGTAGAGAACGATTAACGCTTAAAACTACAACGTGGCCAAAAGGACCTAAGTCTCGGCGGAGTCAACCAAATCGTCAGCTGTCAGCGTAACCTAACCTATGAAGTTGGGTAACGCCATTTTCTATCCGGGCCATTCAGCTGTATGGAGGAGACGTCACCTGTTAGTGACGCGACTGGAATATATCGCCGAGCGTAGCAGCAAAGTCAGTGGACGGCTAAGCGATCCAAGATGGCCGTTGCACAGTATAGCCTGCACCTGGAGGGGAAAACGGGGGAGTGTGGAAACCGGCGCAATATGAGTCGACCGGCGTAAGTCAGAAGGAGCAGGTGCACTTAGTATTGAGGTACTTGCCATCTTCCAAAAGTCGCCACGTAATACCAGTCATTTGCCAAAAGTCCATAGAACAAAAGATGGTTTCGTTTCGTTACGTTTCGTTTCGTTACGTTTCGTTACGTTTCGTTACGTTTCGTCACGTTTCGTCACGTTTCGTCACGTTTCGTCACGTTTCGTCACGTTTCGTCACGTTTCGTCACGTTTCGTCACGTTTCGTCACGTTTCGTCACGTTTCGTTACGTTTCGTTACGTTTCGTTACGTTTCGTTACGTTTCGTTACGTTTCGTTACGTTTCGTTACGTTTCGTTACGTTTCGTTACGTTTCGTTACGTTTCGTTACGTTTCGTTACGTTTCGTTACGTTTCGTTACGTTTCGTTACGTTTCGTTACGTTTCGTTACGTTTCGTTACGTTTCGTTACGTTTCGTTACGTTTCGTTACGTTTCGTTACGTTTCGTTACGTTTCGTTACGTTTCGTTACGTTTCGTTACGTTTCGTTACGTTTCGTTACGTTTCGTTACGTTTCGTTACGTTTCGTTACGTTTCGTTACGTTTCGTTACGTTTCGTTACGTTTCGTTACGTTTCGTTACGTTTCGTCACATTTCGTCACGTTTCGTCACGTTTCGTCACGTTTCGTCACGTTTCGTCACGTTTCGTCACGTTTCGTCACGTTTCGTCACGTTTCGTCACGTTTCGTCACGTTTCGTCACGTTTCGATACATTTCGTTACGTTTCGTTTCGTGGACAAAAGGACCTAAGTCTCGGTGGCATGTCACCAGGTGCAAAATGGTCAAAAGGATCTTAGGTGGACAAACGGATAGACAGACAAAAATACAGATAAAAGGACAGGCAGACGGAAAGAGGAGACAAATATACGGTAAAGGATAAAATCATAAAAATTCGTATCTATCTATCGCTAAGTAAGTAAACAATGTCAAATGTCAAAATGCTAGGAAGGGGGAAACCAAAAAGGTATAAACTTTGGAGGAAAAAATACTAAGAAATCATACAGAGAGCAGTGAAGACCTAAGATGATGTAGAAGCCAGTACAGGCCTAAGACGAAGAACAAAAAACTACTGAAGAAGAGAGAGAGAGTGAAACGTTAAAAGGGTGATATCCGTAGAAATTTATAGAAAAAAGAATGGAAAATCGTAGAAATCTTTAAAGAGCCATAGAATACACGGTGCTGCATTACCAAAGGGGCCATAGTTGGTTAGTACAGAAAATGTAATAACCAAGGAGACTTTACTTTTCTGGATCAATGAATACGGGAAGGTAGCAGTCAAAAGTTCAGTATTTGAGAATAAGTCTAAGAAGTCGTATTGTTCGTATTGTAGTCATACATCATCGTCGTTTCCTTATTACTTACAAGTACAATAAAAATACTCTACGTTTATTGTCGATAGTAAAAAGATAACAAAATACTCTTCGTCCATTATCGTATGTAAACCTGCGCAGTACGTTATTGTCGTGTCATCGTCTTAATCTTTATTAAAAATAAATACAACAATTACAATATACCATCTTCGTTTGTACTCGATTATCTTCACATTTAACATTTTCAATCTTAATAATCATCTGTAAAACATTTATTATTACCATCTCTTTTTTTCAAGCTATCAACCTAAAAAATATCGCAGCTATCCAACCATTGTCATTTCTACAGGTTTTTGTATGTCTATTCTATATTTTTTTTAACCTAAAAATATGGCATCTGTCATCTGTCACTATTAAAAAACGTTTGTACTCACTTTTTTCGTATATTATTATTTAGTTTCAGTATTTTTGCATCATCTTCTGTCTCGTATGACTCGTTAAATCCAATAAAAAGGCCTCATTTATTTTTAGAAAGTAATTATCGATTGCTTTTATATTTAGCATTTCTTTCCTAAAAATATGACATCTGTCATCTGTCACTATTAAAAAACGTTTGTACTCACTTTTTTCGTATATTATTATTTAGTTTCAGTATTTTTGCATCATCTTCTGTCTCGTATGACTCGTTAAATCCAATAAAAAGGCCTCATTCATTTTTAGAAAGTAATTATCGATTGCTTTTATATTTAGCATTTCTATCCTAAAAATATGACATCTGTCATCTGTCACTATTAAAAAACGTTTGTACTCACTTTTTTCGTATATTATTATTAATTTCAGTATTTTTGCATCATCTTCTGTCTCGTATGACTCGTTAAATCCAATAAAAAGGCCTCATTCATTTTTAGAAAGTAATTATCGATTGCTTTTATATTTAGCATTTCTATCCTAAAAATATGACATCTGTCATCTGTCACTATTAAAAAACGTTTGTACTCACTTTTTCCGTATATTATTATTTAGTTTCAGTATTTTTGCATCATCTTCTGTCTCGTATGACTCGTTAAATCCAATAAAAAGGCCTCATTCATTTTTAGAAAGTAATTACCGATTGCTTTTATATTTAGCATTTCTACCCTAAAAATCTGACATCTGTCATTCATCACTATTAAAAACGTTTGTACTCACTTTTTCCGTATATTATTATTTAGTTTCAGTATTTTTGCATCATCTGTCATAAAAAATCCAATATAAAAAGTCCCATTCTTAGACATTTAAATACACTTTTTTCATTAATTACTGACATTTCAGTATGGTATCTTCGCTTATATTGTATCTTTCATTATCCTAAAAATATGACATCAGTTGTTTTTTCAACCCAAAAAGATAATAGCTATCGTTAAAGACATCTGTAAACCTTTGTACTCACTTTTCCCCTAATTATTGACATTCATTTGTTACGATATTCTTACTTATTTAGTTGCTGTATATTTCTAAAAAATAAGACATCAGTCAGTAAATTCGGTTAGTATTAGCACCACTAGGTTATTTTATACTATCTTCTGTCTATGCTATCTTCATAATATTCTCATTTTTGTTTTTAATTACATCTCTCATTAAATCCATTAGTATTAAAACTTTTGTACTCACACACATTTTCGTTTTCTGTTTTTAAAAGATTTCTATATAATAATTATCGCTGAGACGTTGTTCAAAGCAATATTATCATTTCTTGCGGTTACATATCCTGTAAAAACTCAACATATTGTTAGATATCTACGATGTATTATACGACAAAAATATATATACAGGGAAATATCTATCTAAAAGTATACACAGTGTAATAACAAAATTAATTATAAAGGCTACCGAAAATGTTTTAAATACATACGTTTTGAAAACATCAAAAATAAGAAAAAGAAAAGAAAATATCTATAGGCAATCTGTAGACAGATATCAATACCAATGCTAATAAATGTAAGTTTTCAATCAACAAACTCTTATTTACTTTTTGTACGACTAATTCTAATGTTAGATTTCATTCAAAGTACAACAAGTATAATTTTCTACGGTCAATGCTAAGTTTTCATTCAACAAGCTCATGCAATATGAAGAGTATGAAGGACTTATACGAGAATATTTATAACAAAACATGGAGCTTAAATCATATAAAATGACAGATGCATCTTCAAGTATCATTGTCAAAAAAAAGTTTATATTTACTAGAACATTTTTCGCAGGAAGTCACTAACGTAAAACAGAATCCTTCCTGATATAAAATCATATCAAAACATTAAGTTAAAAGATAAGTTTTGGTAAAGCAGCATTCTGCAAATATTAATGTCGTCAAAATTTATATAAGCAGAAGTTTTTATAGAAATTGGAATAATAAAACTAGGGTTTAGAGCAATAATTTCTACATTCGACTGTTCCTTTAAGGTATCTTGCAACATTGTTCATAAATGATTTCAAACGGCAAAAATCGTCAAAAAACGCCGAAAAACGCCAAAAATGGCAAAAACGTAAGGTGTATGCTTCTACAAGTAGAAATCACATCAGCGTCGTTCGTTTTCGTTCATTATCATATCGTAGTTACCATTGTTAGGATATTTAAACAAAGATATATCTGAAGACGAGCTGTAGATATATTCAGGTGAAAAGGTTTAGGAAATTTAATAAGCAGTTGATACAGAATAATATCGTTTTCTGTTCAACTCTAAAGCATGAGCTCTATAAATTCTACTATATTTTAAAAAATAGTACACAGGAATAATAACTATAAAAAAGGATATTAATGTTATCAAGAAAGTTAATGCCTTACGTTACTTAAGAAAAGCGTAAAGACGTTAAATCTGGTTAATATGCACAAACAAAAACCAAGATAAAATACGAGGGCCTCTCTCTACATACTCAACGCATTTGAATATTTGTAAATCAGAAATATAATACCTACATTACAAAAGTATATGTCTAAATCCATCATATCTTTATTGCTATTGGACCGATTCAAACGGAACAAACGGCTCAGATGTAGGAGGAGCAACATAGATTAACGTTGAAGACAAAAACCATGTGCAAAGTTAGAAGGTCCTAAGTATCGGCTATTATCGGATAGAATTAAACAGGAAAAAATTACATTGTAACGAAAACGCGACGTAAATTAACGCTGAAAAGAAAAATTAGGCGCAATAGCAATAATACCAAAAGTCCATATGGTAAATAAATACTTAACCAATGAACCTGACAATAATAAATCTTGATATAAAAAGCTGGCATACTATTTGACAACGGTAGGCATTTGATTGGACTCGAATTATCTTCTTAGTTCCTCGTTTGTTTATTCTGTAACTTAAAAAACAATCAATGACTTAGAAAGGTACTAAACAAATTTCTTTTGTTACAACTGTCATTCGGTGTTAAACACCGCTCACCTTTATTAGTATTGATCATATTTGTACTAAATTTAAACTGGTATTACGTCATTCATTGTATCTTTTTGGTATTTTTGGAATTATGACTCATATTCTAGCGAATTCTAAAGTAGAGAACAAAAGGACTTAGGTGTGTATCACGTGGTTTGATTCAAACGGAAAAACGAGGGAGGGAGAGAAATTACCGATGCAGAGAAAAAATACGCGCAGTGACCTACGCCTATTATTGATTATCGAGATGTCTAGCGAAGAGAATAAACGTAGAACTGAAGAGTTTACAGAAAAAGTTCAAAAACTTAGAAGAGATATAAGATTTTACGAAGATAAAAATTTTTTTTGTAAACTATCTAATAGTAACTAACTGTATTTAATATTACTAAAGGCAGATATGATGAAATAACTTTTAATAATAGAGTTTATTTGTAGATTATTTGGAGCAAATGTATGATTAAAGGAAAATTATAGCAATATCATTAAGAGGACGTTGCTGAAACACTATTACAGGTAAAGCTAAAATAATTATAATATTTTGTTAAATTATTAGTGGAAAATAAAACGTTATATTATTTATAAAGATTTATTAACAATTAATAAACATTGTATTGTAAACAATAAAAATATTCCTTATATTTCTAGAATTAACAATATGAAATAATAGTAAATTCCAGTGGGTGGATCCACATTAACATTATTGATCAAATAATAACTTCTGGAAAGAGAATGATTAGTCCAAGGAAATAAGTAACGTTAGCCATCTAACAACTTTATATGTTTCGATAAAAAGAGGCCATTATCATAGTTACGTTTAGATTGTAACTACCCGGTGCTAGAATGGGTTGATGATACTTTTTTGGGAATCGTTGGCTGGTTTAAATGTACTTAACAGGTATACGTTCTATACTTAATTCACTTTTTCTAAATTCGGAAACTGCTTGGTAATCGTAGAAAACTGCTTCAGCTTCATGTTTAACGGCATCACATGCATGTTTTTTAACTTTATAAGATGATAATCACATGGATATATTATGATCCAAGTTGACGCGAAAATTTGTTAATATTATCCCCCAAATTTATCACCTTCTTCAACGCCCAGCCGCTGTCACGTTCCTGAAATTCTTCGAGTTCATTTAATATGGGAGCAGTAACTTTCTCATCAAACCAAACATTTAGGTTCGTGTCTCTATAAATAGCAGAATTGGATGTTGTGAAGTACTTGTACTCATTAAGTACACTATCGCCCTTCACCACCTCAAATTCTCCATAATCCCTTCATATGTTTTACGCTAATGACTTCCTGCGAAAAATGTACTAGTAAATAAGATATAGACTTGTCCTTTTTGACAATGATGTAGTTCATATAATTTAATATACTCACCATGCTTTGTTACAAGTAATCGCTAAGAAGTTTTTCATACTCTTCATATCTCTGTTGATAGAGATTTGTTGAATGAATATTTACTTTATTAGCAATGTTGATAGAAAAAATAGTATGCTTTATTTTATTTCAAAGTGTCGTTTTTAACTGAAATGTCTACAAAAACTTGTCTCTCATCTAGACGACAAATCTATGTCAGATGAATATTACAAGTAATTTTAAGATCATTAGCTTTCTCAGCTTATCTGATCAGCAGACTTTAAGAATCATAAATTTATTTTATTTGCTACAATCCCATGACAACCCAACATACATCGCAGACCGAATCCAGTCGAGGCGGGTTCCGTCGCACGTTTGTAGATGGAGGCACCGATCACCGCGTACTACATACATAACCACTTGGGCATGTATTGTGACCATTTCCGAAGTGTTGGTATTCAAATTCAAATGCAGTTATATACCTTTTTAGTATCGATTTCTTGGGTGAACGCATTATTATCTACTCTTTCCTAAGTTTAAGGGTGCGTAATTCCAATAACTACCACCTGATTAATTCCTACAATCACATAATCTATATAAATTTAATAAGGTTTTTTTATTGCAGAACGATGTCACTCTTTGCGGATTTGATTCGACACATTGCTGGTTTTCTCGGCCTGCTAACCGCGAGTTATGATGAAGCGGTAGCCCGGGAGGGGCTTCGGGAATGCCAGAAGGGCATGAAAAAATTATATGATGCGATGAGGTATGCTACTTCGCTTGGAGAGAAACAGCACATTGAAGCTTGCATGCGTAACATTAGGACCATAGGTAATCAAATCAAGGCGTCGCAGAAGATGGGAGCAGGTGTTTCATCGCGAGCAGAGGGGGCCCTAGAACGTGTCCGCTGGGATGACCCCAAGTCTGCTTTTAAAGGCCGCATCCGCACTGCGGTTATCTCCAATTTAAAACATACTGATCCGAAAGCTTTCCTGGCTGATGCTAAGGTTTTATTTAAGCGGAAGATCCAGACTGCATTGAAGAAGGATGATGCGTTTAAAGTTAATATGAGTTTCTGTGGAGAATTTGAGGTGGTGAAGGGCGATAGTGTACTTAATGAGTACAAGTACTTCACAACATCCAATTCTGCTATTTATAGAGACACGAACCTAAATGTTTGGTTTGATGAGAAAGTTACTGCTCCCATATTAAATAAACTCGAAGAATTTCAGGAACGTGACAGCGGCTGGGCGTTGAAGAAGGTGATAAATTTGGGGGTTAATATTAACAAATTTTCGCGTCAACTTGGATCATAATATATCCATGTGATTATCATCTTATAAAGTTAAAAAACATGCATGTGATGCCGTTAAACATGAAGCTGAAGCAGTTTTCTACGATTACCAAGCAGTTTCCGAATTTAGAAAAAGTGAATTAAGTATAGAACGTATACCTGTTAAGTACATTTAAACCAGCCAACGATTCCCAAAAAAGTATCATCAACCCATTCTAGCACCGGGTAGTTACAATCTAAACGTAACTATGATAATGGCCTCTTTTTATCGAAACATATAAAGTTGTTAGATGGCTAACGTTACTTATTTCCTTGGACTAATCATTCTCTTTCCAGAAGTTATTATTTGATCAATAATGTTAATGTGGATCCACCCACTGGAATTTACTATTATTTCATATTGTTAATTCTAGAAATATAAGGAATATTTTTATTGTTTACAATACAATGTTTATTAATTGTTAATAAATCTTTATAAATAATATAACGTTTTATTTTCCACTAATAATTTAACAAAATATTATAATTATTTTAGCTTTACCTGTAATAGTGTTTCAGCAACGTCCTCTTAATGATATTGCTATAATTTTCCTTTAATCATACATTTGCTCCAAATAATCTACAAATAAACTCTATTATTAAAAGTTATTTCATCATATCTGCCTTTAGTAATATTAAATACAGTTAGTTACTATTAGATAGTTTACAAAAAAAATTTTTATCTTCGTAAAATCTTATATCTCTTCTAAGTTTTTGAACTTTTTCTGTAAACTCTTCAGTTCTACGTTTATTCTCTTCGCTAGACATCTCGATAATCAATAATAGGCGTAGGTCACTGCGCGTATTTTTTCTCTGCATCGGTAATTTCTCTCCCTCCCTCGTTTTTCCGTTTGAATCAAACCACGTGATACACACCTAAGTCCTTTTGTTCTCTACTTTAGAATTCGCTAGAATATGAGTCATAATTCCAAAAATACCAAAAAGATACAATGAATGACGTAATACCAGTTTAAATTTAGTACAAATATGATCAATACTAATAAAGGTGAGCGGTGTTTAACAACGAATGACAGTTGTAACAAAAGAAATTTGTTTAGTACCTTTCTAAGTCATTGATTGTTTTTTAAGTTACAGAATAAACAAACGAGGAACTAAGAAGATAATTCGAGTCCAATCAAATGCCTACCGTTGTCAAATAGTATGCCAGCTTTTTATATCAAGATTTATTATTGTCAGGTTCATTGGTTAAGTATTTATTTACCATATGGACTTTTGGTATTATTGCTATTGCGCCTAATTTTTCTTTTCAGCGTTAATTTACGTCGCGTTTTCGTTACAATGTAATTTTTTCCTGTTTAATTCTATCCGATAATAGCCGATACTTAGGACCTTCTAACTTTGCACATGGTTTTTGTCTTCAACGTTAATCTATGTTGCTCCTCCTACATCTGAGCCGTTTGTTCCGTTTGAATCGGTCCAATAGCAATAAAGATATGATGGATTTAGACATATACTTTTGTAATGTAGGTATTATATTTCTGATTTACAAATATTCAAATGCGTTGAGTATGTAGAGAGAGGCCCTCGTATTTTATCTTGGTTTTTGTTTGTGCATATTAACCAGATTTAACGTCTTTACGCTTTTCTTAAGTAACGTAAGGCATTAACTTTCTTGATAACATTAATATCCTTTTTTATAGTTATTATTCCTGTGTACTATTTTTTAAAATATAGTAGAATTTATAGAGCTCATGCTTTAGAGTTGAACAGAAAACGATATTATTCTGTATCAACTGCTTATTAAATTTCCTAAACCTTTTCACCTGAATATATCTACAGCTCGTCTTCAGATATATCTTTGTTTAAATATCCTAACAATGGTAACTACGATATGATAATGAACGAAAACGAACGACGCTGATGTGATTTCTACTTGTAGAAGCATACACCTTACGTTTTTGCCATTTTTGGCGTTTTTCGGCGTTTTTTGACGATTTTTGCCGTTTGAAATCATTTATGAACAATGTTGCAAGATACCTTAAAGGAACAGTCGAATGTAGAAATTATTGCTCTAAACCCTAGTTTTATTATTCCAATTTCTATAAAAACTTCTGCTTATATAAATTTTGACGACATTAATATTTGCAGAATGCTGCTTTACCAAAACTTATCTTTTAACTTAATGTTTTGATATGATTTTATATCAGGAAGGATTCTGTTTTACGTTAGTGACTTCCTGCGAAAAATGTTCTAGTAAATATAAACTTTTTTTTGACAATGATACTTGAAGATGCATCTGTCATTTTATATGATTTAAGCTCCATGTTTTGTTATAAATATTCTCGTATAAGTCCTTCATACTCTTCATATTGCATGAGCTTGTTGAATGAAAACTTAGCATTGACCGTAGAAAATTATACTTGTTGTACTTTGAATGAAATCTAACATTAGAATTAGTCGTACAAAAAGTAAATAAGAGTTTGTTGATTGAAAACTTACATTTATTAGCATTGGTATTGATATCTGTCTACAGATTGCCTATAGATATTTTCTTTTCTTTTTCTTATTTTTGATGTTTTCAAAACGTATGTATTTAAAACATTTTCGGTAGCCTTTATAATTAATTTTGTTATTACACTGTGTATACTTTTAGATAGATATTTCCCTGTATATATATTTTTGTCGTATAATACATCGTAGATATCTAACAATATGTTGAGTTTTTACAGGATATGTAACCGCAAGAAATGATAATATTGCTTTGAACAACGTCTCAGCGATAATTATTATATAGAAATCTTTTAAAAACAGAAAACGAAAATGTGTGTGAGTACAAAAGTTTTAATACTAATGGATTTAATGAGAGATGTAATTAAAAACAAAAATGAGAATATTATGAAGATAGCATAGACAGAAGATAGTATAAAATAACCTAGTGGTGCTAATACTAACCGAATTTACTGACTGATGTCTTATTTTTTAGAAATATACAGCAACTAAATAAGTAAGAATATCGTAACAAATGAATGTCAATAATTAGGGGAAAAGTGAGTACAAAGGTTTACAGATGTCTTTAACGATAGCTATTATCTTTTTGGGTTGAAAAAACAACTGATGTCATATTTTTAGGATAATGAAAGATACAATATAAGCGAAGATACCATACTGAAATGTCAGTAATTAATGAAAAAAGTGTATTTAAATGTCTAAGAATGGGACTTTTTATATTGGATTTTTTATGACAGATGATGCAAAAATACTGAAACTAAATAATAATATACGGAAAAAGTGAGTACAAACGTTTTTAATAGTGATGAATGACAGATGTCAGATTTTTAGGGTAGAAATGCTAAATATAAAAGCAATCGGTAATTACTTTCTAAAAATGAATGAGGCCTTTTTATTGGATTTAACGAGTCATACGAGACAGAAGATGATGCAAAAATACTGAAACTAAATAATAATATACGGAAAAAGTGAGTACAAACGTTTTTTAATAGTGACAGATGACAGATGTCATATTTTTAGGATAGAAATGCTAAATATAAAAGCAATCGATAATTACTTTCTAAAAATGAATGAGGCCTTTTTATTGGATTTAACGAGTCATACGAGACAGAAGATGATGCAAAAATACTGAAATTAATAATAATATACGAAAAAAGTGAGTACAAACGTTTTTTAATAGTGACAGATGACAGATGTCATATTTTTAGGATAGAAATGCTAAATATAAAAGCAATCGATAATTACTTTCTAAAAATGAATGAGGCCTTTTTATTGGATTTAACGAGTCATACGAGACAGAAGATGATGCAAAAATACTGAAACTAAATAATAATATACGAAAAAAGTGAGTACAAACGTTTTTTAATAGTGACAGATGACAGATGTCATATTTTTAGGATAGAAATGCTAAATATAAAAGCAATCGATAATTACTTTCTAAAAATAAATGAAGCCTTTTTATTGGATTTAACGAGTCATACGAGACAGAAGATGATGCAAAAATACTGAAACTAAATAATAATATACGAAAAAAGTGAGTACAAACGTTTTTTAATAGTGACAGATGACAGATGCCATATTTTTAGGTTAAAAAGAATATTGAATAGACATACAAAAACCTGTAGAAATGACAATGGTTGGATAGCTGCGATATTTTTTAGGTTGATAGCTTGAAAAAAAGAGATGGTAATAATAAATGTTTTACAGATGATTATTAAGATTGAAAATGTTAAATGTGAAGATAATCGAGTACAAACGAAGATGGTATATTGTAATTGTTGTATTTATTTTTAATAAAGATTAAGACGATGACACGACAATAACGTACTGCGCAGGTTTACATACGATAATGGACGAAGAGTATTTTGTTATCTTTTTACTATCGACAATAAACGTAGAGTATTTTTATTGTACTTGTAAGTAATAAGGAAACGACGATGATGTATGACTACAATACGAACAATACGACTTCTTAGACTTATTCTCAAATACTGAACTTTTGACTGCTACCTTCCCGTATTCATTGATCCAGAAAAGTAAAGTCTCCTTGGTTATTACATTTTCTGTACTAACCAACTATGGCCCCTTTGGTAATGCAGCACCGTGTATTCTATGGATCTTTAAAGATTTCTACGATTTTCCATTCTTTTTTCTATAAATTTCTACGGATATCACCCTTTTAACGTTTCACTCTCTCTCTCTTCTTCAGTAGTTTTTTGTTCTTCGTCTTAGGCCTGTACTGGCTTCTACATCATCTTAGGTCTTCACTGCTCTCTGTATGATTTCTTAGTATTTTTTCCTCCAAAGTTTATACCTTTTTGGTTTCCCCCTTCCTAGCATTTTGACATTTGACATTGTTTACTTACTTAGCGATAGATAGATACGAATTTTTATGATTTTATCCTTTACCGTATATTTGTCTCCTCTTTCCGTCTGCCTGTCCTTTTATCTGTATTTTTGTCTGTCTATCCGTTTGTCCACCTAAGATCCTTTTGACCATTTTGCACCTGGTGACATGCCACCGAGACTTAGGTCCTTTTGTCCACGAAACGAAACGTAACGAAATGTATCGAAACGTGACGAAACGTGACGAAACGTGACGAAACGTGACGAAACGTGACGAAACGTGACGAAACGTGACGAAACGTGACGAAACGTGACGAAACGTGACGAAACGTGACGAAACGTGACGAAACGTGACGAAACGTGACGAAACGTGACGAAACGTGACGAAACGTGACGAAACGTGACGAAACGTGACGAAACGTGACGAAATGTGACGAAACGTAACGAAACGTAACGAAACGTAACGAAACGTAACGAAACGTAACGAAACGTAACGAAACGTAACGAAACGTAACGAAACGTAACGAAACGTAACGAAACGTAACGAAACGTAACGAAACGTAACGAAACGTAACGAAACGTAACGAAACGTAACGAAACGTAACGAAACGTAACGAAACGTAACGAAACGTAACGAAACGTAACGAAACGTAACGAAACGTAACGAAACGTAACGAAACGTAACGAAACGTAACGAAACGTAACGAAACGTAACGAAACGTAACGAAACGTAACGAAACGTAACGAAACGTAACGAAACGTAACGAAACGTAACGAAACGTAACGAAACGTAACGAAACGTAACGAAACGTAACGAAACGTAACGAAACGTAACGAAACGTGACGAAACGTGACGAAACGTGACGAAACGTGACGAAACGTGACGAAACGTGACGAAACGTGACGAAACGTAACGAAACGTAACGAAACGTAACGAAACGAAACGTAACGAAACGAAACCATCTTTTGTTCTATGGACTTTTGGCAAATGACTGGTATTACGTGGCGACTTTTGGAAGATGGCAAGTACCTCAATACTAAGTGCACCTGCTCCTTCTGACTTACGCCGGTCGACTCATATTGCGCCGGTTTCCACACTCCCCCGTTTTCCCCTCCAGGTGCAGGCTATACTGTGCAACGGCCATCTTGGATCGCTTAGCCGTCCACTGACTTTGCTGCTACGCTCGGCGATATATTCCAGTCGCGTCACTAACAGGTGACGTCTCCTCCATACAGCTGAATGGCCCGGATAGAAAATGGCGTTACCCAACTTCATAGGTTAGGTTACGCTGACAGCTGACGATTTGGTTGACTCCGCCGAGACTTAGGTCCTTTTGGCCACGTTGTAGTTTTAAGCGTTAATCGTTCTCTACATATTGCCGTTTTTCCCGTTTGAATTGGACCAATAGCAGTGAAGATACGTGCTAAGGCCCTTTTGATATTGCACAATATTTTTCTCTTCTACGTTAATCGTTCTTTTCATAATGCCGTGCGGGCCCCCGGGCAGCCGATCGTTCAAAGCGGGGGTTATGTTCACCTCGGCGGCGGAAATCCTCATCGGGGCAATTGAAAGTGCGGTTATGTTCATCGGCGCGACTCCGCGTGGCGCGCGCCTCGTGGCGGGCCCCGGGGCCACGGGCAGCTGTCTAACGACCGTTTAAACTGGGGGTTATGTTCGCCGCTCATTGGCGAAATCCTCATCGGCGGGTAGGTTACCTCTCTTCCCGTCACATCTTCTTCATAGTGCCGTTTTTCCCGTTTGAATCGGACCAACGATAGCTGAGATATTCGCTAAGGCCCTTGTGGCTTTTCGTTCTGCGCATGATTTTTCTATTCAACGTTAATCTATATCACGCTCTTTACATAACCCCATTTTTCCCGTTTAAATCGGACCAACGATAGCTGAGATACACGCTAAGGTCCTTTTGTCCTGTCACTGCGCATGATTTTTTCTTTTCAACTTTAATCTATATCACGCTCTCTACATAACCCCCTTTTCCTCATTTAAATCGGACCAATAGCAGTGAAGATACACGCTAAGGTCCTTTTGCCCTGCCACTGCGCATGATTTTTCTCTTGTATGTTATTCTATATCACGCTCTCTACGTAATATCATTTTTCCCGTTTAAATCGGACCGACGATAGCTGAGATATACGCTAAGGCCCTTCTAACTTTTCATTTACCTCGTATATTTTTCATTGTTTACGTCAACTATTGCCGCCATCTTGGATTTTCGACGTTATCATGTTTACTGATAACCCAGACTTCGAACTTCGACGCGTGACCTTGAAAGCGACAAAAATTGCCAGAATGAACCTTAGCGATTTCTTATGGGATTTAACATGGGGAATGAGGCAGAATCAGTGCTGCCTATTTACTATCATGGAGAAATGTGGTATATGCATTCTACCATCGATTAGGGTACTGGCAACTCAAAAATGGAGCACATTTTGAACACTTGATAAAGTAACCATTATGTTAAAAATATTGTAATCTTTCAATTGTTACGTCTAATGTAGTTGAAAATAGTTTGTATTAAAAAATTTATTGAGATAATTAGGCGTTGCCAGACTTCTGTTTTATTTATTTAAGACCTTCCAGACTACATAAAATCATAAGTGTTACGTACGGTTGAACTCGTATTGAATAGGAGATTCCAATAATGACTGAATATACAGGGTGATTAATTTGAAGAACCAAAGTGACTAATAATATAAGAAAAATTACAAATCTGGCAACATTCCAAATATCAAATCTGGAATCTCCGTATTCCAAAATAGGCGCACTCCAAATTTTGTACAATTAGGTCTAGCAATTTACGAGATAATTGGCCATTTCCAGACTTTTGGGC
This sequence comes from Psylliodes chrysocephalus, assembly GCA_927349885.1. Taxonomy (NCBI): domain Eukaryota; kingdom Metazoa; phylum Arthropoda; class Insecta; order Coleoptera; family Chrysomelidae; genus Psylliodes; species Psylliodes chrysocephalus. The sequence continues at coordinate 4,978,751 of OV651815.1, forward strand.
CACTATTTTTACATTACTTAGAAATATAGCATAGTTTAATTTATATTAATGTGGGGTTAGTAGCTTACAGTACTATATCTTATCATAGCTTATCACAAAATATGTTAACATGAACAGAATATCTAATAAACTCTTCAGAAAAAGATTAATGATTTAATTCCTCATGTAATATATAAAAGAGTTCTAATAAATGCAATTGGAAAAATTAACAAATGTCTATTTTGAAATCTTGATTCTGATGACAAGACAAGTAAATTAAAAAAATATTATCAGTAAAACAAATCTTCATATTTCGTTGTACAAGAGACTTGTTGATCATTATAATAAATCAGTCACAATCTTAGGCAAAAATCAAGAAATATTTATAGTTGATATGAAAAGAATTCAAGCAGCTATCTATAATAGATTCGATACACTTGCAGGTTGTAATAATTTTCAGTCAAGTTGATTTAGATTGTCAAATGAGAATTTCTTTTAGAGATAATTTAGATAATGCCATAACCTCTGCAAAATTAAATACTTTACATGATTCTATAGTTTTCAGCTCAGACATAAAAAACATGATAAAATATATAATGTTGATCAAATTTCGAACTTAACACTTAATATATTAACACATTATCAGTTCTTAGGAAAGCAAGTATCAATTTTATAATTTAAGTTCATCTTTACAATACACTTTCCTATTTTTCAATGTAATACCTTTGAATTTTATCATTTATTCTCTGTTATCCAAAACCAAAAAATGTATACACCTTCATTCCCCTATTTGGCACGAAAACATCAAGATACACAGTTTGAACGAGAAGAATGTCAATTCCTTGAAAAAATCTATTATTGTCGACAACATTTTATACCCCGATATAATTGTACTCTCCAACTTCTTAAAGAGAAAAGTTTGAGAAATTGTCATATTTTAAATTTTAATCTAGAAGAGTCAGTATTCGAAGAAATAATATCGATGAAGTCTTAATAATCCCGTTAAAACCTAAACAAATTCTTTTAAAATGTAACAGTAACCAGTACATAGACATACGGTCCCTGTAATTATCAAAATACCAAAGTCTTGTGAAATTTGGGCCAATGGAAGAAGATATATCAACAACATTCAACTGAGCAGAGGAAAGCTATTAGCCGGAGAGCTGGTAACACACATTTCATTAAGTGTTCGATGCACTTTGAAATTTTGTAATATGAAATCATTTGGATGGAAAAGCAGATATACCTGTGTTGGCTAGACACACCACGGGACACCAGGTACTGCGCATAATAGAAAGGGGTCGTAAAATATGACCCAAAAAAAGTGTTTGATTCAGAGGCCAACAAAAAAACAATTGAAAGTTTAGGTAATTCTAAAAATACTAGTAATTTAGGCAGACACTTTTGAGAGGGTTTATAATTGATAAATCAACCCCAAAGTTGATTTTTTTAAATATGATTTAAAGTGTTTGAATCACGCTAAAATTTTAATAGCGTCTTAAATAAATATAAAAAAAATTAATTCCAAAAAGGCAGACACTTTTTCCGGGGTTTAATTGCCGGCCAACATAAAAATAAATGAACCTCGTTATACGCCACTATGCATTGAATAAGTATATACTTTTTAAAACCTAAACATTTTAAATTACCAAGACTGTGAAATAATAACACAATAATATTTTTCCTTTTTTTTAGGAAAAAAAAAACAAAAAAAAAACTAAAAGTTTCGGGGCTCGAACCACTAACTTGCTCTCCACACTATCAAAATTTGGATAAATACAAAAAGGTCAATTATCACTATTGGGCCAATGTTCTAGAATATCGCTACAAACTGTCACGCAAAACAAAGAAGAATATTGTACCAATTTTTTTTTTATAATTTGTGAAAAATTATAAATGAAAAATAAAAACATTTTTAGCAAAATGGTGTAATTGTTATAGCAACTGTGTGGAACACAGACAGTATAATATGTTAGATTTATTAATTACAACTCAAATTTTCAAATATTGTAAGAACCGGTCCAAATTAGAAGCAGCAAAGAAAACGAGAAATCTTCAAGCCAGTTAAAAAAATGTAAAGTTGTCTATAGGGCAAAATACATAAATAAATGAATTTCTCATTTTCCTTATATTTTTAATGTACTTAATTAATATATCTAACAAAATGTTTAATAATAATACATTTATTATTTAATAATAAATAACCTCTGCACGTGTAGTTATTTACCCCAAGAAAGCTAATAATTATTGTAAGAGGCTGGTACATAGGTTATTTAAAAATTTAATTAATTATATTAATATTATTTAATATTACCAATTTTTTTTATTCAAACTACCTACCTACATTCTATTAAAAACTAAAAGTATAATAATTTCGTAAATTACGGTCCTGGATAACAAACATTCATACGATTTTATTATTTTTATTATATTTATACGAAGATGAATGACAAAATTATCGATTTACTTACCTACATAAAGACAAAAATTTTAAATACCTACCGATGGCTTGAATTCACGCCAAACATGAAAAAGGCGTAATAATATGGTAGACCACCAACTTAAAGACCATCTAAGCGACTTATTATAAATAGCAATTATAAATCTGATAAATTATTTTTCGATAGTTGCCAGTTTTGTTAAAATAGAGCGAAATAAAGACGATGTACGATCCAAAAAATTCGCAAAACGTTGTTGAACAAACAATCCGAACTTATTTTACCAATACCTATAAAACTATCTTCTGCTTACGACTTTTTTTTAATTTGCGCTACTGTCCGCTTGTCTGCACAACCGCCATGTGATGAGCATAATAAAATCAAACTTTTTCTTTATAAGTATTGACTTAGTCTACATATTTATACAATGGTAATACGTTACCTAGATGAGGAATATCGTGGTAAATGGATTGGGCCATGAGGTCCGATATAATGGCCTGCTCGGTTACCGGAACTTTCACCTTTAATTTTTTTTGTAAGAATACTTTAAATCTTAGGTTTATGCTAAAATTCCTGAGAGTTATGATGTGTAAAAACAACAAATTGCTGAAGAATTTAGAACAATTTACTCTGACACATTTAAACGAATATAACAAGAGTGTAGCAAAACTATAATTTTAGTGTTTATTTAGTTTATCCACCAAACTAGTCCTAAATCCAAATAAAATTAGTATGACAAAAAAGTTGCCAATTAAAATTGTTTATCACTGTAACCATGTGACGTCATCTGTTACCACTATTGGAACAGCATACAACCGTCTATTTTCACCATCCAAATTTCATTATTCCAAGTATACCCGTTAAAAATATATGAAGGGAAAGAAAAATTTTAAATAATACTGTATATTAGTCGTGATTTTTTTTTTTAAACTTATCTTATAAAAATTAATGGATATAATAATTGCATTTTGGATCATGATTTTAAAAAATTAGTATTGTTTTTAGCACTTCTTTTAAATTATGTTAGATATTAATATAGGTTTTAATATCCCTAGGACCTTGATTTAAGAGATACATAAGATTTCATATAAAATATTTGTGACAAAAATTCCAGTGGATAGGCAAAATATTTCCAATTATTTCTATTATTTTATTATCATGACAACGTTGTGTATTTGAGGTCAGCAATAACTGTGTTATAGTTCCTTTTCTTCTATCAAACTGAAATTCTAAACTCCATTTTCATAACAAACGAAAACATAACCTCTCGATCATTGGGTTTTATTAAATTATGTCCAAATTATTAATAACTTTTACCTCCAAGGTCAAAAATTCCTCCACATCCCGGTTGGTTAAAACCACCATTAGGCCAATAATCAACATGTCCTAAGGCACGGTTAAATCCTAACAGTCCTGAGCATGTGTGGATAACTTGAACGAATTGAGCATCAGTGATATCTAGACGATCGTCTATGTCAGCATTTTTAAAAAGAGGTAAAGCGGGATCCAAACCTAAAAATTAAAAAGGATAAAATATTAAAAACCTTGTACTTCCTGTAACAAACGATGAATAGTGTATCCGTAAATGATAATGATCCTTGAGACATAGAATACCGAGGAACTTACCTACTATATGATTAATCTTTCCTTCAAGAGCAGCTCCACACAGTCCAGCTACATGAGCACCAAGAGAGTGTCCAACAATGAACGTCTTTTTTAAATCCAATCCATTATCATTAACCAAATCCTTGATAAGTCTGCTGACAACTTTTCCAACTTGAGGTACTCCAGCTTTTGCAATAATGTACAAATTTTTAGCGATTTTACTCCAATCAACAACGAAAACGTTGGCATCTTTGACTTTTAGAACGGCTTCGGATATTTCTTCGCAAATTGCAGAGTCGAATTCGTTCCTCCAACCGTGAATAATGAAAACAGTATCCTAAAAAGGTTATTAAAATGCGAATCTTGAATTTGTTTAAATATACATAAAAGTAGAATTAACTCATTAGCGCTCAGTGGTACCAAACGGTATTGCTAAATTAGTCATTATCAAAACGTCGGTCAATTTAATAATATTGGTGGGAGAATAATTTCGGCTGCCTCAATGATTTCGGTTACATTAACAGTCGACGTAAAACTTTTTTGGTGAGTGTGTGTTCATGTGTAAACCTAAGAATACGTGTTTTCTAGCATCGCGTTTTACATAAATAAGAAAACATGTACCTTTACTTCTAGTAAGTAATTTTGATCAAGTACCTTGTAGGTTTTTCCAAATATAAGTTTGACTGTAGAGTTAAAATGAAGTGTAAAGCAATATATAAGATAAACGTATTTATTTTTTTATTAGTGTCCCGTTATAATATGGCCATAAAATTTGATGATACCAAATGAGCGTTAGAAGTATCAAGGTTTTATTGTCAGAGGCATTGGATATGGTTTAGGCAGATGACGATTTTGCAAATGAAACAGACGAAACATTTATTAAACCTCCTAAACCTAACGTTGATACCGATGAAAATACCGCTGACGAAAATAAGGGAGGGATGGCTCATAACCTAACAGTCGTTTCCTCAGAATCACCTACATATGCACCTTCAGTTTAAAATTCTACTCCTTTAACCCTTCATAACAATATTAATTCTAAGTTAAATGGGTAAATAAAAAATTACCTTCATGATAAAAAAGATTCTGAATAGACTAAAGGAGATCTCCAGCCTGCATCCTCCTGTTCCTTTCTAAAAGAACATCACAAGAGGTTTAAAAAGTTGTCTTGGATATTTTTCAATTATTTTTGATGACGAAGTGATTAATATTTTGTTGATGAAACAAAAAAAATATGCCCAATTTTGTAATAATTTAGACCCACAAATAACTTAATCTGAAATAAAATGTTTCCTAGTTATCCTCATTCTAAGTGGATATAACACACTTACTTCTAAAAGAGTCACGGAAAAAAAATTGTAGAACAAATTTCTTCAATTGTAGATTTTTTCTCTACAATAAATAGTACAAATAGGGACAGGGACAATTTGTAGTAAAAATTTCCAAATATTTGTAGAGAATGTATTGTAGAGGTATTATCTACAATATTTAGTAAAAATATCCAAATGCATCATAAGAATTGTTCTACAAATTGTTATAATTTTTGCTATTCATTGTATGAATTTATATTAAAAATGTATTGCTTTTTATGAAAATAAATACGAAAATTTTACACAATAAATAGTAAAAATTCATACAAATTGTAGTAATTTTTAATAAACTTGTAGTAGTATTCCATAATTATTATAATTATAACCTAGAAAAAAATGTTCCTTAATAAAATATTCAATTTATTGTTTTAATATAAAAGATACAAAGTCTTAATTACATTATGTAATAAATAACAGTAATAATAGCACCCTCAGTCTCAGTTGGCTTTTCTGCACCTGAAAAATATGAAATAAAAATTAATAACAATTGAACTGTTCATACCCTTAAAACGGGGATATTTATCACCTTTACACTGATTTGGATATTAAATGACTAAGTCAGATAAGTAACAAAAATGAGAAAGTAGGTATGTCACAATTAAGACCAGAAACATCATTGAATTTGACACAAAATTCGATCGTTGGGCACAACATTCGATCGTTGGCCACAACTATTTTTTTTAAAATAATCTACTAAGGTTATTTAAATTAGTTATCTAAAGGTAAATTATTCAGAAACAATAATAAATGTACTTACCACCAATAGAATTTATTATTAAAATTTTCTCAAACGCATCGGTGCTTATAATATAATAATGTGTTATAGGTACTCGTATATGTACCATGCTTTGTTATGTGAACATGGCGAACGGCTACTGCTGTCTGGCCATTTATGATCGACGTCAGAAAACGTTGGCCAATAGCAGAATTCTGTTTTGTTCACATGACTTAGAATTTCTACAATATTATAGAATATTTTTGAACAAAATTGAATATTTTTCATAAGAAGGGATGTAAATTATTATTATTTTTTGTAGAAAAAAATACTATTTTTTGTAGAGATAATTATTAATATTTGTACAAATTTTTTCAGAAGTTAGTAGTAGTAATTACGATAATTGTAATAAATTGCTACTTCTACAAACAATAGTAAAATATACTAAACATTGTGGAATTCTTTCCTATTGTTGTAGCATTTTATTCGACAATTCAATTGCTACAATAATGAATAGTTTTTAACTATAAATTGTAGTAAAATTTTCTACAAATTGTTAAGTATTTTTCTACAAGTCTACTACTACAACATTGTAGTAAAATTTTCTAGTCACATTTTTTTCCGTGTAACTTAATCTGAAATAAAATGTTTCCTAGTTATCCTCATTCTAAGTGGATATAACACACTTACTTCTAAAAGAGTATATTGGTACAATGGACGCCTCGGTAAAGCATTGACAAAATAAAAAATAATTGTTTGCAAAATTTTATTCTAGTCCCAATTCTTGCATATGACTTGACTATTTATTTATTTTATTTTTATTTATTTAGTTTATTAAATACACTGCTCTACAGTCTAAATACCTAGTTATAGAGCAGGAAAAAAAATTGTAATTACAAATGTAAACATAACATATTGCACAATTAGACCTAATTTGGATATAACATAAATTACATAATATGACAAAAACTAAATAAATTAGTTACTATACACAGTATTACACAGGCAAATAGTACAAAAACAGCTTTACAATTTTTTGAGCTGCGAAAGCTTACAAGAAAATAAATCAATACTATTTTACACACAAAATACAACGGCGAGTTTTTTTAATAAATTTGTTCGAGATAAAACATTAACAACCGTATGCATAGTCGATCGCCAGCAACTCGCCAGAGATTCATTCCGGCGTTTCGCCAGCGATTCGCTGGCGATCCGCCGGCGAAAGCCCAAAAAGGTGGCGTCTCGCCGGAGATTGTCACCGAAATGTCATTTCACGCAAGTTTTTATTTTCTTTTATAGGGATTATCACCGGTATCTCTCCTCAAAAAATGATGAACGAATATCAAATTTTTCCCTATAAAAGAACATGAATTGCGTGAAATGACATTCCGGTGACAATCTCTGGCGAGTCGCCAGCTTTTTGGGCTTTCGCCGGCGGATCGCCAGCGAATCGCTGGCGAGTCGCTGGCGATCGACTATGCATACGGCTGTAAGTTGTTTCGAGATTCAATTCTTGGCCTTTAAATACAAGTTGTTCGAATAACTCGGAGTAATCAATTTGGTTGTTAATTAGTTTATACAGGAATATTTACGACTGATTTTTTCTTCTACATTCTAAGCTTTGCATTTGGAATCTATTTAAAAGCAATGTGTGATTTACCCCAATTGGTGGATATGTTCCATGTATCTTAACTCATTAGCGCCTACGGATACCGTATGGTATCGCAAAACACCCCGCTATTCTCTAGCGCGTTGTGATCAATGTAGAATAAGAAAGAGACGCGCCCGTATGTTTTTACAATCAGTAGTTAGTCGTCTTTGCATTTCCGTGGATGCTAGAGCTTTTAATTACGTTTTAACAGTTTTGTGAGAGTTTTCTTATTAGGTAACTTTGTGCTACACAAAATAATGGATATACGATGGGCGTAATTATTTTTTTACATATTTCTATATCATTATTAGTGGAGTCTGGTACGGTTATTATAAAATTATGTACGATTGAATACATCTGTAAATAAAGAAAATTAGTTTGATGTAATGTGAATGCAGTATGTTAGGTCAAATGTTACTGATACCATATGGTATCCGTAGGCGTTTAGGAACCTTATATTGTTGTTTCACTACGTTTTATTTTGATATAATTTTTAACGTTCTAGAAAAGGTTTTTCGCTTTCCCAAGCTATGGATATGCTGGATGAAGTTGATAACTTACTTGAGAACGTAGATGAAATTTTTGTAGCACCCCCCGAGCCTAAAGTTGACACAGATGAGGATTCTGCGAACGAGGACAATGGAGGAATGATTAACAATCTCAATGGTAATGTAGTAGAAAAATAAAATAGGATCATTTTTGTTGTTTTATTTTTGATATTGAAGGTCGGCAGTTGTGTGCTCCCACTAAAATAAAATTATTAAACGGTGAGAGAATTGGAGAACTTTAGGCTACGAAGCAATTGGCACAACTCGAGAAAATAGAATAGCAAAATCTTGCCCTCTCACCAGAAAACAAGATTTTAATAAAAAAAAGCGGGGGGATTACGAACATATCATTGAAAAAAATGATGGCATTCTCTTATTACGGTGGATGGACAATTCCGTTGTAACTATTGCTTCAACAAGTGCCCGTGTTCAGCCAGAAGGAACAGTAAAAAGGTACTGCCAGAAAGAAAAGAAGCATGTAATGATTCCTCGTCCACACTGCGTGGCTGCTTACAATCAGAACATGGGTGGAACCGATCTGATGGATCAGGGCATTGCTACTTATCGCATTGGCATTCGTGGAAAGAAGTGGTATTGGCCAATTTTTACATGGCTCATTGACGTAGCAATTCACAATGCCTGGTGTTTAAGCCGTAAAAATGGAAAAATTTCATCATTAGAATTTAGAAGAGTGATAGTGCAAGTATATCTCACAAAATATAAAACACCTATCAAAGTTCCTGGGCGGATAAGTCTAACAAAAAATATACTTCCAAATATTAGATTTGATCGAATGGATCATTTTGTGATTTCGTGCAACAGACGAAGATGTGCCGGAGTAGGATGTAAAACTTTTGGAAGAACAATGTGTCAGAAGTGTGATGTGGGTCTATATATCAATTGTTTTGCGTCTTATCACACTTAATGAAAAAAATTTTTACGTATTTTATATAAGAATTCAATTATAAGTATTTGAAATTTTGTTTAATAAAAATGTTCCATAACGCCTACGGATACCATATGGTATCAGTCTTTTTTTTTATTTCTAATTTCCTTTCATTTTGTAGCTCCGTAGTACCTATTTTTTTAAAACATTAAAAAAACTTTTATAAAATTTTGAAAAAAATTAATCTCGGCGCTAATGGGTTAAATGCCAAGAATTTTGGATATCGTCTTTAAACGTTTACAAGAGCGCTTATGTGAATATCATAAAATGGTTTCAATATTAATGAAGCATATTTTAATTTTGATTTGACGAACGTATTTTACAACATAATAATGGTTTCGATAGAATTGAGGTCAACTACATGCCAAATGATAAATCCCAAATTTCTGAATGATGCTTTTATCACGTCATTTAGATGTTCATTAAAAGTAAGGTTTCTATCGAACTTTACCCCAAAATATATAACAAAATCAGGCCTATTTAATGTAAGACCATCCAAACAGTAGTTATGGAGAATTGGAAAATCTTTTTTGGAATATGGCACTATATTACATTTTTTGAATCTAATGGAAGATTATTTATTAAACACCAATTATTTATTTTACTAATATTACTTTGTAATTTAAGAACATCTACCTGATAAAAATTTTTGACATCGTCTGCATAAATTAAATATTTTACGTTAACATCACTAATGATGTCATTTACGAATAGTATAAATAAAAGCGGTCCCAGAATCGAGCCTTGAGGTACGCTAGAGGTTACTAAGATATAGACAGGCTCAAATCCACGCACTTCAACAGACTGAGTTCTTTTTGTCAAATAAGATTGAAAAAACGTATGACAGACTTAGACAATCTAAACTTGCTAAGCTAGTGAAGTAATATTTTATGATCGAGTTTGTCGAAAGTCTTGGAAAAATCTATATATATATATATATATATATATATATATATATATATATATATATTACGTCTAGTTGACCGTCGCCATCAACTATTGTAGAACTGTATTGTGTAAATGAGAAAAGATTACAAAACCCATGTTGTTCTTCCACTATCTGATGTTTGACGTGGCAAAACTTTGGCAAAATTACATATAGTAGTGATGAGTCGATGGCTCTCAATACATTTTTTTTTTACCTTTTTTAAAAACAGGACAGATTCTTGATCTCTTCCATGCATTAGGAAATGTAACAGTACGCAGTGACAAATTCAATATTTTATTTAAAGGAATAGCTAACGTATGGGAACAATGGCGAACCCTGAAGGATGGTATATTATCTAGTCCCTTAGTAAATTTAGCTTTTAACTTTAATATTGCCTTCGACACATCAGATTCATTAAATTCAGCTATATGCACATCTTTCCTTTTAGAATTTACGTATGACCAAAAGTTCCAACTATTTCTTTTTATATTCTCATGTAATGTTCTAACGTACTCTTTATGAGCTTTCTCTACGTCCTTTTTAATTTTGGATCTTAGCCGTTTAAATTCTTCGAAGACATTTTATTCATTACTGCGTCTAAACTTTTTCGTGCTTTCTCTTTTATATTTAATATCTCTAATTATAGGTCCATTGAACCATGTAGGATATTTTCTTGCAGTTGGAATATATTTGAGAATACATATATCCATCATACCATATAGTTGTTCATAAAATAACCTGCATGCAGTTTCAATATTATCCACATTATTGAGAAAAGACCAGTCACATAATGCTATTAGTTAATATAACATTGGGTGAGTCATGAGGAACCTTACAGACTTCTACCATGTGTAGAGTCCCTTAAGGGGTATATCATATGAGCATTAAAAAGTGGCAACTCCCTTTCGTTATTAATAGACGGGGTGTTTTGTGAATTTTGACAAAACTTTATATGGCCGTAAAATCTACAAGGATTACTAGATTTCTTTAATTTTTTGGTGGATCATTACACTGGTGTCTAGCATTTAATTCATATTATGAAAAGTTAAAAATTCCAGGATTGGCTTAGGAAAAATTAATCTCGACGATTCATATCAAAAAGTTCGCCCTGTATAAGATTTTTTTTAATTATAAAAAGATATTTTTAAAGTATATAGATAGACAATCAAAACTGTGTATGTGACATTTTTGTCACCTTTTTTATTAAGGTTCGATTTTGGGTAAAACTGAAAAATCACCTTAAGGGTCACATAAATTATGTTATAACATAAAGAAAACATTGTTAATTGTATGCATTTAAACTAAACGAGTTAAACATAAGCCATTAGTGAGCTTACTAGATCGTTAAATTCATTTTCGACAATTTCCAGATCCGGATTAGTTCATTTTTAAATTTTAAATAGAAATCGGCCTATTTTTGCAGACTATAGAAACTACTCAACTAAATTAAACATGTCAATAATCAATAAATAAATGGTAGCGAATAACAATAACGAACAATAAATTCACACTTATTAATTAATAATTATAAATGCTATTTAATAACCTCTAATAAAAACTGCACATTTTATTCTTGCAACAAAGATATTATGTGGTTTTATTTTTATTATAAATACATAGTAGGTACCTATGTATCAAGGTAGGTTGTGATAGTTTGACGTTTGTTTGTTCTTATTTATTTGTCATTTGCAACCATTATTTATACGTGTAAAATAATATTTCGCTTTGTTTTATCTATTTTACAATAGTGTTAGAATTTTTGTTGTTGGTGTTGTTATTCAAAATGCCCCATAAGTTTTCAAATGCAGAATATGCAGATATCATTTTTATGTACGGATTTTGTAATGGGAATGGCAGAGCTGCAGCAAGAGAATATCATAGAAGATTTCCTGGTCGTCGAGTTCCCTGTCATTCAACATTTGCATCAGTTTTTAATTATTTGCGAGAACATGGCACATTCCCTAAAGCAAATACAGAACGAAATGTAGATCATGAGCAGGAAGATAATATTCTTGATGCTGTTATTGCGAACCCCACAATAAGCACCAGGAAAGTAAGTCGACAATTTTATGTTACCCAATCAAAAGTGACTAGAGTCTTGCGAAAAAATAATTTACACCCATATCATATTCAATTAGTTCAGCACCTACACCTACACCCTGGAGATGAAATCCATAGGTTGGAATTTTGTAGGTGGATTGCAAATCATAGACCAGTACTGTATAGAATATTGTTTACAGATGAAGCACAGTTTACAAGGGATGGGATAAATAATTCCCGTAATTTACATGTGTGGGCAGTAGACAATCCCCATGCTGTTCGAGAGTTTTGGTCTCAGTTAAGGTTTTCCGTGAACGTGTGGATTGGTGTGACAAATAACCAATTTATAGGACCTCACTTTTTTGATGGTCCTTTAAGAGGACAAGTTTACTTAGACTTTTTGCAAAATACTTTGCCTAATTTACTTGCCAACGTAGGTATCCGAGGGATGTATTTTCAACATGATCGAGCATCGCCTCATTTTTAGTTGCGGTAAGAAACCATCTTAATAATGTTTTTGGCAACAGATGGATAGGACGTGCAGATCCTATTTCATGGCCTCCAAGATCCCCAGATTTTAACCCCGTAGATTACTATATTTGGGGACGATTGAAAGAATTAGTTTATTCACAAAATATTAATGACCGACAACAATTAATTGATAGAATTATCCTTTGCTCTAATGTTATTAGAAACAATCCCTTGACTATCCGTAAATCAATAAGGCACTTAACGATTCGGCAACAAAAATGCGTAGAAGCTGGAGGGTTTCATTTCGAACAACTACTGTAATTGTTAATTTATTACCATGATTTTATTTTCTAGTATACATGTTATCATTATTCTATGTATGTAGTATTAGTTTTTTTTTAAATTTCTTAGTTGTTCGTTATTCTAATTCGTTAAAATTTATTTATTGTTTGTTGATGAAATTTAAACGAAATAAAATATTTCTAATAAATACATATGAACTTATGTTTAATTTATTTGAGTCTCCAAAAATGTACAGGGTGATTTTTGTTTAAAAATTAATTAAAAATTTATAACTAGGCCTGGAAATTGAATAAAATGATATTAACGGTGTAGGCACCAAAGGCTTATGTTAGACTCGTTTTATTTCAAATGTATAATAATAATAATAATAATAGTTCTTTATTTCAGGAGTATGTTACAGATACATAAAACGAAATAGAGTCAAACAAAATACATGAACAATATTGTCTTAGGTCATCAAAAACTCATTTAGATTATATGGTTCTCTGTTAACTAAATATATAAATAACACTTTCTTGACTTCTGTCAATTCATTAATTATTGTTTTAATATATCTGGGGAGACTGTTAAATATTTTGATACAATTGTAGTAGGCTCCACGTTCTGTCATTGTAAATTTGTGGTGTGGATAGACATAGTCTTGGTTTCTAGTGAGATATACCGACTGCGATTTACTAGTGTCGAAAAGATGTTTGTTTTTAATAAAAAACAAAACACATTCCTGTACATAGATTGCTGTCAATGTTAAAAATTTATTTTGTTTAAACTTTCCTCTACATGAGTCTCCTACTTTCATTCCTAAAATATTTCGCAGAGCTCGTTTTTGGCAGATAAATAATCTTTCAATTTCAATACAACTTCCATAAATTATAATACCATACCTAATATTACTTTCAATTGTAGAATGATATACCATTTTTAAGGTTGAAAAATCTAGATATTTCTTTAATACTCTAAGACTATATGTCGCTCTACCAAGTTTTTGTCGTGTGTACTCCACATGATCAGACCAAGACATGTTGTTATCCAACACCATTCCAAGAAATTTGACACTTTTCTGTGGGGCCAGTAAAACATCATGTAATGTGAAACTTTGTGGTTCAGCAATTCGTGACCATTTATTTTTAAAAAGTAGTAGATTTGTCTTTTCCCTATTTATAATCAATTTATTTTTTGTAAACCACTCATTTCCCACTTCAAGAATATGGCTTGCTCTTTGCTCCAACTGCATCATTGTACCACTTTTAACCAGTATATTCGTGTCATCGGCATAAGTTGTTATAGAGCACCAGTCCACATTTTCACTTATTTCCTCTATATTATTGATATATAGCACAAATAGAATTGGCCCCAGTACGCTTCCCTGTGGAATTCCTAGACCTACATATTTATCATCAGATATAATTTGTTCTTGACCATTTTTTAATTTAACTCTTTGTATTCTCTGATCCAGATATGAACTAATCCATTTTAGTGATGTTCCTCTTACACCATATTTGTCTAATTTGTTTAACAATATATTATAATTTAACGTATCATATGCTTTTGACAGGTCTAAAAATAATCCCAGTGGTAAGTTGTCATTTTCTATGATGGTTAAAATTTGATTTGTAAATTGGAATAGTGCAGTTAAGGTTGATTTATTTTTTATAAATCCATGCTGGACGCTGTTTAGCTGTTTTGTAGTTTCCATAAAGTTTATGATTTGTTTACACATGATTTTCTCAAATATCTTGGAGAAAGATGGTAACATACTAATTGGTCTGTAATTTTCCATTTTAGAGTCATCACCTTTTTTATAAATAGGGACTATAAGTGAAACTTTTAGGCTATCGGGAAAAATGCCAAATTTCATGGAATTGTTGATAATATGACAAAGATGGTTGCCTATAATATCTATAATGTCTTTAATTAAATTCATGGAGATCTCATCGTATCCAGCACTATGTTTGTTTTTAAGTGTTCGTACGCATTTGAGTAATTCTTGTTTATTTATATTTTTTAATGCCATTTCTTGTGCATAGGGCTGGATAGTGGAAGAAAAAGGATTATCATTTAAATTTGATAATAAATTCGGGGCAGCATTGGCAAAAAATGTATTAAATTTGTCAGCTATTGTCATTAGATCTCCTTCAATATTGATTTCATTTTTGATTACACTTGACCCTTTAATTTCATTAACTATTGCCCATGCGCTCTTTGATTTATTATCTGAATTTTTTAACCTGTTACAGAAAGATATTTTTTTATTACTAATGAGCAGATTATTGTATTCCTTTTTTTTCTGATTATAAACCTCTATAAACCTATTGTCGTTATTTTTTATTGTGTAAAGTATATCCAGTTCTCTTTTGCAGTTTTTAGTCCTGGGATCGCTGATAATTAAATTTTTTTGTTTTCTATTATTTTTACAATGGTTACTAACTACCAGTGGAAAGAACTTATCAAATCTTAGATTAATAAATGACATAAAAACATTCCATTGTAGATTTACATTATAATTAGGTATTTCATACATTTCTAGCCAATTTATATCATTTAGAGATGTTTTAAATAATTTTTTATTACTTTCATTAAAATTTCTAACTTTATAACTGTTTTTATGTTCTAATTCAGGATATATATCTATTTTTTGTGCACTGTGATCTGAAATTAATGGGTGCACTACGACACTAGAGAATTCGCCTTGGAAATTTGTGACAATATTGTCTATACATGTCGAAGTTAAGTTAGTTATACGTGTGGGTTCATTGATAGTGTAATTTAAGTTGTATGATTTAAACATCGACAATAGATCTCTCAGTGGTTTACTATCTCTCAAGAAATCAATATTAAAATCACCTAAAATAAATAATATTACATTTTCTTTCGTTAAGTAAGACACAAGGTCTTCTAGTTTTTCCATGAACAATTTAAATTCTGCACCTGATGGTCTATAAAAAGAAACTATTATAAAAATTTTACCTTTGATTTTGAATTCACAACCACAACATTCAAATATATTTTCAATTGCGAACTTATTAACATCATTTCTCTTTTTACACTTTAAACTAAGGGTCACAAAAATTGCACTCCCGCCATGTGTGTTTTCTTTGTTTCTGCAGAAACATGTTAACATCGAATAACCTTTAATACCATAGTTTAGCAGTTGTTCCTTTGTTTTCCAGTGTTCGGTGATACAGAAAACTTCACAAGTTGGTTCGCTTTCCAAGAAGCATTCTACTTCATCAACGGCATTGCCAATGGATTGCATGTTTTGGTGGATTAAACTTATTTTTGTTTTATTTGTTTCTTGTTTATTGTGTGGCTTTTTTAAATTATTTATAAAAAATTTCCTTCGTTGTCTTTATTGTTGCTATAATTTATGTTAGCTCTGTGCTTTTTTATCTGCAGTTGAAAAGCTGGACATTTAGGGTCTCGAGCACTATGTTTTCGCTCTTTAAGTCTCAGTCGTTTACAGTTAGGGCAGTCGAGTTCATTTTCTTCTTTGCAGTCTTTCGATTCATGCTCGTTTCCACATTTATGACAACAGTCTAGTCCAGTACAATATTTTATAACATGGCCGTAATTGCAGCATTTGAAACACATTGCTATGTTAAAATATTCTTGGCAATATACCTTGGTCAAGTCAAAGCTAATTTTTTCATTTTTTATGAACCACTTGAAAATATCAGGCGGCATTTGTAAAATCCAGTTTTCTCTCCGATTATTTCTACAATCTTTTTTTGTGACAAATCTTATTTTTGACATGACAGATTCTCCAAGACTTATTTTAATGTCTGAATTTTGTTCCACTAATTCGTTTATAAATTCAAGTGGTTCATATCCCTTCGTAATTCCTGTTATCATCAGCATTGGATCTGTATCATTATTTTCTTTTATTAGGAAATTTCCTGAACTTCCTAGTGCTTCTTTAATCTTTTTTTGTTGGTCAGCACTATTACATTGCATAATCACTCCACCACTTTGTAATTGGTTTACACTTTTAATAGTTTCATTGACATTATTTTTAAGAAGACTTTGTTTTATTTCACTTAGTACCACTTTTGCATTTTTTTCTTTCTGAATTTTAATTAATATTTCGTGTTTATCTTGCTTTGGCGGAGTTTTCCACTCGGTGATAGTATTTTGCGTTGTTCTATCTTCGTGCTTTCTCTGGGCAACCATTGAGTAGGTCTTTTCTGTAAATATGTTGGCTGTTGTTGACTCGCTAGATAACTCAGGGATTGGCATTGTAGGAGTTTGAATTTGAGTTCTAGTAAGATGCTTTATTTCATTTTCCAGGTATCCTATTCTGTAAGCAAGGGCAGTGACGCATTTATGTGTCTTAAACAACGCAGACTTGGCTTCCGTTTCCTTCTTCTTTTTCGTTTCCGATGTTTCGTTGTTCTCTAGAAAGTCGTGTAAAATCTCTAACGAGTTCATAATGTCATCTATCATATTGGTAGTATGAACTTCATTATGGTGCGTAATTATTTCGTTATTTTCTACGCGTTCTTTTGGAACTTGTGTTTTTTCTGTCTCTTTTAACATTTTCAATCTTTCTAAGTTTGCGGGGCTAGAGTCAGCTCGTGCTCTTTTTTTAGACAATTGTGGTTCGTTTTCCACTTTTCCTATACTTTCGGTAATTCCGTTAGGTGGTGTCCTTGTTAAGGAACTCCGAGGCCTAAATAATTCATCTGTGCTTTGATTGACTAAGGTATTTGTATCATCTTTATCTTCTAATATATTTATTTCTTCATAATTATTAAAATTAACCGACTCACCCTGTATGCTCGTATTAAATTCAGATTTCTTTCTTTGTGCCCGGGTCATGATTCCGGCGTTTACTTGTCCTTCGTTTTTATCTTGGCGTTTATCATCTGAGATACTTTTTATTCGGTTTTTGTTGGACCTATCCATTTCTTTCGATGTTTTCTCCTCATCGTCACTTTTATCGCTCATTCAGAGTTCAAATATGAATTAACTATTCAAATTAAAAGATCGAGAGCACCTAATACACGTCTTCACTGTACGACAGGTACGAAAATATCTTATTATAATTTAAGAAAATCTTATACAGGGCGAACTTTTTGATATGAATCGTCGAGATTAATTTTTCCTAAGCCAATCCTGGAATTTTTAACTTTTGAGGATACGAATTAAATAATAGACACCAGTGTAAAGCTCCACCAAAAAAGTGTAAAGCTCCACCAAAAAATTAAAGAAATCTAGTAATCCTTGTAGATTTTACGGCCATATAAAGTTTGGTCAAAATTCACAAAACACCCCGTATATTAATAACGAAGGGGAGTTGCCACTTTTTAATGCTCATATGATATACCCCTTAAGGGACTCTACATATGGTAGAAGTCTGTAAGGTTCCTCATGACTCACCCTGTATAATTAGCTTTACGAAGGTTATACTCTAAATTTTTATTTACTGGATTAGGTTTTCTACGAAGATTAGATATTTGAAAATTATGACTCACCCTGTATAATTAGCTTTACGAAGGTTATACTCTAAATTTTTATTTACTGGATTAGGTTTTCTACGAAGATTAGATATTTGAAAATTAATATTCAAAGCAGAATGCGAGACATCTTCAGGAACCATCAAATCATACCCTTTCAACAGTGCATCATTACAAAAAACTAAGCCTAATAATCGATACAATACATTTTATAAAACATTAGGTGCCACATATATTAGACTCAAATAATGCATAATTATAACTGCTTAACATAACATTATATATTTTAAAGTAAAGTACATACAATTTTAAAGTATATAATTTATGCATATTAATACCAATCAATCAGACATTATTTTTTACCCAAGTTTCAATAAAAGTCTTGTTTCTTCCTGGGGCCTTTTTCGGATGTGAGATTTCTCCAATAACTATAATAATGTTGTACACTTAGATATTTACTCCAATACATGTCTCACATTTAGTGGCTATTTCATCCACAGAAAGTCTTTTCGAAGATTATTAAATACATTAAATACGATATTGTTTTCTTCTAGAAATAATACTTTATGTCCACTAGATTGTTTGCGCGTACTTGTGCTTGCAATATTTTCTAAAGCACACTCGCGATTCTTATACAGAATTTCCCATTAGTACGTAATTGTTCAATATTTTGTGTTATAGGATCGCAAATAAGTTTCAAATAAAAGTTATATGGACTTCAAAAATAAACATTTTAAAAATATTTTTGAATATACATGGTGTTGCGCTTTTGCCTGGCAAATAAAAATATATGTTTTTTAAATAGATCACCTGGTATTTTCTTTTCTTTTTAGAATGGTTTGGTAGAACTGTATTTAACCCTAGAATATTTTTAAAAAAATATTAGTGTTGCTAATAAATTAATTTCTTTTTGAAAATAGATTAAGATGCAAACCTTAAATTTATTTATCCTAATTTAGGTAGGTTTACATTGATTTAAAAACTGTTTAATATTTAGAATTATAAAATAGTAAGCTAACGCATAGTGGTGATAAAATTGGTTTATTTCATACAAAGTATTTTTAAACTTGTCTTAAATATGATTAATTTTAAGTTCAGTTTACTCAATTTTTTCAAATGTAACACCCTGTATATTATCTTAGCATAAAATTCCTTATTAATTTATCTATACAAGGATACCAACACTTATACAGGGTATCTCATCAGTGCGTAATTGATCGATAGCTGTTTTATTATTAGAAATACAAAGTAACTTTTAATATAAAAATTGTATGACCATCTTTAACAACTTTTCCTAAATATACAGGGTGGTCCATAAATGAGGTGCTGATCAACTTTATAATTGTTTAAAGCAAAACACTCATCAGGTAGTTATACAGGGTCCGGCAAAAAGGACAGAGGTTTTTGAAATGCCGTTCGATTCGTGAGTTCCTAGCATTTTGTCACCAGTTGACATTATGTAGCCGTGGACGGTTGAACACCGTGTTTTCGCTTACGACAGTTTTGTCCGAAATAATGACTCTATTACGGCTTTACAGCGCGAGTTTCGTCGCTACTTTAACATTCATCGGAATCGAGCTGTTCCTTTTCGAAACACCATCCTTCGTTGTGTTGAAGCACTTCGCACACGTGGTGTACTGACGAATAAAAGACCACCAGCAGCTCCACGAACGATTAGAATCTCCGAAAATATGGAACGCGTTCGACAAGCTCTTCTTCACAGTCCGTTTCAATCAGTTAGGGCAGCATGCTGCTGAAATTTGCCTCAGTGATCGTTTAGCCACTGTGCAACATTTACAGCCTAAAGATTACCCACAACGAATGAACTTCGCACGTGAGATGGAAGCAGCACTTATCGAGCAAAATGAGAACCTCATTTTGTTCATGAGTTCACTTTCATCTAAATGGCGTGGTTAACCAGCAGAATTGCCGTTATTGGAGTAATGAAAATCCGCGACAGTTACACGAAAGACCGCTGCACACCCCAAAAGTGACAGTTTGGTGCGCTGTATCGCAAACTTGCATCATCGGCCCTTACTTTCTTGAAGACGATAATGGCAATGCTGTTACCGTGAACTCGGAGTGCCATGTCGAAATGATCGCCAACTTCTTTTCACCTGAATTAAGACGACGACGTCTTCCAGTCCGACATGTGTGGTTCCAACATGGTGGAGCAACCGCCCACACAGCCAGAGCAACGATATTATTCGCCCTCTGTTACGTGGTTACCATATTTCTAGATTTGGTAATGTTCATTGGCCTTCTCGGTCCCTAGATTTATTCATCTGCGATTTTTTCCTATGGGCACAGAGCAAGGCTTGTGATGAAGGAGACATTTTGCGTGGACGTCGCCCAAGTTGAGGAATAGATGTTGGATAGAGTCTACGCTAACGTCCAAGAACTCCTTGAGCAATGCATTGTCAAAAACGGTCACCACATGACTGATATGATTTTCCACACTTAATTGTCACAAATGCTATTTCAGTGCGAACCCAAATCCAAATAAATTCGTTTTTGAGTAAAAATTACCGATTTTTTAGATTTTATTAAAAACCATTTGGTGTTTGTGTAAACAATTTTAATAGACTTCATTTATTTGCTATGTTATATATGTTGTGTCAAAATGCAGAGTAACGATTTTCTCAATTTTTTAAATGAAGTACCCTTTATTAATTAATTGCTGGTATAACACGTAACGTATTACATTTAAAAAAATTGAGAAAACCATTACCTCGGACTTTGGCATACCATATATACAACATAGCAAATAAATAAAGTCTATTCAAATTGACGATGTGAAAATAAGCAAATATGTATAACTACCTGCAAGGTGTTTTGCTTTAAAAATGTATACGTTTGGCCAGCTCCTAGTTTATAGACCACCCTGTATATTAAAGAATATTTATTAAACATAATCATACAACTTTATTTTTTTTTCGTATTTCCAATAATGAAACAGCTATCGATCAATTACGCAATGATGGGACATCCAGTATATGTGTTATTGGCTAACATGTTGATATAGTTGAATAGATAAATTTATAAGGAATGTTATGCTAAAATAATATACAGGGTGGTACTTTTAAAAAATTGAGTAAATTTAACTTAAAATTAGCCATTTTTAGGACTTGTTTCAATACACTCTGTATAAAATAAACAAGTTTTTTCACCACTATTCATTATCTTAGTATAATATAAGTCTGTAATTAAAAAAAATTCAAATTATGCAAAACTACCTAAATTATTTAATTTCATAAAAAATTAATTGCTTGGCAAACCTGTAATATTTAAAAAAAAAATTAGGGTTGAAAACAGTGTTCTAAAACATGAATAAAATATAAAGTGTTATATTTAAAAAATATACATTTGTATTTGTCAGACAAAAACACAACACCCTGTATATCCAAAAATATTTTTAAAAATGTATTTTTTAAATCCATATAACTGTTATTTATAACTTTTTTGCGTGTTGATAATACAAATTGAAATATTGAACAATTACGCACTTACGGGACACCCTGTATAATTGTAATATTATAATATATACTAATACAAAATTCCGAATTAAATTACATACGATACGGCTATGAATAAATAAAGTCGGACTTATCTGTTAAAAGAAATGGTGTATTACCTTAGGCAAGGAAAGAGAGGACGCATAAGTATATCAAGCAATCGTAGTATTCTGTGTCGATTATCGATTGGCCGCCATTACTTTGGTGCTAAGCATTTTGGCTCTTATGTTTATTTGTGATTTTTAAATTAAACATATGATAATAAATTTGTTACAATGGTTTATTGTGTTGCATATCAGTATAAAAGTCGTAGCGACAAGAAATAATCAGGTATTACGTTTAACAGGTGAATAATAAACATCAATCATTTATACTTTATACAGTGTGTCCAGTAAAATGTGGAAGATCTCTCGGATTCAGATAGAATTTTAAAAAACGGCCCTCCATACGGAGATACGGCCTCCAAAAGAACGCCACTGGAAATCAATTTTTCTTGAATAACTTTCAAACTACGTAATAAAATTTAATAAAAATTTAATATGAAAAACAGTAGTTAGAACCTCTTAAAATACTGCAATTAAAACATAATTAGCTTGTTTAGTTTACCAGGGGCGGACTAGGTTGTACATTTCAATGCTTACATTTTAACACCCTGTATGATAAGGAGTTAAAAAAAAATAAATTTCGATACCTTGAACATTAAGCTAAAGAAAAGGTACTCTTCTTCATTGTCGATAAAATAAACCGTTTTCGAGAAAAAAATAATAATAAAAGAATTATTTTATTTTTATTAAAAAATTAAACACCCAGAAATAGCTGATTTCAAATTAGTAAATTTCTAAAATACAACTTGTATTATTTTTTTATCCTGAACTCACTAAAGCTAGTAACGATTGAACCTAAATACGCTAATTAGAAATAATCTATTAACAACTTTATAAGTGGGTTCAACATGTGTTCCGTGAACTCTGATACACTCACGGGCCCGACGAATAGAGGACTGCTGTACTCGCCACAATAACCCAGCATTGTTCCTTATCACATCACAATAAAATGTGATTCTCTTTTAAAGTTCCTCCCTAGTATCAACCGGAAAAGAATACACCAAGGTTTTGATTAGACCCCACAGGTAAAAATCCATTGGAGTTAGGTCGGGAGACCGTGGAGGCCAAGCAATTGGACCTCCTCTGCCTTTCCAACGGTTTCAATAGACGTTATTCAGATGGTCCCGTATAGCGACGCTAAAGTGAGGTGGGGCTCCATCATGCATAAAATACATACTTCGGCGGGTTTCAAGTTGCAAATGCTCTATTGAATCCAGGAAAGCGTTCTGAAGGAACTGTAAATAAAGTTTACTATTTAATCGTGGTGGCAATACACATGGTCCAATCAAAAAATTGACGATTATTCCTGCCCAAACATTAATTGATTGGAACTGTTGTTGATAATGATGAACAACAGTGGCATGAGGGTTTTCATCAGCCCATATATGCGAGTTATGTAAATTTACAATACCATTTTTGGTAAACCCTGCTTCATTGGTAAAAAGAATATTGCTGTATTTTTCGAGGAAAATCTTCAGGAAGTAGTTAATGCACTTTTTGCAGATGATAAGGGTATAACAAATGTTCTTTGAGGACTTCAGCAATTGTCGTTTTCGACACATAAAGCTGCGCGGCTAATCTTCGAGTACTTATTGAAGGAATATCAGCTACAGTATCCAAAATATTTTTCTCCAATTGCACCGTACGTACTATTCTTGTCACGCTAGCATTAGTACTTGTTTTCCCAAAACTTCCTAAACATTATTAGAAAAAGTCAATAATGTTACCTTATTAACTAGGAATGGCCGACCAGTCTCTCTTAGACGTTGTTGTTTTCTCATTTGGAAAATTGCGATTAGGATGTCTTTTTTCATACAACCTACTTGCTTCATAAGATATTTAAAATTCAATAAATTAATATCGGAGTACTAAAAGATCAACGCGTCAACAAGATTTAAAATGCACATATCAATACAAATTATTTATTAATTTCGTAGGTACCACAGTAAAGTTTGTAAAAACAGTGCGTTTTTTAATACTGATAACAGTTCTATTTCAATGACTTTCGTATCACACTTTGCTACAGACAAAAAATTGGAAATCATGTTTTTTTTTTTAATAAAAATAAAACATTTATTTTTTTATTTTTTTTTTCTCGAAAACGGTTCATTTTATCGACAATGAAGAAGACTATCATTTCTTTAGCTTAATGTTCAAAGAATCGAAATTTATTTTTTTAACTCCTTATCATACAGGGTGTTAAAAATGTAAGCATTAAGATTTACAACCTAGTCCGCCCCTGGTAAACCAAACAAGTTAATTATGTTTTAAGAGCAGTATTTTAAGAGGTTCCTACTACTGTTTATCATATTAAATTTTCACTAAATTATATTACGTAGTTTGAAAGTTATTCAAGAACAATTTATTTCCAATGGCGTTCTTTTGGTGGCCGTATCTCCGTAGGGAGGGCCGCTAAGAAAAAAAAATTATAGATATTTGTCATTTTTTTTTATTGTTCTATCTAAATCCGAGAGACCTTCTACATTTTCCCGGACACCATGTATATTTTCCTATAATTTTGATTTTATTTGATTATACAACTTGATATTTATATACAGTACATGTCTCACTTTAGAGTAATAAATGTTACCCGTCAAATTTGTTTATTTTATGCTTTTCATTATTTTTTAAGCAATTAATGATATTTGGTGGGGCCCTACTTTTTTTGATGGCCATTTCAATGAAAAATGTTTTTTATATATACCAATAAAAACTCCCAGGCCGGATATTTTGGTAAGTAATAGAGGTATTTTAATTCTGTAAAAGTCAGTTTATAGAGCGCTAAGAGAGCTTCAGTTTTAGATATAAATTAATTTTAAATAGGTCAATATGTAGATGGCGCTGCGCTCAATAATTTTTTTTCGATAGGAGGATCTTTCTTATGTAGCGCATCTGGTAGAAAATGCATTTTTAAGTAAATTTTGTTCCATGAACTAATTTGATAAATCTAGCCATTTTTGATATACAGAGTGGGTCATTCAAAACAGTTTTATCCTGTTTTTCGGAATTAATCATTGGATTTTTAGAAAATACTAAAACAGTTCGATTGTTATTTCAAATTAAACACATTTTTACAAAAAATACATATGTTATGTGTCAACCCCCTCCCTTCCACTTCTCCAACCTTTTAATTTTAAATAAGGAATGTACCATGCACAGCACATCATTAAAAAGGTAATTTTATGGGGAATTTAGAAATATGACAGTTTATTGCGATACTTTTAATTTTAGCGCCCTCTATCGGGATAAAAAAATCTGTAACGTATTATAAAGTGTGACACTTCATTTGAAAGCTAATTTAATTGGTGATTCAATCCACTACATAACATTAATATAAATATTTCCATATTGAACTTGCAACAAAATAAAGTTAGTAATATTGTTTAAAATAATGCATGACTAATTTTCAAACTATTGCAAATGCAATATGGAGGATATTTTTATTAATGTTAAGTGGTACATTGAATAAGTAATTAAATTCGTTTTCAAATAAGGTGTCACACTTTAAAATACGTAGTTTTATATTCCGATAGAGGGCGGTATAATTAAAAGTATCGCAATGAACAGTCATATTTTTAAATTCCCCATAAAATTACCTTTTTAATGATGTACTACAAATTGTAGTATCACACTCTATAATACGTAGTAGTTTTTTATTCCGCTAGAGGGCGATAAAATTTAAGAAATGCAATGTACAGAAATATTTCTGAATCCCCCATTAAATTACCTTTTCAATGATGTGCCATGCATGGTACATTACCTATTTAAAATTAAGGTGTGAAGAAGTGCAAGGGAGGGGGTTGACACATGACAGATGTCTGTATTGTAAAAATGTTTTTAAATTGGAATAAAAATCGACCGGTTTTAGCATTTTCTTAAAATCCAATGATTAATGCTGAAAAACAGGATGAAACTGTTTTAAGTGACCCATTCTGTAGATCAAAAATGGCTAGATATATCGAATTAGTTCATAAAACAAAACCTGTTTAAAAATGCATTTTTTACAAGATGCGCTACACAAGAAAGATCCTACCATCGAAAAAAATATATTGAGCGCAGCGCCATCTACATATTGACCTAGTTAAAATTAATTTATATCTAAAACTGAAGCTCTCTGAGTGCTTTGTGAATTGGTTTTTACAGAATTAAAATGTCTCTATTACTTACGAAAATATCCGGCCTGGGAGTTTTTACTGGTATATATTATAGGATATTAGAAGAAAAATGTGACTGCAGCTAGATAATTCTCCCGCACATTTTTCACATAATTTCAGGACATATTTAAACCAAAAATTTCCTGAGAAATGGATAGGAAAAAGAGGCCCTACTAATTGCCCACCTGGGTCACCCGACTGACCATTCTAGATTTTTTCTTCTTGGGATATATTTAAAATGTAGTTTATCAAACTCAATCAGCTACCGCCGAAGATATGAAAACACGCATTGGTGTCTGGTATTATTAAATTAGAGATTTTAGAATGTAAAAAATAATTTTGAAAAGAATATAAATTAAAAATAATGGTCACCATTTAAAAATTTATTGTAAATTTTAAATTTACCGACAAATTTTGGAATAAATTTGTTTAATTTAAAATAAAACTATTAGTAGATATTCGAAATTTATTAATTAATTGAAAGTATTCATAACAGTTTTAAAAATAGTAGATATGGGTTTTGGGAACTTAACATACATAAAATTTTCTTCATACTGGTACCATAAAATTTAAATTAACGCAGTAATTAAATAAAATATTTTACTGTAATGAAACTTTAAATTTCAAACACCCCCGTACATTTTTTGAATATTTTAATGATTCTTATAAAGAGTTACATTTTGTAAGGGACTGCTAAAAATTCCTTAAATAATTATTTTGTAATAAAGAGTAAAATTAATTCAGACTACATTTTCAAGAAATGTCAAATAAATCGGTAATTATCAAAAATGTTAATGGGAAATCTTTAATAAACTAAGATTATTTTTAAGAGTAGAACTTCCAATAAAAAATATAACTATATTGATATTCTGGTTTGGGACACCCTGTATATATAAAACTAATTTTAATTTGTAGCCGCCGTTGAGTTGTTTATTTGTATCAGAAGATGTCCCCCTCTTAATAAAAAATCGCATGTTTTTGGATTTTTTACGACAGTTCAATGTTCTGAGGGTGGGTCCTTTGTTGTAAAAACTAACCCGTATATATAATAGTTTAAAAATTGTTATTTAATTTAATTTTATCAATTTTACAATATGCAGTTCAATGATATTTTTATTTAATGTAGAAAAGATCGTCAAAGATAAGAGAATCAAAACAAGTGCATTTTATAATTAAAACAAATATTGCACGCTCTGATTTAGTAATTCTCGGCTTCTTCCGAGAACAAAAACACAATAAGAGGTATATAAAATTTAGAAAATGATTAAGGGTAGATAAAAATCATTATCATTGGTAATCCTTTTATAAATAAGACAAAAATCTGTAAAATCATAACATATAGCAGAGGAAAAATTCTTATCTTTATAAGTAAATAATATCTGCCAGTAGGATTAAATCTATAAAGGATTAGCAAAGGAGCAAAATATATGGAAACATTGCACAATAAATTATTTTTGGCATTTCAGAAAGAATACATTGACATTAGCTGAAGACGACGAGGGGAAATAGGTGCATGTCTTGTTAATCCTTTTCGGACAAATTTTTTTGGAATGCTTTATGATTTTTAACGCTTTATAAATTTAATAATATTTGATAAGATGTTTACAATATTTTTTTCACGCCCAGTATTGAACGTTTTTTGTTTTAAACCACTTATAATAACGGAAAGAAAACATTCTCGCTCTTGAGATCAAAAGAAAAGTCTGAAATACTTGCCTCTTATGTATTTTACACGTAATATTAATTATTTAATGCGCTAGTTCAGTGATGATGTAATTATGGTTCCACTGACAATTAAAGTGACAGTAGATTTTTTGAGTGCGTTTTGTTTATTTTGTTTACCTAAATTATATCGTTTTTTTACTTTTATAAATATATTCCTAAAGTAAGTAGATAACATGCATCAAGTATACAATCGTTTAGTTACCAATTACATACCTTTCAACTATTTTTTATGACCTGTAAGCAATATTTAGAAATAAACATAAAATAGTAAAAACGTATATGTCAAATTTATTCATATTTTTGTTAAAAGTTTGATTAGAATTAAATGTCAGTGGAACCAAAATGACATCACACTGAACTAGCACATAGCTACAGGCCAATGGCTATGAGTACCACGGCTACATCGCAGACAGTCATGAATTTCATTATTGACAGTTCTACGCGACGTATTAGTTTTCAGTTTGAATTTGCATAAATAAAGATAAGTAGAATCCTTATTTATCATCTCTAGATTTTATTTGTTATATTTGGAGTGGAGCGGAAAGGAGGATAATCTGTAAATAAGGTTTTAAAAAGTGGCCAGAATGGCGCTCGTGTACTAAAAGAACGTGATCCAATGATACATAATAGTTATATAGATAGCTCATTCATATGTAAATCAGCCGACCTTATTTTATTAAAATTAACATTTGGCATCCGTCTTTATCTGTAACGTGTGGAGAGTGGGTTAATTCACGGATAGGCCCATTGTGCATTTTACTTAGTTTATAGGCACCTCCGAGCTCGTCGTCCAGAGGTTAGCCAATTTTAGATTAAAGAAATCTTTTAATAAATAAAAGCATCTCTATATAACATTGAATATATCATTAGATCTTTCCCTTCTAGTACACGAGCCTCCCTCTTAATTTCATACATTTTCGAAGACACTTTTTGAGATAAAAAACCGTATGATATTGTTTTGCTTTCCTCTACACTCTATATATTATTTTAAGGATTATATTGACATTTGTATACACAAGTTTAAAGTTTGACTTCTAGAAATGAATTAGTTGTTAACCGACTTCAAAAAAGGAGGAAGTTCGCAATTCGTTGTAATATTTTTTTATGTACGTTCAGCGATAATTCTTTAACACGGTGTCCTATTTTATTAATTCTTTTTTGTTAGAAAGGGGGTACTTCAGGGGTGGTCCCATGTAAATTTGGTCAAAATCTAATAATTTGGTCCATTAGAAAATCCTCAAACTCTTCATTTTTTATGTATGTTTAGCGGTAATTCTTTACCACCTTGTCCGCTTTCTATGATTCTTTTTTTGTTAGTAAAGGGGTATCTCAGGGGTGGTACCCTATAAATTTGGTCAAGATGTGATAATGGCATCTGCACGATTTTGAAGTCGGTTTTTTAAAATAACTTTTATAACTAATCATTTCTAGTTATATTGCTAATATTTAGTAAGCTTATTAGTTTGTCTATCAGTAAAGTTCCTGCACTTTTCACGCTTGCTTAAATTAATTTTGTAATTTTTAAAGCTAAACGTCAATCCAGTAATTAAAATAAAATGGTTAATAACAACTATTTTGATGGATCAAATAATTAAAATGTGGTTTGTTCACAAAAATCATAAAATTTTCTAATCTAGAGATAATAAATATTCATAGATAAAACGTATTATCCTGGATTTAAAATTTAATCTTCTTTTATGCAACCCACTATTGTGTTGTAATTGATTATTTATCATTATCTGCTAAGCTATACGTTTGTGAAAAATTTGTAAGAGTCTATTATTAATAATTATTAATAACAATACCAGGTGACATTTAGTCCAGGATCAAATTTGGAACACACATTCTATACATAATTTAAAATTTACACGTATACTTAAACAACATAGCCGAAAGTGGGTTGCTTCACATGACTTAGGCCTCATTTGGCCCATTGTGCATTTTTCAGGAGCATATAGGACCTGTCTCTCCATTTGTCAAAACTTGCTAGTTGTAGCTGCGAGATGTCTTCTAGAGACAGCCATCTTTCCAGCAGGTCATCAACTCATTAAAAATCTGGTAGTTGACGCTGAGGTGTATCTAGAGCTAGCCTTTTTTGTTAGCTTGTCAAAGTCCTGCAGGTTACTAATTCTTTAAAAACCTGCTGGTTGTCGCTGGGGAGTGTTAAGATATAACCAGCCTCTCAGGTCAAAATCCAGCATTCATAAAAATCATGATTCAGAAATTCATATCGTCTAAAATATTAACTTTATCAAAATTTTATGAAACAGATTTGTCCCGTTTAAAAGTAACAAAATTTTAGTAATTGTTTAAACAATTGCATTTATTAAGCGTATTTTTAAAGGATTCTGACAAAAAATTGCTTCCGAATGGTTTTTACCACGACTGCGTTTAATCCTATTAGACTAGTATCGGTCTTGTATGAAAATCTTAAATTGGATCCAGGAATACCACAAAGATTCAACGCATTTGTTATTTAAGAAATACAATTTCCTATTAATCCATAATTTTTAACCAAAATTTAACAGGATTATTGTATCTGGATTTCTTACAGAATAACTGAATCTTTAACTTTACCAACCTTCATCCTAATACTCAGTAATACATATTAGGTCTGTTCAAACCAATGATATTACAGTACAAATAATGCACTCTACGCAAAAAGTGTTGTTACGTGAAATTTTAAATTAATTTCAAATTTATTTTTAACAACAACTCCATTCACGCTGAGCTAAAACCGGCTGGTGTTGCTTTAAGAGTCCCTTTTTATTTGTCGAACCCAAACTTCAATGTGCTAGTGTTGTGTCGACAAAATCTATTAGTTTGCAGTTATTATGAGTAGATTTAGATAATTATCGTGTGTCTTTCGCATATGCCTATGTGCTACCGTTGGGATAATTGTCAGTGGCTCCAAACTCCGAGGTACGTAGCTACCAAGCTCTAAGCTCCAGGTTATGTAGCTTCTCCAGAAAAGCTCCAAGCTACAAGCTCCAAGTTACGTAGCTTCTCCAAGCTCCAAGATCGAAGCTTCCAATTCATTTTCGACGAAGCTCCGAAGTAGTTTCCACGTTGTTTCCAAGCTTCAAGTTTTCCCGTAGCTTCACGTAGCTCGAAGTAATGTCGAAATAACCTCAGCTATATTCTATTTTTATGTATGAGAGAGTATTAAAATAATAAAGCGTTCGTAATCCATACCACTTCTTTTAGTAGACAGTTAAAATATTTTTTGAAGTTATTCCTCGAGTATACACTTATATTTTCACCTAATTAACCTGCTTATAACTTCTAAACAGCTGAAGGTAAAAAAAAAATGTTTTATTTTTCCACAATGTATGCTAAGAACATTGTGTCAAGCGGGTTATGTAGGTATAAGGGTTTAAACTTTGACTTTTAAACAACGTTACGTTCATAAATAATAATTTTAATATAAAAACTACTTCTTACCTACAAATCCAAATCAGAATCAGAAGTAGGGCAGGACATACTAACTTTCCAATCATTGATATAAAATAAAGAGGAGATCCTGTGAGGATACTAAAACTGCCCGCACATTAATTCTCGACTAATTATTGTTTCAGAATAACGGAAATTAACGTAGCGCACTTATCCTTAAAATTAAAATTTGGCCCTGCATGATATCGATTTTGGTTCAGACGTGAAGTAAGACTTTTTGCCATTAGATAAGATCACTGTTAGTTTAGTTCCTTTCCTATTTGTGATGTACTGTCATTTTTAAGCATTAATAAATCAACACGTAATGAAGCAAATTTCAAATTTTTTTGTACGGAATAGAGAATAAAACCCCCTTTCAACTGAGCTATCACTCACCACCCAATGTCATTTAAATTTTTCGAAAGAGTTGCTCCCCTCCAGTAAGGGATGAAATTAAGGGTAAACTATTCATACAAAAATGTACATTGTAGAAATCAAAAATCGACGTGTGTCGGCGATTTTCCTAACAAAACTTCAGTAACGAGTTAGTAAGGGGGGATAAGACTTATGATGCTCACAAGAATAATTTTTAGACCCTACTTCAATTTTGTATGAATAATTGTTTAATGTTGTAGGTTATCCCTAATGAATTTGTAGTTATAGAAATATATCCTATCTATAAATACTAGAGATACTGATAAACAGTGTCAGACTGATGTAGCAGTGAGGATTTAACTTAAATGATGATGTCGAATGCATTTACAAAAAAATGAAAGCTAAACTTACATTATAGTTTTTTAAAGACGATATAAAAAATAAATATTGCAATTAATTCAAGAATCTGAATCTGAATGTTAGGTATGTACCTATATCAAAGAGACTTACTTAAATATTTACCGATATCAGTACCTGGGATGTAAACTGAACTATGTCATACTATTTATAGAGGCATGTTGTAGATATATGACAGGTTACATTAAATGTACGATAATTATGTCTCTCTCCGGATCAGAGGTTGTAGCTAAGGAGTCTCATTCGCCCCCCACTGCCTCTTCTACGAGTTCCAATACGTGGTATGCCTCATTAACCGACCATTTATTGAACTCTCACCAGTTTTAAGGGGTTCACGAAACATACATGGTTGTCGTCATTAGTAAAATTTAACCGTTTCATTTATATTACCATAATTTTATTCTTAAATCAATAACTAAAACTTTTAGCAACCATTCTCTTTCAGTTCAATTATATACGACACGTGCGCCTCCCATTAACAAAGGGTGGTCAAGAATAAAGTCTCATTAGCTTTATGCAATCCTCTTTGATTTGAAATAAGTGGCTATAGGACCTCATTAGTCCCACACAGATAAAGTAAATTCTTCTTTTTGGCAAACTGACATAATGACAGACGCATGCGTCATGAATTTGACAATAGCATATGTTTTAATTAATTGTTACCTCAAAAAAATTTAAAAAGTTCGATTAAACAACTAGTTGTAAAATTGTAAATAATTTTAAAAAGTTTTATTAATAATTTCAATGCATTGTCTAATATGTTCTTGTCATTTTATATCTAGTCTAGTCATAATATCTATAATAATTTTCATCAATTTCACGAACCAATCTCACTAAGTTGTAAGTAAACACATTAATTAATTGTTCATCATTCAATTATAACTATGCCCTTTAATAAATATTCTAGATTCCTGAAGATGAATGTATTTACATTCAAAAACTTGGAATAAACTTATAAAAGTACACATATTATTTTGCTGCAAACTCAATAACTCAAAAGTTCATTTTCTTACGAGTCAGCAAAAATTTCTTTCTCCCTTGATCTTAAAGTTACAGTAATCAATTATTAACATAAAATTTTTTCTATTATACATTGAGATATAATTATAAATTTTGTTTTTTGTTAACGTCCATACCGAACTGGTTGGCGTCTAAAATCAGTTTAAAAGGATTTAATCCTATAAGTAAACGAAAGTAAAGTAATTTAATTTTTTTTTATTCATTAAATAATTAAATAGCTATTGCGTCACAATATACGAAAATCGTTTTACCATGGTAGTCAACATTTATTAAATTCTCGCTGTTGCACTTTACTCTCATATATTTGAATGGAATTTCTTGCAATCTATTACAATGTTTCAGAATTCGGTTTCATTCAGGCCAGAAAAAATATCAATAGCTCCCCACCCAGTGCCGCAGGATTGGTGGATCATTACTGTTGTTATTGTTCTACCAATGGCAAAACAAATTTATATGCGTGTATTGGTTTTATTTTTAATATTTTTTTTGCCTTTCCGTTGTGTACAATAGTATACAATATAAGCAGAATAAAAATAATGATTACCGTTTTGTTATTAGCGGTGTTACCAGACTCACACTTTTTCCGATAATAATGGTCACGTTGGCTTTTTAAATCCACATAAAGTGCAAATAACAAAAAAAGTATTGGGCATGTCATTGCACTCTCAAATCTCAAATTTTATAGATTTTTGAGAATTCGTTTTGCATTTAGCTTCAAGGCTTGGCTGTGGAACACACTTAATAGGTGACCTGGTCAGATGTCTCCCGTTTGCAAAGTAGTATGACCGTCAATGATAAGAACAATGACGAAAATAATGAGGGGAGGATATTAATAAATTTTTGATAAAAAAATTAGAAAAAAAAAATACCTTTTCATTTGAATATCCATCTTTGTTTACTTCTTTTGGCTTTGTAAGATCTACTGGAATCATGCTAGTTGGATTAGATTGAGATCTGAAATATATCTTAATATCCTTCTCACTGATAGTGTAGCCTGTTAAATCGTTTGTTACATTTTCGGATAACCACTCTCCTGGAGCAACCTCCCTATATAGGACAACTGGAATAAATTAAAAAAATATATATAATCATAATAATTTTAGTTTGTATTTTAAGATCTGAAAAATTCTGCAAATAGAATTTAAAACTACACTCTATTTAAGTTTAAGGGTCATTAACCCAAACGTAGGCCTGAATGGCTATTTTAAATCGTTTTATATGGGTGTTAATGTCTTTGTCTTGTACAATATTTTCTATACCACTCATTTGAGAGTTATGGGTATTAGTCGCGGTAAAAGAACAATATGTTAATATAAAGGATGTAATAGGAGTCGGGACAGATGTGACCCCGTATATTTAAGCCCTCGATACATTCGAGAGCATCTCTTGATTTTTCGAATAATGATAAAATTTAAGTGAAACAGTTGCGACCCTGCCCCTATTAATCCCAAAGAGACGTCGAATAATAAAAGTAGATTTTTTGGTTTACTGATATATACAGAGTGTTTTAGAGTTAAAAGTACATACGTTAACTACTATCACGTCTCGTTACCTAGAATGAATTTATTAATTTCGCCTTGATTTTTATTTGGCCCAAACGCAACAACCAGCAATTGGTATAAAAATTTCCAATTTGGCATGTAGAATCATTTCGATATTGTTAAAATAATTAAATTTAAATAGTAGTTCAAATCCAGGTCCGGCGTAACAAAATTTGATCATTTCTGTTCGTTTCAAAAACAACACTCTGTGTAACCAAATTTATATCTGATTACATATTTGAAAATGGCGGAAAAAATCGATTTAGTTGTGTCTTTTAAATACCCTCTATAACTTTACTTCGATAAGATAATATTAATTTGTACACAACACTTCAAAGAATATTATAATTTACTTATCAAGAAAATATTTGTTTAAATCTTCTTAGTACCTTTTAGAGGAGCAATTACGTTTATAGTCCGTTGCAAATTTTAATTTGTAACGATAATAGCTTGTTTTTAAAAATATGATAAGGGTTACTTTAAATCTTTCTTTAGGTAATAATATGTAATATTACTAATACCCATGATTGGTTTTAATATTACTAATAATATAAAAAGCTGTTACTTTATTTATTCCTTTTCTTAAGAATGAGTAAATATATAGTAATATCGATAATATAAAATGTTGACAAAATTTGAAAATGTTTAGTTGCATTTAGTATATCTTTATTCCTTTTTACAATATTTGCAAATCAAAATTTACATCTACAACAACATTCAATTTTACGAAGAGATCTTCGCAGAGAGTGTTGCATTTAGTATTTGTGCATGGTGTGATACTTAAATTTTACACTCTGTAATATTGTTATTGAAAACCATGGATAATTCGAACTTGAATTTAGCGAAAGTACCAAAGGGAAAAAACTTGCCTTTTACAAAGGTTACTTGTATAGAAAGCAAAAAGTAGCGAAACATACTATCATACGCTGGGTTTGCTCCAAAGGAAAGTCCGAAATACGTAAAGGAGCTATGGTGACCAATAACAATATCATTTAACATACTGTGGACTACAATTGTAAACCTGATACCGCTGCCGTAAATGTGGAAAAAGGGGGTAAAACATTCTAAAAAGTAGCTATCACTCTGCTGTGTCAAGAAGAAACTTCTTGTAAAATTTTTTAAATTTACTTACAGACATTTCTTTAAAATGTTGTGGGATAACCTTGTACATTGCATAATTATTATAAGTGAAAGACCGTCTAAAAATAGCAGTATTATGTATTGGAGGTGAGATACGACCACAAAAACGTAAATTGAGGTTATGAATATCAGAACGATACCTTATTTTATTAAAAAGATATGGAGGGGATTTATGTAAAATAACAGAATAAAACAAATTAGCCGAGTGTAAGTTTCGTCTGGATTGCATATCTAGCCAGTTTGAATCCTTGAGTTTATGAGAGACTCTATCAAATTTCCGTATTCCATAAGAAAATCTTAAACAAGATTTCTGTACTCTCTGAATTCTAATTATGTCTGCGTTATCTAAACAGGGCCCATAAACTGAATCACAAAAGTTGAAATTACTCAGAACCAGGGAATCTGTTAATAACAATTTTGTTGTAGTTGGAAGAATATGTCGATGTGGGTAAAGCATTTTTAAATTCATGTAAGCTGTTTGGATGCACTTGTTAGCGTGAAGTTTAAACCTCAGTCATTATCAATTACTAAACCTAAATTGCGAGCAGATGAGGAAAATGATAAAATATTCCCATCAACTAGAATCTGCATTTCATTTTGTAGTTGATGTCGGTATTTACCAAATAACATTACTACATTGACAAGGGGGGTAGCCATGTGTGAGTTGAGGTAATTTTAAGGTGAAGATTTAGAAAAAGTCCTTTATATTTCACAAGGAAAGTTAATGTTTAATTATTCAGTAAAACATTGAGTGCGACCGGTTTCGAAGTATCATCACTTCATCTTCAGGCTCGCCTAGTGGAAAGGAGAATATGTGGTGTAAGGTGTGTTAACTTTGAGCTAACGATATATAAAATAGTAAAAAAGAAAACTCACCATACTCTCCATCCTCTAGGGAATACTACAAACAAGTTTCATCAAATGTGGGGGATAAAATAAATTGTAAAATAAACAATGTTACAAGTTATATAAAAGTTAAAAATATTTGAAAAACAAATATTAGTCAGTTTAAATAGTTAAAAATTTAAAATGTTCAAGACTATACAGAACAAGACACATACATTAAACAGATTAAAAAAGAAGGCTTATTTTAAACACATTGTTGTTTTTTAAAAAAATAATTAGTAGTGTTACTTAACCTAACATTTTTGAAAGGAGACCTGTCAAGTTAAGGCCTCTACAGGTGGTGGTAAGTAATAACAAAAAATTCTTGGATAAACTTATGACAGGGTATAGGTAATAAGATGCAAACTATGAGTGAAGAAATATTTATTATTTATTATATAAGATTTGGGCCATGAATCACCAATCACCAAGTGCATGTGATGTTGTAGGATGAAAAAGAAAGAAGAAGGAATGACTGGGTTAACTGTTGTGAAGCAACTGAAAGATAAAAGAAGAAAAGAAGAAAATGACAGAATATGAATATCACATAACCTATTCTTTAAACATGCTCGTTGGTTTTTTGTGGGAAAAAATTACTTACTGAAATGTACCCCTTGCAAGAAAATATGTGAATAGAAATAAAAGGGGAGGTTAAAAAGGAAGTTAAAACGATAAATTTAGATTAGTGTTGAGAAAACTGGAGGAGTTTCTAACATTATCTGAGCATTTAAGCAACCAACAGGATTTAATTTTTTTTTTTTTAATTAAAATTTAAATTAATCCCAGTGATTTGGGTTTCTAGTAGATTTATATTTGTTAAATGCCTTATCTCTAAGCTTAATCATCAATTTACCATTATCGGTTAACCAAGGTGGGTTAGGCTTCTTAAATTTAATAGTATGAACTGGCACTAAGGTATCAAAAATATTTAATATCGTGCTATTAAGATATTCAACCTTATCATCAATGTTATTAAAAGTAATAATATTTTCAAAAGGGGTAAATAGCAGCATTTCTTTTAAAATAACACGATTAATGTTTTTTAAATTTCTAAACTGAAATTCTTTGTGAGGATCAACTGAATGAAGAAAAAATAGTACCTGTGAAAGACATGGGATATGAATTGATTGCTGCTGTTTCGTCATATACATCTGTCAAAAGAACATTCAACCGGATTCGACATGCTGCACGAATCGTCAAGTGCGAAATAAATTGTCCTTTCAGACGATATTAATGCGATAGAAGATGGCAGTACGTTTTTATTTGCTGATAATGATATATCAGGGTACATTATAATGGTGTTTTTATCCGATTGTGGACAAAGTCTACTCAGTACAGCCGAAACAATATTTATAAATGGAACTTTTAAAAGTTGGTTTAAACAATTCTTGTAATTATATTCGTTTCATATAGACATAGGAAGCAACTGCATCGAAATAAACATAGTTCCTGTAATGTTTGCGCTACTGCAAAACAAGCAGAAGGAAAGCTATATTAGATTGTGTGAAATAATAAAAGAAAAACTTCCTAGGTGCAACAGCAGCTTTGAGAAGCACTTTTCCAAACATCAGAATTAGTGGTTGCAACTTCCATTTCAATCAATGCTTATGGAGGAAAGTACAAGAGTTGGGACTAACCGAAGAATTTAAACAAAATGCGGAAGTCAGGTTACATGTACGTATGTGTGCAGCATTAGCCTATATTCCTCCCATGGAAGTAGAAAATGGTTGGTTGAGCATTATGGAAGGTGCCCTACTACTTTAAAGTTAAAAGTTGTAAGATTATTTCATTGAACAAAGGATGGAAAATTCAGTCCTAGACATTGATATATTGATCATCTTTGGTCAAAAGCATCCAACAAACAACTTCGTGATTGGCTGGAATCACAGATTAAATATGGCCATAAAAAACCCTCACCCACATATACAATTAATTTAGTGCCTGAAAGGCGAGTCCATATATATTTTTATTTCATTTTGTCAAGTAAATCTACTTATAGTTTCTTTTAAAGATAATTTTTGCTTTTTAACAATTTAATATCAGTATTTACTAATACATATATTACTCATTTGCTTCCGGAAAATGGAACATAACAGTATCAGATACTGTAATGTGTTGCCTAGGCAACCTTGTTTTTATTTTAGAAACAATTACTTTTTACTTTATTTCAATCACATTTCGATCTTATCTATTTGGCAATAAATAGTAATCATACTTAACTATGGAAACAATGGCTCAATTACAGTTAAGGTAATGATGTAAAATTGCTAACTATTTTTTATTTTTAATTTTAATCAACACATCTATTTATTCTTTTTAAAAAGTATTATAAAGACAAGATGAAATAAAATATCATACGACACACGTCCGTTAAGTGTTATTACAGTACTCGTTTAAATACAACTCATACTGTATTAAGTCACCTACCGGATTTTAAACGTAAAATACTATTACAGTTTTTCATTATTCGACGTCTGTCTCGGTTCATCATTATTAGTAGGCATTAGCAGGTATCATACTAATAGGGTTACAACTGTCTCACTTAAATTTAATCATTATTCGAAAAATCAAGAGAGGATCTCAAATGTATCGAGGGAGCAAATGTACGGAGACGCATCTGTCCCGCATTCACATAATAAACTTTTTCTGTGATAGAGTACCAATAGCTAAGGATGACGATTCTTAGGTTGGGTTTATGGTTGTTTTTGTTTATTTTTGTAATGAATTATGTAAAACACGCACTGTGGCCGAAGAATGGAAGCATATGGGTTTAAAAATTTCAAGGTTCCATATATCAAAATCGAAATAAAAATACTAGTTGCAAATTAATCTTTCAAAAGTGTTGAAAGTCAAAAAATTCATTCACTATAAAATGTATTAATCGTTAACCCGTTTGCATGTCTAGGAAGCTGTGTTTGGACAAAGGGATGTATGGAGATCCTACTGCGAATTAATCGAAGATTTCCCGCAGGCAGCGAGGGTTTCGAAAAGCTCTATCAAGAGATCCAAACCGCAGCATTGGTGCGCTAATCAAATAGGAGGGCATGAATACTGCTAACCTCAAAGATAGCATTAAACTACTAACAACACATATCCCTGACTCAGTAATCACAGACGTGGCCAACTAGGCAGAGGAAGAATACTGTGTAACCATCTAAAGCCGACCCTGCTTCTCTCGCTGTTACAACTGTCGCTTTGACTATA
The DNA here is from genome assembly GCA_927349885.1 of Psylliodes chrysocephalus. Classification (NCBI taxonomy): domain Eukaryota; kingdom Metazoa; phylum Arthropoda; class Insecta; order Coleoptera; family Chrysomelidae; genus Psylliodes; species Psylliodes chrysocephalus. Next base: position 5,018,710 of record OV651815.1, read on the forward strand.
TTTGGATACCGCAGGATAGAGACAAACGCACTCCGAGAAGCTACCAGAAAAATCATTACGCATCGGCTGATTTATAGGGGAAGACATTCCAGTGATTCTAGACCGCCGGGAATGTACTCGTGTAGCTTTACATAAATTGCGCGTCTTTGTTGATAGAAGGGAAGTTTCAATATAAGTGTTTTATGGAAAAGATAAATTGTAATACAATAAATATTACGTTATTAATAAATTAAAACTAAACTGTTTTTCAATAAATTAAACAATAGTTACAATATAACTAACTCTGACTGGCAAACTGCTAAACACTTGTAGAAGATGTCAAAACTAAACGCAATTCGAGAAGCTACCAGAAAAATCATTACGCATCGGCTGACTTATAGGGGAAGACATTCCAGTGATTCTAGACCGCCGGGAATGTACTCGTGTAGCTTTATATAAATTGGGCGTCTTTGTTGATAGAAGGGAAGTTTCAATATAAGTGTTTATGGAAAAGATAAATTGTAATACAATAAATATTACGTTATTAATAAATTAAAAATAAACTGTTTTTCAATAAATTAAACAATAGTTACAATATAACTGACTCTGACTGGCAAACTGCTAAACACTTGTAGAAGATGTCAAAACTAAATAGGCAATATACAGCTTTCTATTTAAATTTTCGGGACTTAAAGGTATCTATCCAGCCCTACTTCAATAGGGTCTGGAAAACTCACACCGTACCTGGTAGGAATATTTAGATCCTCGTTGGCTCCGAGGCATATCCTTAAAAAGTTAGGAGAATTAAAGAGGTCTTTATACCCAAACCTGAAAGGATGGATTACACTGTCCCAAAAACATACCGAACAGTTAGTCTGACATCGTTTTCCATGTAGTCATTGGAAAGACTATGCGCACAGTACATAAGGGATGCGGTGATTACAAAAACAGCACTACAACCAAATTAACATGCATACACCCCAACAGATCTACTGATTCAGCCCTTCATCCAGTTGCTGGCCGAATAGAGAGATCCCTGGAAAATAAGGAGACAGCCCTGGGTTTTTTCATAGACATTGAAAGTGCTTGCAATAAAAGCACCTTTCTAAAGATAATACACTCACTAACCATTATAAATGTTCAACAGATGGTTTGTGGGCAGGTAAAACATTTTTTTAAATCGATCAAAAAAACATAAATGTAAAAGATGTAAATATAATAGGCTTGGTTGCGAGGGGATGTCCAGAGAAAGGAGTGCAAGTAACACTCCCATTGTCGCCTCAATTTAGTCACTTCACAATAATGTAAGTAGATATACTGGCTTTTATGCAATTTTGAGAAAATACTTTACAAAAAATGTAAGTACCCCTTATAAATTATAGAATAGTAGTGCAAGGACCATTTACTGTCTGTCAACCCCAAGACGACAAAAATTAAATTAGTGAAATTAAAACCTCCAAAGCTCCTAAACTTATTTTTATAACAGAGGTACAGTATGTACTCTCTAATCAACTTAAACGCAAGTAGCTCATAAACACAACGAGCTCCATAAACACAGCATGATACGCAAAAGCCCGACTGGTATTGGTCAGCCCAGTGATCAACTGAATGTTTCCCTATTCTCTATATTCTCTAGGTAACCTGTGGTCATAAAGCTAGGTATCTACGCCTCCGCACGGTTAGACTCGAACATGATGTAGGATCTGGTGAGGCAAAAAGTCGCTTTTGGCAGGATTAAAGTTATAACATAACAAATAGAAGAGCCGAAAGTGGCAATATATTTAAAAAAGAATCTTGTATGACTTACTGAAATTATTAAACATTCATTAAATAAATTATATTACTGTTTATTGTCCTTGTCCCTAATTTCATATTCTCTTTTGATGAAGGGAATAATCTAATGTGTCGTTTAATCTTTCTAGTGGTTTTCCAATGAGAAAAATCTATTTTTTTAACTGGTGGTAGTTTTTCTTTTACGTGTGCGTTTATTTATTATTCCTTAGCTTCTGGATTTCTCTTTTGTTTTTATGTTTTATTTTATAAGAACGTCTTATCTCTAAATTGTTCGCATATTCTTTTTGCACGTCTTTGCTCTTAACTGGGTAGTTTATTATTTTTACCAAATCGGTAATTTCTTTAGTGTTGTTTTAAACAGCTGTTCGAATAATTTTCTTATAGTTTTTAGCTTCTTTATCAAGTTGCTGAATTGTTTCCAATTTGATAGTCAGAATAATGTTATTATAAATTTGAATTCTGAAGCTTTTATCGGAATCTGTGGTAAATAATTTCACCTGTAATAATTTTAATTTTTTCAGTACCTTTGATCGTGGTTAATTTAGAACCCCAGTTAATACGCTTTGTGTAACATCACCCCGTCAATAAACGTATATCCAGCATGTTGTGCAACTTCTTTCATAAGATTGTGTCAATGTTAAATTTCCGTTTTGCAGAACAAATGCCCAATCACTAACGTATGTTCAATGCCTACAATTTATAAGTGACATTCTTCGAGGTAATTAATTATTGGTTCCTTAATTATGATAGCACTTTAGCTTCAACATCTAGATGAATAGTACGGTATATTTAATAATATCTTATCTTAATGTATGATTGGCTTTTTATATACGTCTTAAGTATAAGACACATATCTACTATGTGTACTGGATGTTAAGGAAGATCTCTATTTTTTTTTTTGACAAAATCATTAGGTTTTTAAATTTATGAAATTTACTTATTGGCATAGCTCTAGGGTTTCTAGCTTTTGATTTATCTTTTTTTAAATATTTCAAAAGTTTTCATACTATTCCGCATAGTTTGTAAGGTAGCTAAATATATAAATGAAGCCGGGCATTTCGGTTATTTGTGAAAAAATACCCCCAGATATAGCTGGCTATAAAGCAGTAACTTTTGATTGAATAGCGCGTTTTTTTAACTCTACAGCTAATATTCTTTTCTTTATGGCTCTCTTTAGCAGTAATACATATTATTTGATTAGCAGGATAAGATTTTTAGCAGTTAATACATTTTACAGGAATATTTGTAGATTTGGTACATTTGATTGCCTTGTATTAATCAGCAAACTTAACATTGTAACCTACAAAATGAACTTGGTGATTCCACCAAAATTTTTAAACAAAAAAAAAATTATTAAAGTATTAACTACAATTAAAAATGTTGTCTACTACGGTTACACAAGTTTCGGTTGTTCCGGTGTCAACCTTCGGGCCTTCGACGTCGCTCAGACGGCAGCTAGGGGGTGGATAGCTTACAAAAATTCCGGAAATAGTAGACAATTAAATAGGCGCCAACTGGGTCTATATAGTGGCCAAACTATGATCCTATTTCCCCAAAAACCCAGTAAATGAGGAAAGAAATAAAAGACAAACCTCAACTTATGTTCCTTTATAAAGAAGAAAATAAAAATATTTAGTAAATATACAAACTAATTACCTGATGGCTTAGATATTAAAAAAAAAAAAAAAAGTTGGAGGAAATTAAAAGGAAAAAAACTTACACAGTGTATGTATATGCATAACCCAAAAAAATTAATAAATGTATCAAAGTATGGAACGGTTCGTCGTTAGCTTGGTACCAGGCATGACGCTTGCGCAAAACATTAATTTCCACCTTACATAAAAAAAATATAATATAATAGTTAACTTAAATATTGTGCATCACCGTACCTATACTACTTCATATATTATAAAAACAGTAAACTTATAATCTTTATAATCTTATAACCCTCTCCAAATTGGAAGGCGATATCTGCTTAACTTTTGGTTAAGACCAAACTACCCAAAAGAAAATTATTAAACCATGAAATTTTATAATTAAGTATAATTCATAGAACTAAATAAAAATATCAAAAAAAAAAAATAATAAAAATACAACATATAAAGGACTTTAGACAGAGGTTATTTAATTAAACTCCCAGATTGGAAGAGGTTACTTAATCTCTGCCCCCACACGGGTCTTCTGAGATTGCTTAACTTAATCGTTAAGTCTGGACCATTTAATAATGAATAAATTAAAAAAAGTAAAATTATGGCAGTAGCCCTTAATAACTGAAGAATTACAACTTAAGCGTGGAAGCAGTCCAAGTGTTCTGCGACCCGAAGGATTACTACATCAGCATTAAGTGCTTAAATTAAGTAAAACTTTAAAATATTAATCAATTAAACGATGTAGCATTTGATAATACTTAAGTAATGAGTGAAAGAACCTTAGAACATTCTGTGCTCAAAAGTATAAATAATGTTGAGAATACCTTGACAACATTCGGTTGAAAGTGAATGTATAGTTTAACAAAGCACGCATGAAACCTTCAATATAACGTATAAGAAAAACCTGATAGTAGGGTGTCTTCTTTCACAGCATTCCCATCTTCCTATCCAGAACAGGAAACATTCTTGTAAATCTAGCTACAAGTAAACTAGGTGGCTAGCATACCAATGTTCTGTGTCCCCTCGATGAGTCCACGATGAAACCGTTGAACTCCGGACGATATAACCCTCTGTGTACAACTGTTGAAATCCTGGGTCAACAATCCCTTGGGTCAAACTGTCGTCGAATCCTGGGCTAACAACCCCCTGGGTTAAACCCTTAAAATATTACAAAGAAAAATGTCAATACACATTGACTCAAGTATCCCGAACTATAGGATTACCCAAAAATGTACATAAACTAGAAAATATTCAGTATCTAGGATAAAGAAAAACTACATTGGCTCAACAGTGAGTCATAAACAGTATTATGAGCTCCAATAATTAAAATTCTGTTACACATGGTTGGTAACATAACCTAATATATACAAAACATACCTTTTTCGTAAAGGGTTAACTTGGTAGTCTTCCAAGGATGAGAAACACGTGAGAAGATCCACAGCACAACAATATTCCACACTCCAAATGCTGTGATTTTCCAATTATTGCGTTAAAATCCTATAATAGATATGGGCTGGACCAATGACCATAGGAATTTACTAATACACTAAAATTCCTCAAAATACGAAATGTCCATTTACCCACAATTAACCATGAAGTAGAATCTAAAATCCCCTTTAACTAGGGTAAGCCGATGGGGCTAAATATTAAGAAAATTCTACTTCGACGCAAAATTCGTCCTTCTTGTGATTCAATCACCCACTGACAGAAACAATACGTCAGCCGTCCAAAATGGCCGAAATCCCTTTCCGATAAATGTCAAGTGGGTTCAGAAATTCATCCTCAAGAATTCCCCACTATATAACTTAACAGACCATTTACGAAAGGTACCCTAGAAACTATATTTATATACAGTATAACTACATTTGGGAAACTGTTCCCGACAAAAATTAATACCACAGCGATCGCAAAAAAAATCCCTCACGACTTAAAATCGCTCATTGTGAAACTACCTTACCTCGGGTTCTGAGCCCGTCATTGGAACGTACTACAAACATGACACTTGTCGGTGTTCTGTCGTCAAGTGACGTTTATGTCATTCACTGTCACAATTAAGAAATATTAACCTAATAAAAATAAACAATGAAATTCTTAAAGAATGGTATCGTAAATAATTAATTACCCAAAGGTGAGACTATAATACATAATATGTATAAATTTACAACGAAACTTGGTCTATTTTTAGGAGAATCTGGCAAATTAAAACAGTGAACACTACACTGGAAATATGACCATTGTACAAAGTATTATACTAGGGGTGAGATGGAATAAATTGTAATAATGATGTCAAAAAGTTAGAATACAGATGAAATTAGTTAATGATAAAAATAATAGTGATATCATCCATACGATTTTACCCTTTTTTTTTCGTATGATTAACCAGGTAAGCCAAAACAATGTTATTAATTCGTGGGGCCAAAAATGAACGTTACAGATTCCCCCCTTACTTCAAGAGAATTCACTCAGGTGAATTCTCACCAGCGCTAGCTGTCTTCAAATCTTTAATATTCCAAGTCCCTTTGTCATTACCTTTTTCGTCCATTAAAACATATGTCCACGGAGATACCTTTTTCTTAACTAAATAGGGACCAACCCATCGAGGTGCTAGTTTCTTAGTATAGTACCGCGCAGCATCAGAAGAAACAAAATTCTTACGCCAAACCAATTGATGAGGAAGCAATTCCTCCCTACGTCGCCGAAGATTATAAACCCTTTCGTTTTTCTGCGAAGCTTTATCTAGTCGTTCCCTGACGTCCTTAAACAAATCATCAAATGCCTTGTTATTCTCAACATTATTAATACCAATGTCAGCAGAACAATCTCTCAGTTTATCTTTAATTGCAAATTCGCTACCCTTTAAGACCATATTTCTCCCAAAATTAAGATAGTAAGGAGTCTGTTTAGTAGACTCGTTAAAAGAAGTACGTATAGCACAAGTCACTTTTGCTAAGTCAACGTCCCACTTTCGGTGATTATCAGAAACATACATAGCCAACATCGTTTTTAAAGTCCTATTATACCTTTCAGTAGGATTCGCCTGAGGATGATAATGGGCGTTAAACCGTACCGAAACTTCATACTCCTTCATTAATGAAGAGAACGCTCCCGAAGTAAATTGTGGACCATTATCGCAAAGCAACAAACGCGGAATACCAAACAACAAAAATACCCCCTCTTCAATTCGTTTAGCTACTATTGGTGCAGTAGAGGATTTCAAAGGAAAAGTAAGCGTAAACTTGGTGAACAGATCGACAACGACTAAGATGAATCTATTGCCAGCCATGGACCGAGGTAGTGGACCTATCAAGTCAGTAGAAATAATTTCCCAAGGACGAGTAGCTCTAGGTTGGGGTGTCATATGTCCTTTAGGGCCACTCTGGTCAACCTTATGCGCTGCACAAACCGAACAATTCCTAACAAACGCAGCCACATCTGACCTAAGTTTGGGCCAATAAAACCTTTCACTAACACGCTTAAAAGTTTTCAACACACCCATGTGTCCAGCTAAAGGCAAATCATGCAATTGTTGCATAATCCCTCGCCTATCCCCTTTAGGAACAACTTCTTTCCAATCGTCAGCAACATCTCCTAAAGTCTTATAATTTGTTCTAATGTGTTTGAATAGCTTACCATCAATGACTCGCCACTGTGAGTACTTTATAGGGTGTTTTAACACCTTATCTATCATACCACTGTACCAACGATCTTTAACAACAAAAACCTCACTAATCTCAACATCCGGTATAGCCCTAGACAAAGTATCCGGCACAACATGATCTTTACCCTTGCGATGAACAATCTTAAAGTCGTATTGTTGGAGTTTGACACTCCATCTGGCTAATCGACCAGCAGGGTCCTTTAGATTTTGTAACCAAACCAGGGAATAATGATCGGTGATTACTGTAAATGAGACACCCTCTAAATACGGTCTAAGTTTCTCTACTGCCCATAGAACAGCCAAACATTCACGCTCCGTAGTGGAATAAACACGTTCCTGCTTAGTCAACGAACGACTCAAATAACTAATTACTCGATCCCCATCTGGATGAATCTGAACGAGGACAGCACCGAGTCCATAACCACTAGCATCACAATGAACTTCAAATGGAAAATTATAATCAGGACAACTTAGCACAGGGGCCTTCACCAAACATTCCTTAATCTTATTAAATGAAACATCACACTCTGGTGTCCAGCTAAACTTCCTACCCTTACGCAACAAAGCCGTAATTGGTGAAATCAAAGTGGAAAAATCGGGAATAAACCTGCGGTACCATGAGAAAGTTCCTATCACACCACGAACATCTTTAACACATTTAGGCGTAGGTAACAACAACATAGCCTTGACCTTGTCAGGATCCACATGAAGTCCAGTCCCATCTATAACATACCCTAAATACTTCAATTGGGGACGACAAAAATAACACTTATCCCAACTAACAGTCAAATTGGCTTCCCTAATACGCCTAAAAACTTCCTCTAAAATAACCAAATGTTCCTCGAAGGTCTGAGTAACAATTACTACATCGTCTAGATAGGTGAAAACGTTAGGTTCCAGCTCGGGTCCAAGAACTTGATCAATAAGGCGTTGCCACGTCGCAGGGGCATTATGGAGTCCAAAGGGCATTCGGTTAAACTGAAATAACCCACGTCCAGGGACAGTAAAAGCTGTAAAAGGCCTTGAAGACTCAGCCACCTTTACCTGCCAATATGCAGATTTGATATCCAATGTGGATAAATAATGGGCATTACGAAGTTTGTCCAAAGTATTGGTAATATAAGGAAGAGGGTAACTATCCCTTTCAGTTACAGCGTTCAACTTGCGATAATCCACGCAAAAGCGAAAAGTACCATCCTTCTTCTTCACCAGTAAAATCGGCGAACTCCACGGGCTGTTAGATTTCTCAATAACACCAAGACGAAGCATTTCTTCCAACTCCTTATCAATATGTTCCTGCATCACTGGAGAAACTGGGTAATATCTTTGTTTAATGGGTGGAGAATGACAAACAATTGTGTGTTCAGCAACATTAGAACACCCTAAACTAGTTCCCATTAAAACTTTATTATGCTCAATTACAGCATCCAAACGAGCTTTCTGCAAATCACTAAGCGTAAAACTGCTCCTAAGATGATCTACTGTGGCAATATCAATGGAAGACTCTGAAAAATGCCACTCATTATGTCTAAGATCTGGTACAACCCCCATTATTCTCCAAAAATCAGCACCCAAAATAAGAACATGTGGAACATCTAACACTACTAAAACAGGAATAATCTTCACTTGATCTCGAAGGGCAAATGGAACCAAACACTCACCAATACACTCACACATCTGTCCATTCGCAACCCTACAACTAGTTTTCTTCGAAGTATCAACTTCTAAACCTAAAGTCTGCAAAAGTTTCCAACCAGTACTACCTACAATAGTCTTCGACGCACCCGAATCCAACAGACCTAATAACTCAACACCAAGTACGTTTACCTTAAGGTAGGGCCTTTCAGGCAACGGCACGCGGTGTTCCCAAGCGGTCACCCATCCAAGTACTAACCGCGCCCAACACTGCTTAACTGCGGTGATCGGACGAGAACCGGTGTGTTCAGTGTGGTATGGTCGTTGTGTCCCCTCGATGAGTCCACGATGAAACCGTTGAACTCCGGACGATATAACCCTCTGTGTACAACTGTTGAAATCCTGGGTCAACAATCCCTTGGGTCAAACTGTCGTCGAATCCTGGGCTAACAACCCCCTGGGTTAAACCCTTAAAATATTACAAAGAAAAATGTCAATACACATTGACTCAAGTATCCCGAACTATAGGATTACCCAAAAATGTACATAAACTAGAAAATATTCAGTATCTAGGATAAAGAAAAACTACATTGGCTCAACAGTGAGTCATAAACAGTATTATGAGCTCCAATAATTAAAATTCTGTTACACATGGTTGGTAACATAACCTAATATATACAAAACATACCTTTTTCGTAAAGGGTTAACTTGGTAGTCTTCCAAGGATGAGAAACACGTGAGAAGATCCACAGCACAACAATATTCCACACTCCAAATGCTGTGATTTTCCAATTATTGCGTTAAAATCCTATAATAGATATGGGCTGGACCAATGACCATAGGAATTTACTAATACACTAAAATTCCTCAAAATACGAAATGTCCATTTACCCACAATTAACCATGAAGTAGAATCTAAAATCCCCTTTAACTAGGGTAAGCCGATGGGGCTAAATATTAAGAAAATTCTACTTCGACGCAAAATTCGTCCTTCTTGTGATTCAATCACCCACTGACAGAAACAATACGTCAGCCGTCCAAAATGGCCGAAATCCCTTTCCGATAAATGTCAAGTGGGTTCAGAAATTCATCCTCAAGAATTCCCCACTATATAACTTAACAGACCATTTACGAAAGGTACCCTAGAAACTATATTTATATACAGTATAACTACATTTGGGAAACTGTTCCCGACAAAAATTAATACCACAGCGATCGCAAAAAAAATCCCTCACGACTTAAAATCGCTCATTGTGAAACTACCTTACCTCGGGTTCTGAGCCCGTCATTGGAACGTACTACAAACATGACACTTGTCGGTGTTCTGTCGTCAAGTGACGTTTATGTCATTCACTGTCACAATTAAGAAATATTAACCTAATAAAAATAAACAATGAAATTCTTAAAGAATGGTATCGTAAATAATTAATTACCCAAAGGTGAGACTATAATACATAATATGTATAAATTTACAACGAAACTTGGTCTATTTTTAGGAGAATCTGGCAAATTAAAACAGTGAACACTACACTGGAAATATGACCATTGTACAAAGTATTATACTAGGGGTGAGATGGAATAAATTGTAATAATGATGTCAAAAAGTTAGAATACAGATGAAATTAGTTAATGATAAAAATAATAGTGATATCATCCATACGATTTTACCCTTTTTTTTTCGTATGATTAACCAGGTAAGCCAAAACAATGTTATTAATTCGTGGGGCCAAAAATGAACGTTACAGATTCCCCCCTTACTTCAAGAGAATTCACTCAGGTGAATTCTCACCAGCGCTAGCTGTCTTCAAATCTTTAATATTCCAAGTCCCTTTGTCATTACCTTTTTCGTCCATTAAAACATATGTCCACGGAGATACCTTTTTCTTAACTAAATAGGGACCAACCCATCGAGGTGCTAGTTTCTTAGTATAGTACCGCGCAGCATCAGAAGAAACAAAATTCTTACGCCAAACCAATTGATGAGGAAGCAATTCCTCCCTACGTCGCCGAAGATTATAAACCCTTTCGTTTTTCTGCGAAGCTTTATCTAGTCGTTCCCTGACGTCCTTAAACAAATCATCAAATGCCTTGTTATTCTCAACATTATTAATACCAATGTCAGCAGAACAATCTCTCAGTTTATCTTTAATTGCAAATTCGCTACCCTTTAAGACCATATTTCTCCCAAAATTAAGATAGTAAGGAGTCTGTTTAGTAGACTCGTTAAAAGAAGTACGTATAGCACAAGTCACTTTTGCTAAGTCAACGTCCCACTTTCGGTGATTATCAGAAACATACATAGCCAACATCGTTTTTAAAGTCCTATTATACCTTTCAGTAGGATTCGCCTGAGGATGATAATGGGCGTTAAACCGTACCGAAACTTCATACTCCTTCATTAATGAAGAGAACGCTCCCGAAGTAAATTGTGGACCATTATCGCAAAGCAACAAACGCGGAATACCAAACAACAAAAATACCCCCTCTTCAATTCGTTTAGCTACTATTGGTGCAGTAGAGGATTTCAAAGGAAAAGTAAGCGTAAACTTGGTGAACAGATCGACAACGACTAAGATGAATCTATTGCCAGCCATGGACCGAGGTAGTGGACCTATCAAGTCAGTAGAAATAATTTCCCAAGGACGAGTAGCTCTAGGTTGGGGTGTCATATGTCCTTTAGGGCCACTCTGGTCAACCTTATGCGCTGCACAAACCGAACAATTCCTAACAAACGCAGCCACATCTGACCTAAGTTTGGGCCAATAAAACCTTTCACTAACACGCTTAAAAGTTTTCAACACACCCATGTGTCCAGCTAAAGGCAAATCATGCAATTGTTGCATAATCCCTCGCCTATCCCCTTTAGGAACAACTTCTTTCCAATCGTCAGCAACATCTCCTAAAGTCTTATAATTTGTTCTAATGTGTTTGAATAGCTTACCATCAATGACTCGCCACTGTGAGTACTTTATAGGGTGTTTTAACACCTTATCTATCATACCACTGTACCAACGATCTTTAACAACAAAAACCTCACTAATCTCAACATCCGGTATAGCCCTAGACAAAGTATCCGGCACAACATGATCTTTACCCTTGCGATGAACAATCTTAAAGTCGTATTGTTGGAGTTTGACACTCCATCTGGCTAATCGACCAGCAGGGTCCTTTAGATTTTGTAACCAAACCAGGGAATAATGATCGGTGATTACTGTAAATGAGACACCCTCTAAATACGGTCTAAGTTTCTCTACTGCCCATAGAACAGCCAAACATTCACGCTCCGTAGTGGAATAAACACGTTCCTGCTTAGTCAACGAACGACTCAAATAACTAATTACTCGATCCCCATCTGGATGAATCTGAACGAGGACAGCACCGAGTCCATAACCACTAGCATCACAATGAACTTCAAATGGAAAATTATAATCAGGACAACTTAGCACAGGGGCCTTCACCAAACATTCCTTAATCTTATTAAATGAAACATCACACTCTGGTGTCCAGCTAAACTTCCTACCCTTACGCAACAAAGCCGTAATTGGTGAAATCAAAGTGGAAAAATCGGGAATAAACCTGCGGTACCATGAGAAAGTTCCTATCACACCACGAACATCTTTAACACATTTAGGCGTAGGTAACAACAACATAGCCTTGACCTTGTCAGGATCCACATGAAGTCCAGTCCCATCTATAACATACCCTAAATACTTCAATTGGGGACGACAAAAATAACACTTATCCCAACTAACAGTCAAATTGGCTTCCCTAATACGCCTAAAAACTTCCTCTAAAATAACCAAATGTTCCTCGAAGGTCTGAGTAACAATTACTACATCGTCTAGATAGGTGAAAACGTTAGGTTCCAGCTCGGGTCCAAGAACTTGATCAATAAGGCGTTGCCACGTCGCAGGGGCATTATGGAGTCCAAAGGGCATTCGGTTAAACTGAAATAACCCACGTCCAGGGACAGTAAAAGCTGTAAAAGGCCTTGAAGACTCAGCCACCTTTACCTGCCAATATGCAGATTTGATATCCAATGTGGATAAATAATGGGCATTACGAAGTTTGTCCAAAGTATTGGTAATATAAGGAAGAGGGTAACTATCCCTTTCAGTTACAGCGTTCAACTTGCGATAATCCACGCAAAAGCGAAAAGTACCATCCTTCTTCTTCACCAGTAAAATCGGCGAACTCCACGGGCTGTTAGATTTCTCAATAACACCAAGACGAAGCATTTCTTCCAACTCCTTATCAATATGTTCCTGCATCACTGGAGAAACTGGGTAATATCTTTGTTTAATGGGTGGAGAATGACAAACAATTGTGTGTTCAGCAACATTAGAACACCCTAAACTAGTTCCCATTAAAACTTTATTATGCTCAATTACAGCATCCAAACGAGCTTTCTGCAAATCACTAAGCGTAAAACTGCTCCTAAGATGATCTACTGTGGCAATATCAATGGAAGACTCTGAAAAATGCCACTCATTATGTCTAAGATCTGGTACAACCCCCATTATTCTCCAAAAATCAGCACCCAAAATAAGAACATGTGGAACATCTAACACTACTAAAACAGGAATAATCTTCACTTGATCTCGAAGGGCAAATGGAACCAAACACTCACCAATACACTCACACATCTGTCCATTCGCAACCCTACAACTAGTTTTCTTCGAAGTATCAACTTCTAAACCTAAAGTCTGCAAAAGTTTCCAACCAGTACTACCTACAATAGTCTTCGACGCACCCGAATCCAAAAGACCTAATAACTCAACACCAAGTACGTTTACCTTAAGGTAGGGCCTTTCAGGCAACGGCACGCGGTGTTCCCAAGCGGTCACCCATCCAAGTACTAACCGCGCCCAACACTGCTTAACTGCGGTGATCGGACGAGAACCGGTGTGTTCAGTGTGGTATGGTCGTTGTGTCCCCTCGATGAGTCCACGATGAAACCGTTGAACTCCGGACGATATAACCCTCTGTGTACAACTGTTGAAATCCTGGGTCAACAATCCCTTGGGTCAAACTGTCGTCGAATCCTGGGCTAACAACCCCCTGGGTTAAACCCTTAAAATATTACAAAGAAAAATGTCAATACACATTGACTCAAGTATCCCGAACTATAGGATTACCCAAAAATGTACATAAACTAGAAAATATTCAGTATCTAGGATAAAGAAAAACTACATTGGCTCAACAGTGAGTCATAAACAGTATTATGAGCTCCAATAATTAAAATTCTGTTACACATGGTTGGTAACATAACCTAATATATACAAAACATACCTTTTTCGTAAAGGGTTAACTTGGTAGTCTTCCAAGGATGAGAAACACGTGAGAAGATCCACAGCACAACAATATTCCACACTCCAAATGCTGTGATTTTCCAATTATTGCGTTAAAATCCTATAATAGATATGGGCTGGACCAATGACCATAGGAATTTACTAATACACTAAAATTCCTCAAAATACGAAATGTCCATTTACCCACAATTAACCATGAAGTAGAATCTAAAATCCCCTTTAACTAGGGTAAGCCGATGGGGCTAAATATTAAGAAAATTCTACTTCGACGCAAAATTCGTCCTTCTTGTGATTCAATCACCCACTGACAGAAACAATACGTCAGCCGTCCAAAATGGCCGAAATCCCTTTCCGATAAATGTCAAGTGGGTTCAGAAATTCATCCTCAAGAATTCCCCACTATATAACTTAACAGACCATTTACGAAAGGTACCCTAGAAACTATATTTATATACAGTATAACTACATTTGGGAAACTGTTCCCGACAAAAATTAATACCACAGCGATCGCAAAAAAAAATCCCTCACGACTTAAAATCGCTCATTGTGAAACTACCTTACCTCGGGTTCTGAGCCCGTCATTGGAACGTACTACAAACATGACACTTGTCGGTGTTCTGTCGTCAAGTGACGTTTATGTCATTCACTGTCACAATTAAGAAATATTAACCTAATAAAAATAAACAATGAAATTCTTAAAGAATGGTATCGTAAATAATTAATTACCCAAAGGTGAGACTATAATACATAATATGTATAAATTTACAACGAAACTTGGTCTATTTTTAGGAGAATCTGGCAAATTAAAACAGTGAACACTACACTGGAAATATGACCATTGTACAAAGTATTATACTAGGGGTGAGATGGAATAAATTGTAATAATGATGTCAAAAAGTTAGAATACAGATGAAATTAGTTAATGATAAAAATAATAGTGATATCATCCATACGATTTTACCCTTTTTTTTTCGTATGATTAACCAGGTAAGCCAAAACAATGTTATTAATTCGTGGGGCCAAAAATGAACGTTACAGATTCCCCCCTTACTTCAAGAGAATTCACTCAGGTGAATTCTCACCAGCGCTAGCTGTCTTCAAATCTTTAATATTCCAAGTCCCTTTGTCATTACCTTTTTCGTCCATTAAAACATATGTCCACGGAGATACCTTTTTCTTAACTAAATAGGGACCAACCCATCGAGGTGCTAGTTTCTTAGTATAGTACCGCGCAGCATCAGAAGAAACAAAATTCTTACGCCAAACCAATTGATGAGGAAGCAATTCCTCCCTACGTCGCCGAAGATTATAAACCCTTTCGTTTTTCTGCGAAGCTTTATCTAGTCGTTCCCTGACGTCCTTAAACAAATCATCAAATGCCTTGTTATTCTCAACATTATTAATACCAATGTCAGCAGAACAATCTCTCAGTTTATCTTTAATTGCAAATTCGCTACCCTTTAAGACCATATTTCTCCCAAAATTAAGATAGTAAGGAGTCTGTTTAGTAGACTCGTTAAAAGAAGTACGTATAGCACAAGTCACTTTTGCTAAGTCAACGTCCCACTTTCGGTGATTATCAGAAACATACATAGCCAACATCGTTTTTAAAGTCCTATTATACCTTTCAGTAGGATTCGCCTGAGGATGATAATGGGCGTTAAACCGTACCGAAACTTCATACTCCTTCATTAATGAAGAGAACGCTCCCGAAGTAAATTGTGGACCATTATCGCAAAGCAACAAACGCGGAATACCAAACAACAAAAATACCCCCTCTTCAATTCGTTTAGCTACTATTGGTGCAGTAGAGGATTTCAAAGGAAAAGTAAGCGTAAACTTGGTGAACAGATCGACAACGACTAAGATGAATCTATTGCCAGCCATGGACCGAGGTAGTGGACCTATCAAGTCAGTAGAAATAATTTCCCAAGGACGAGTAGCTCTAGGTTGGGGTGTCATATGTCCTTTAGGGCCACTCTGGTCAACCTTATGCGCTGCACAAACCGAACAATTCCTAACAAACGCAGCCACATCTGACCTAAGTTTGGGCCAATAAAACCTTTCACTAACACGCTTAAAAGTTTTCAACACACCCATGTGTCCAGCTAAAGGCAAATCATGCAATTGTTGCATAATCCCTCGCCTATCCCCTTTAGGAACAACTTCTTTCCAATCGTCAGCAACATCTCCTAAAGTCTTATAATTTGTTCTAATGTGTTTGAATAGCTTACCATCAATGACTCGCCACTGTGAGTACTTTATAGGGTGTTTTAACACCTTATCTATCATACCACTGTACCAACGATCTTTAACAACAAAAACCTCACTAATCTCAACATCCGGTATAGCCCTAGACAAAGTATCCGGCACAACATGATCTTTACCCTTGCGATGAACAATCTTAAAGTCGTATTGTTGGAGTTTGACACTCCATCTGGCTAATCGACCAGCAGGGTCCTTTAGATTTTGTAACCAAACCAGGGAATAATGATCGGTGATTACTGTAAATGAGACACCCTCTAAATACGGTCTAAGTTTCTCTACTGCCCATAGAACAGCCAAACATTCACGCTCCGTAGTGGAATAAACACGTTCCTGCTTAGTCAACGAACGACTCAAATAACTAATTACTCGATCCCCATCTGGATGAATCTGAACGAGGACAGCACCGAGTCCATAACCACTAGCATCACAATGAACTTCAAATGGAAAATTATAATCAGGACAACTTAGCACAGGGGCCTTCACCAAACATTCCTTAATCTTATTAAATGAAACATCACACTCTGGTGTCCAGCTAAACTTCCTACCCTTACGCAACAAAGCCGTAATTGGTGAAATCAAAGTGGAAAAATCGGGAATAAACCTGCGGTACCATGAGAAAGTTCCTATCACACCACGAACATCTTTAACACATTTAGGCGTAGGTAACAACAACATAGCCTTGACCTTGTCAGGATCCACATGAAGTCCAGTCCCATCTATAACATACCCTAAATACTTCAATTGGGGACGACAAAAATAACACTTATCCCAACTAACAGTCAAATTGGCTTCCCTAATACGCCTAAAAACTTCCTCTAAAATAACCAAATGTTCCTCGAAGGTCTGAGTAACAATTACTACATCGTCTAGATAGGTGAAAACGTTAGGTTCCAGCTCGGGTCCAAGAACTTGATCAATAAGGCGTTGCCACGTCGCAGGGGCATTATGGAGTCCAAAGGGCATTCGGTTAAACTGAAATAACCCACGTCCAGGGACAGTAAAAGCTGTAAAAGGCCTTGAAGACTCAGCCACCTTTACCTGCCAATATGCAGATTTGATATCCAATGTGGATAAATAATGGGCATTACGAAGTTTGTCCAAAGTATTGGTAATATAAGGAAGAGGGTAACTATCCCTTTCAGTTACAGCGTTCAACTTGCGATAATCCACGCAAAAGCGAAAAGTACCATCCTTCTTCTTCACCAGTAAAATCGGCGAACTCCACGGGCTGTTAGATTTCTCAATAACACCAAGACGAAGCATTTCTTCCAACTCCTTATCAATATGTTCCTGCATCACTGGAGAAACTGGGTAATATCTTTGTTTAATGGGTGGAGAATGACAAACAATTGTGTGTTCAGCAACATTAGAACACCCTAAACTAGTTCCCATTAAAACTTTATTATGCTCAATTACAGCATCCAAACGAGCTTTCTGCAAATCACTAAGCGTAAAACTGCTCCTAAGATGATCTACTGTGGCAATATCAATGGAAGACTCTGAAAAATGCCACTCATTATGTCTAAGATCTGGTACAACCCCCATTATTCTCCAAAAATCAGCACCCAAAATAAGAACATGTGGAACATCTAACACTACTAAAACAGGAATAATCTTCACTTGATCTCGAAGGGCAAATGGAACCAAACACTCACCAATACACTCACACATCTGTCCATTCGCAACCCTACAACTAGTTTTCTTCGAAGTATCAACTTCTAAACCTAAAGTCTGCAAAAGTTTCCAACCAGTACTACCTACAATAGTCTTCGACGCACCCGAATCCAAAAGACCTAATAACTCAACACCAAGTACGTTTACCTTAAGGTAGGGCCTTTCATCATCCCTAGCATGATCCAAAATATAGTCAAGAATGGGTTGAACTTTAGTCGAACGTTGTACAGCACTACTCTTTCGACCAGTTAAGAGCGCCTGACTTCGTTTCCCTGGTTACACCTTGGACAAGTCCTCACTGTATAACCTTCACGCTGACATTTAAAACATTTCAGCTGTTTGGGAAGAAGACAACCAATTGCTCGATGCCCAGGTTTCTTACACCGATAACATACAACTGACGACTCTTTACCAATCGACATACTATCTACCTCCAAACGATCTACTTGACGTGTGTCAACATCGACGAAAGCCAAATCTCTCTCTAACACATTACCTCTTCGACTGTTAGGCTCAACATAGCTATTAATAGCATCGCGTCTATCCTCCATACGACGACATACTTGTCTCAACTCCTCTACATTACTAGGAAGTGGATCTCTCAATCTATCTTGATAAAAAGGGTGTAAATTCTTAATAATAATTGACATTTTTGCATTTTCAGGAACAAAACATCCCAACCTACTAAAGTAACTAGACATAACAGCAAGATAAACACCTATAGACTCAGACGAATGTTGTGTCCTTTTCCTGAGTTCATCAAACAAATCATCAGTATGATGTGCAGTTAAATACTCTCGTTTGAACTCATCTTTTAATTCACACCAACTGTGAGCACGAAGCCTGACATCCTTGTAGAATTGATAAGCTTTGTCGGAAAACAAATCAACACCTGAATCTAACAATATTTCTGATGGAACATGGCGAGCGATACGAAGTTCTTCTACTCGTTCGAGAAAAGCTGTAATGGACAAAGACCTAGATGATCCAGAAAACTTTTCTAATCCCCACTTATGTGGCGGTACCATTTTAGAATTTAGGCTATGAGACATATTAGCCTGCGAAATATTAGTTTGTGAAATATTAGCCTGAGAAGAAGCATGTGGAATACTAACAACAGGAGACGAAGTAGCAGCATTTTGCACACCATTCAAAAATTGTCCATCTAGATTACTGGTCACGACACTCAATGCAGCTGGTACAATAGCATCTTTACTAGGAGGTGGTCGCGATTTCGTCTGAAACTCATCATGCAAACTAATCAATTTGGTCAATATTTCTGTTCTTTTGCCTTCAAGTGTTACATCTCCAGCAGTATCCATTTGATCAAACCTATTCCATGTGTGTGACAACTTACTCTGCAGTTTCTGAGTCTCGCTGACATTATTACTCCCACTATAACTACTTAACAAAGCGTCTAACTCCACACATTTCCTGGAAAGAGCAGCCTCATCATCAGCAAACTTAAAAGGATAACTAGGGTACTTAAAACTATCACCAGCTTTTTCCATATGCAGAGCCATAGAAAGTTGAGATCGCATCTCTTCTGCGGTGCCAACATTGAGACCTCTAAAGCGGAGTTCCCACTCAAGCTCCTCTTTCTCTAAACGATTAATAAACATTTTACGAGCCATCTTAATATCAAAACTCATAAACTCGATATAAATATAAGTTCCAAAATATACAGTATATAGTGCGAAAATAATAATAAAGTCAAAATCTCAACTATAATACACAATTAGTTGACTTTCTTTAAATACTCAAAATTCAAATAGTAAAAATCATTTAAAAAGGTGAATCAATGAATCAAATTGGTACACTATTCAGTTCTTACAACAAATGGTAAATGCATATACATATACTCAATTCTATCAGCATGAAATTTATCTAAGACTTATATTCATCAAAAAGCCAAGGTAATTACTTAAAATATAATATTTTAAACACGACGGCCCCACGTTGGGCGCCAAGAATGTAACCTACAAAATGAACTTGGTGATTCCACCAAAATTTTTAAACAAAAAAAAAATTATTAAAGTATTAACTACAATTAAAAATGTTGTCTACTACGGTTACACAAGTTTCGGTTGTTCCGGTGTCAACCTTCGGGCCTTCGACGTCGCTCAGACGGCAGCTAGGGGGTGGATAGCTTACAAAAATTCCGGAAATAGTAGACAATTAAATAGGCGCCAACTGGGTCTATATAGTGGCCAAACTATGATCCTATTTCCCCAAAAACCCAGTAAATGAGGAAAGAAATAAAAGACAAACCTCAACTTATGTTCCTTTATAAAGAAGAAAATAAAAATATTTAGTAAATATACAAACTAATTACCTGATGGCTTAGATATTAAAAAAAAAAAAAAAAGTTGGAGGAAATTAAAAGGAAAAAAACTTACACAGTGTATGTATATGCATAACCCAAAAAAATTAATAAATGTATCAAAGTATGGAACGGTTCGTCGTTAGCTTGGTACCAGGCATGACGCTTGCGCAAAACATTAATTTCCACCTTACATAAAAAAAATATAATATAATAGTTAACTTAAATATTGTGCATCACCGTACCTATACTACTTCATATATTATAAAAACAGTAAACTTATAATCTTTATAATCTTATAACCCTCTCCAAATTGGAAGGCGATATCTGCTTAACTTTTGGTTAAGACCAAACTACCCAAAAGAAAATTATTAAACCATGAAATTTTATAATTAAGTATAATTCATAGAACTAAATAAAAATATCAAAAAAAAAAAATAATAAAAATACAACATATAAAGGACTTTAGACAGAGGTTATTTAATTAAACTCCCAGATTGGAAGAGGTTACTTAATCTCTGCCCCCACACGGGTCTTCTGAGATTGCTTAACTTAATCGTTAAGTCTGGACCAT
Organism: Psylliodes chrysocephalus; assembly: GCA_927349885.1. NCBI lineage: Eukaryota > Metazoa > Arthropoda > Insecta > Coleoptera > Chrysomelidae > Psylliodes > Psylliodes chrysocephalus. The sequence continues at coordinate 5,039,576 of OV651815.1, forward strand.
TTAATAATGAATAAATTAAAAAAAGTAAAATTATGGCAGTAGCCCTTAATAACTGAAGAATTACAACTTAAGCGTGGAAGCAGTCCAAGTGTTCTGCGACCCGAAGGATTACTACATCAGCATTAAGTGCTTAAATTAAGTAAAACTTTAAAATATTAATCAATTAAACGATGTAGCATTTGATAATACTTAAGTAATGAGTGAAAGAACCTTAGAACATTCTGTGCTCAAAAGTATAAATAATGTTGAGAATACCTTGACAACATTCGGTTGAAAGTGAATGTATAGTTTAACAAAGCACGCATGAAACCTTCAATATAACGTATAAGAAAAACCTGATAGTAGGGTGTCTTCTTTCACAGCATTCCCATCTTCCTATCCAGAACAGGAAACATTCTTGTAAATCTAGCTACAAGTAAACTAGGTGGCTAGCATACCAATGTTCTGTGTCCCCTCGATGAGTCCACGATGAAACCGTTGAACTCCGGACGATATAACCCTCTGTGTACAACTGTTGAAATCCTGGGTCAACAATCCCTTGGGTCAAACTGTCGTCGAATCCTGGGCTAACAACCCCCTGGGTTAAACCCTTAAAATATTACAAAGAAAAATGTCAATACACATTGACTCAAGTATCCCGAACTATAGGATTACCCAAAAATGTACATAAACTAGAAAATATTCAGTATCTAGGATAAAGAAAAACTACATTGGCTCAACAGTGAGTCATAAACAGTATTATGAGCTCCAATAATTAAAATTCTGTTACACATGGTTGGTAACATAACCTAATATATACAAAACATACCTTTTTCGTAAAGGGTTAACTTGGTAGTCTTCCAAGGATGAGAAACACGTGAGAAGATCCACAGCACAACAATATTCCACACTCCAAATGCTGTGATTTTCCAATTATTGCGTTAAAATCCTATAATAGATATGGGCTGGACCAATGACCATAGGAATTTACTAATACACTAAAATTCCTCAAAATACGAAATGTCCATTTACCCACAATTAACCATGAAGTAGAATCTAAAATCCCCTTTAACTAGGGTAAGCCGATGGGGCTAAATATTAAGAAAATTCTACTTCGACGCAAAATTCGTCCTTCTTGTGATTCAATCACCCACTGACAGAAACAATACGTCAGCCGTCCAAAATGGCCGAAATCCCTTTCCGATAAATGTCAAGTGGGTTCAGAAATTCATCCTCAAGAATTCCCCACTATATAACTTAACAGACCATTTACGAAAGGTACCCTAGAAACTATATTTATATACAGTATAACTACATTTGGGAAACTGTTCCCGACAAAAATTAATACCACAGCGATCGCAAAAAAAATCCCTCACGACTTAAAATCGCTCATTGTGAAACTACCTTACCTCGGGTTCTGAGCCCGTCATTGGAACGTACTACAAACATGACACTTGTCGGTGTTCTGTCGTCAAGTGACGTTTATGTCATTCACTGTCACAATTAAGAAATATTAACCTAATAAAAATAAACAATGAAATTCTTAAAGAATGGTATCGTAAATAATTAATTACCCAAAGGTGAGACTATAATACATAATATGTATAAATTTACAACGAAACTTGGTCTATTTTTAGGAGAATCTGGCAAATTAAAACAGTGAACACTACACTGGAAATATGACCATTGTACAAAGTATTATACTAGGGGTGAGATGGAATAAATTGTAATAATGATGTCAAAAAGTTAGAATACAGATGAAATTAGTTAATGATAAAAATAATAGTGATATCATCCATACGATTTTACCCTTTTTTTTTCGTATGATTAACCAGGTAAGCCAAAACAATGTTATTAATTCGTGGGGCCAAAAATGAACGTTACAACATAAACTGGTGGTTTGATAGAGATTCTCTCTGGGTGTTCATATCTTTGGCACAGTGGATTTCTTATTACTTTTAATTTAACCTATATGGTTAACAGGCCTAATGTTAATTTTATTGATTCCTCAATATGTTCATACACTAGCGTATGTAATGGTAAATCATTATGTTGTATTAATAATTGTATTTTTTGAACTATTTTCTTAATGTTGAACTACTTTCTCTTAATTCCTAAGCGATGTCGTTCACAGAAGTTGTAGGATGCAAATTTCTCACCATAACTTTAATGAATTTGGTATCTTTGTTATGGAATGTGTGCCATTTGAGAACATCTAATTTTATGGATATTTTAACCCATAACTGTTACCCATAAATATAAGTTACGCAAGTAGTACAACTGGGTCCTAGGAACCCATTAAAAAAGGGATGAATAAAAAAATGAATATAAACAAAAGTATATTGAAATATTGAAATACATATCCTCATGAATATTATTAAGTATAAACTAAACGAAATTTACCTTACAAACAACTGGCACATACTTTTTTTGTACATTGTAAGCATATGGGATTTTTACACACCACGCAATTGATGTTTGTTTTTCTGTCTTGTTTAGCGGGACATAATGAATATCGTTTGCGTTTGGATTTCGAAGCAACTTCTAAGGTTCAACGAGACGTTCGATATCAATTTTAAAAATATTAGAAGCCACATCACGTAATTTGCTGTTTACCTTTGGATTGGATACTCTAAGTCTGATAAGTGGTTGACATAATGCAATCTCAAGTTTTTTGATAAATCTAGATCTCTTAATTTATTTTCTAAGAGAAAAAAATTGTTATAGAACTTTACCATTGATAGCTGAAACATTAAGCATCATGGAAAATATTGCCATAGGTCATCTACGGCTTCGCCCGGATGTCGAGTAATTCGCACATTTTTGATCGAGCGCATCGACACCTGCCTTTGTGCTGTTATAAAACAAAATATCAGGTTTCTTAGTTTCCTCATCAACTACTTTATCATTGTGCATACTAGAAAGCAATACTACGGATTTATTTCGCTTTGGTACGTAAGACACCAATGTCAACTCTGACTGAAAAATGGATTCCTGCTCTTCTCTTTTCTTTTGAGGTAAAAATTAAGGTGGAATAAATGTTTTTCTCTTTTTACAGTTCCAACAAGAGTTAACTTTTCCTTTAATAGTTCATTTGCAAGTTCAACAGATGTATACCAATTATCTGTTGTAACATTTCTACCACTATTAATTATTGGTTGTACTAATCTAAGTACAACTTTCTACATTTACCATGTAATGTGTCTTTGAGTCTGCCATACTTTGTATTTTTAAACCAAATTTAGCAAGTTTATTAAGTATTTACATCCTAAAATCACATCGCTCTCCAAATGGTACTAGCATTTCATCTATAGTAATATTTACCCCGGGTTTAAAATTATTCTTAGAGTTTTCCACAAATTTGTTGAAGAGCTCAGAAATTGGTGCAAATTTGTTAACCCTTTTCCTCTCCCCTCTTGTCTGTGCATCATTAAAACGTAAGCAGCTCAATAAAAATAGTAATCTTGCAGCGAAAAATTTCTCTTCCCGTACCATCCGTTGCCCACATTCCTTTGAGGTCTTCGTGGCCTGATTCGAATAATCTTGACAAGTACATAAGACCAATAAACGCTTTTATCTCGGTTTTCGTTGTTTTCGACATAAATGATGACTTGAACTGCTGCCGAGAATTTTTACGTTTTTTAAATGTACTGTAACGAGCTTACACATTTTCTATCCTATTGTTTGTGTGACAGATTGTATGACAGATGAAGGAGGATTTTACCTTGCTGTTCCTTTTAAATCAATCAATGTAACAATGATATTTTTAGCTGTAGTTCTACCATTTGTTTTTGGAATTTTTGACCATTTTGTTCGATCTTTTCCATAAAATGCTTGATGGTCACGCTTTTGTAACCCCTGTTATTCTTGATTGTTAATTTGAACTTCCTGTGTTTTCTGAGCTTCCATTTGAACCTCCTGTAGTATTGCAGCTTCAATGTCTGTCTCGTCATAAACCTCAAAAGAATCATAATCCTCATTTGAAGGTTTGCTTTCCATTTCTTCAGAATCGTGACTTATTTTCTCACAATCTGATTCTGAAATATCACTGCCCTCTGTATAGTCCAAAATTTGTTTAGCAGCATTCAAACGTTCTTCATAATTGAATGAATGTCCTTCAGCTGCATGCAACACCTTTTCCTTATTAGAAGACCACCCTTCATCATTTTCTACATCTTCCCAAAATTCTTCATTCTCTACGATTTCTAATAGTTCCGCCTAAGTTAATAATCTATTCGCCATTCTATAAAAAATACATGTAATTACAAAGCAATCTACATTACACAAAAATTAATATATTTACCTCGTTGCGCCGATATTGTTTAGCTATGAATATCAAACGAATAACGTATTTGCTACGCACGAGAATCTAAAAACGACCACAATAAATATGAACGATATTGCTATGCACACCACGAGAGCTCAAATGCAAATAAACAAGAGAATACCTAGTGGTTTGGATGTTTACGACAGTGCGAACAGCTTATTCTATATACATTTATCAGTTGATGGGTCCAGAGGACCCGTTGGCAGCAGTTACGGGGGAAAGTCGGTGCATTACTTAACGAAAATAAATCCAACGCCAAAAACATGATAAATTCATATTCAGATTAAAATTCCAGCTATAAACACTTATTTTATTAATGGATTATTTTTCGCCATTTTAAATGTCTATTTATAGTATTTATTGTTTTTATTTCATTCACTTCGAGTTTACACTTGAAGTGCGACACTTGATCTTGACTTACATCTGAGAGCGGTACATAACAATACAACTTTTCTGTTTAGAAGTCAACCACTTACTGTGAATTCCATGAACCTGAAATAGAGTACCCATATGCGATTTATTTTATATATTTTTTTTACATACTGCGTACTTTTTGTTATAGTAAAATATGTTATTAGATTTAAATAAAAGTGTGTTAAGTTTCAGTAGGTATTTTGGAACATACTTGTGGTATTTTATAATATAGGTACCTATATAGTATATTGCTGTGTTAAAACGAATTGTGATCCAAAGGTAAAGTCTTTAAAAGAAGATAAAATAACTAGTAATTTTTCTTTTGAATTAATTTTTGTCAGCATTTATTGGTACTAATTTTCCACAGAAATTTGACATCAGAACAAATAAGCTTTTAGTAGTAAGCTGCGATAGTACAGCGGTTAATACAGGAAAGAAGAATGGAGTTTTGCGGCATTTAGAAACAAAACTGAAACGTCCTTTGCAGTGGATGATATGTCAGCTACATATAAATAAACTGCCTCTTCGTCATATTTTTCAATATCTTGACGGAGTAACTTCAGGACTTCGTGTATACTCTGGAGCTATAGGAAAAATGTTGGAGACTTGCGAAAAATTGACCGTTGTAAATTGTTCCTATTGTTAGCCCTTTACCAGAATTAGACGCTGCTGCTATTAGGAATCTTAGCACTGATCAAAAGTAATATGAAATGTGTCACTCCATTTCTAGAGAAAACTGTTCATTAGATCTAGCAGCTCGTAATCCAGGTAAATTATCATACGCACGATGGCTCACAAAGGCAAACCGTGGTAAAAGTTTATGCACCAGTGTGGTTTGACATTAAAAGAAAACCATCGTGTTGTGATGGAGGAAGTTGTCTTTAGTTGTCACGCTACTTAAACAACAAATAAAAGGCATTCATCGATCCTATTATTAAACGAAATGCGTTTTATTGTCATCCGGAGAACCTTCTTCTTCCAATGCTTTCTGCTACAAGACAACTTGGCTTACGAAGAATATTGTAGGCGCGCACAAAAATATCTACTGACGTAAGGGAATTTGTTATTCTTGAATTAGATTTCGATGCCAGTGAATATTATGAGCTTACTGATTGGCAAAATTGCTCAGTTACAGCACCACCTCTTTTATGTACTGCAACCGATGGAGATATCAAAGTATTTATAAACAATACAGGAACTTGTTCTGTAGATTTTTTTTTCTTTGCTTGCCATACACAGGCAGAAGAGAGGTGTGTAAAGGTTTTAACAGAAGCTTCCAATTTTGTGGTCGGCCATGACTCTAGAAATGGATTTATTCGTTCAAGAATTCATTCTAGAACCGAACTACCTCGATTTAACACAAAGGCGGAATACAATGCATTAATTCATTTACCTATTTCTTTTGTTTGTTCTTCAATGTTATATTGTTAAGTTGTACTCGCTTTTGTTTATAAACAAAACAGTAAAATTGTTTATTTTTATTTTTATTAAAATATTTGCAAAAGTGATATTATTTCATTTATTACTCCGTTTTATTAGATTATTCGGGAAAATAGGAAAATTCAAGTAGGTGTAGAGTCCTAAAGATGACATTTTAAAAATAAAATAAAAATAGCCCGTTAATTATTTTTACATTTAGCAAATTTTCCGCAATGTTATGTATCGAAAATAAAATAAAAAATACTTTTTATCACGGAAACCATTCCCTCTTTACTTCAAGCTAGCTTACGTCAATATTTTCAATAAAATGTATATATTATGAAGGATTAAGAAGAGCACACTTTTTAAGCACATTAATAATAAAAGTAGTGAGAAGTTACATTTAAAACTTTGAGTGATTAATACGTATCCCTATGCACTCTCTTAAAACTCAAGAATCCATCTTAACTTTTACTAGAAATATAATTTTCACATGCACACCCGGTACAACTTCTTAATAATATTTTTATTTCGTCTTACATTTCATTGTGTCATAAAATATATACATTTTGGCTATCATGATGCAAAAATCTAGAAAAATATATTTCGGGTATATTTTTTTGAAAGTAGCAATTTTTGGGTTTGTTTATGTATGTGATAATTTATAAAATTTAGGTCACTTTGAAATTGTCATATATTTTTTTTATCCAATTTTGACACATTAAAATGACTTTATCAATTCAATAATAACAATAACAAATAAAGTTTTATTCACTAGCAACTAAAAGAGTGAGTTAAAAATTTTTTAAGCCACTAGTGACTTAAAAAACTATTAGTTAACTTAATAATGTACCTATATTACTGTCGACAGCCAAATGTGGAAGTCGCTATTTAGGTATCGATATTAGCACTCTTTAGGTATGTGTGCATATATTATGTAAAGCCAACATAAACAATGGAATCAGTCTAAAAGTTTTATTATAAAAATCAACTTGTAACAATAATTATGGAAACAATGAAAACAATAATACTTAATGGAAACTACAATGGAAACTATCTTTGCATAATTATTTTTTATAATCAAAACATTATAATCAAAACATTAGAAACTACGTTTGAATGGATGGGTCCATTGTTAGAATCGATGTTTGTACCGATGGCGATGGGTTCATTGTTTAAATTGGAAATTTGTAGTGTATTCTTCGATATATTATATTTATTATTTGCTACTGTCCTAGCTTTTTCAGGTGCACCTACTGCAACTTCATTACCCAATATTTTTCTTGAAATTTCTATTTTATTTCTTATAGACTGTTCCACATATCCTTCTGCAACTGAGTCAGAACGCCATCCTCCATGTCTTTTTAATATCGATAAATCGGCGCCTGCTTCCGCCAGCAAAGAGGCAGAGGATCGTCTAAAATTATGTCCAGTATAGTCTCCCGCATTTTCTAAGCCAAGAAACTCCGCCAACTTTTGAGGCATTTTGGAAAATGTGTTGAAACCTACAGGCTGTACCGTGCATTTTTTATTTTTATAGTTTAGGAATAGTCGTGTATGTGGTACATTTTGCGGGCGCAATTTCTTATATTTCTGAAACACATCAATTGCATTGATATTATTGCTTCCATTGACAACAGTGAATATTCTTTCTTTTTTTGTAAGTTTTAGTATCGGGAATTTTCACCACTAATACACTTCCTCTGTCGTCAACATTATTAGTGGACATCGCTACCAGTTCGCAAATTCTGCAGCCTCCTGAAACTCCCATTATCAAAGCTACTTTAAGCAGTAGATACTTGTCATCAGGAGCAGTATCTAAAAATTTTTCGACGTCTTCTCCGCTAAATACATTTGATTTCTTTGGTCTATATTCCACTGATTGGTTCTTTAAAAATGCTTTCACTTGGTGAAATCTGAAAAAGTAACCTTTTAATAACTCAAACGTCTATTTTTTAATATAATTTAAAAACCTACTTGCTTATGTCCACATTTTCTCTAACGGACAACATCTTCTTAAGTTGCGAATAATAGGACCATAATGACGAAGACTTCACATTTTTTCATTTTTGTGATATGTATGCCATTATTATCTTCTCGTTAACTCCTTTAACCTGCTTTTTGTTTCGCCATTGGCAAAAAAGCATATACTCCTTCTCGTACAATGGTTTAGATTTATTGGGTACTGTTTTTGCTAAAGCCTCATTTGCTGCATTTAACACTTCTCCTGGAACAAGTTCTTCGTTCACAAAATCTAAGATATCCATTTTTCCAAAATTTTAAACGAAAATTAACTCTTTTGCCGATGTTTTATATCGTAAATTTTAGTGAATAACAGTAATATTCAACTAACTATAAACAAAGTCTAAATAAACAAGCCCTGACAACGCCTAACAACCAGACTTAATATAAATTGCACCGACTACTTGTCAATTACATTGCCATAAATGGTTGTTAAATACAAAATTAAATTTAAAAAACACCTATATTTTGATCTAAAAATGTCAAAATTGGATAAAATATTGTATACGCCTCGTGAGTTAATTAATTTTTATTCGCACTGAAGAAATTAAGATCGCTCGTTTAGCGCCTCGCGATCTAATTTCGATCTAAATATCGATTAATTATCGATTTTAAGCTTATATTTGTAAATAGTGAATTTTAATACTCGATATTTAGGTAAGCACTTATAACGTATCATTTTCTCCTGAGACATTTCCAAACAATCACAAACTAAAAAATCGTAATATACAATTAAAGTCCAATATTGGACCTGCCTGTTGCCGTGCAGTACCGTTTAATTATTAATTTTTAGTGCAGACATTTTAAAAAAATATAAAACTTATCTCTGACCGAAGTTATATATATTTTAGGGTTTTTTTCTTAGATTTTCAAAAGTGTGTGATAATTTATAAAATATTTAAAAGACTAAATCTTTTGTAACAATAAAATTTAAATTTCTGCATCAATAAACGATATTTAAACTTCCTTTATTTTATATTAAGTACATTTTGTTATTAAAGTTATCACATACATGAAAAAAATATTTTTTCATTATCATTAACCCCTTGAATTAGCAGACAAAACATCTTATTTTGCAAGGTTTACTTAAGTTTCTGATAACAAACACTTAATACAAGGTCTTCCAACACGCGCCAAAACCAAAATATTACGGTACAAAACAAGCGCTCTGTGTAAATTACATATCTGTACAGCGCATGATTTATACCATAACATTACGAGTTTCGCTTCGCGTGTGTTCCTAGTAGTACGTGTATGGATATTATAGGTGTGTAAAAAAAATTTACTTGGACATAGTTCATGAGCCACAGAATAATTATTCTATAAATATTAAACAGAGTCTTCAACAGTAAAAGTAACAATAGTAACTTCAGTAGTAACTCTAAAACAAGGTCACTCAATAATTTACCGTAACTCATATTTAAGTTATCATAAAAGTCACAAAGAAAAGTAATTTTCATTAAATTTCTTGGTTTGCCAGATCACATGGGATGCAAGTATAAGCATTGAAGGATGGGGTAATAATAAAATGTCTACTTCTTGAACCTGTACTACATTATGCCAATTAAATTACTGTACTCTTTTCTTCTCTAGACTATAATTTAGACATGGGACTCTTCGCAAGAGACGCCACCATTGACAATAATTACATCATCTATAGAAACTGTCCAGACGAACCACTCGGCGACGCTGGTAAAACGATGTGATTTTTCCTATGAACCTGCTAGCTGCAGAGTATTAAGACATAGATGTTAGGCTCATGTGGTAAGGTAATTGAATTTTCCAATGCCATTAGGCATTACTTCCAGTGCAGGATTGAAACCTCCTTAACCTACCCCTCAACAAGGAGAAGGACCCACTTTTTTTATGGTCCGATTTCCTTTGATGAGCAAAACAGCCCTCTCTCATTGAAGAGTACAACAGAAAAGGTCCTCTCACGTATTCCGGGGTTCTTGCATTTAATTTACGAGGGTCCACTGGTCAAACGAGGACCCACTGTTGGACGAGGGCCCCCTGTTGATTGAGGGCCTACCGTTCTTTTTACCGGTAGACCATCGTGGCGGCCCAATCTGACAATGATTTAGGTAAGCACTTATAACGTATCATTTTCTCCTGAGACATTTCCAAACAATCACAAACTAAAAAATCGTAATATACAATTAAAGTCCAATATTGGACCTGCCTGTTGCCGTGCAGTACCGTTTAATTATTAATTTTTAGTGCAGACATTTTAAAAAAATATAAAACTTATCTCTGACCGAAGTTATATATATTTTAGGGTTTTTTTCTTAGATTTTCAAAAGTGTGTGATAATTTATAAAATATTTAAAAGACTAAATCTTTTGTAACAATAAAATTTAAATTTCTGCATCAATAAACGATATTTAAACTTCCTTTATTTTATATTAAGTACATTTTGTTATTAAAGTTATCACATACATGAAAAAAATATTTTTTCATTATCATTAACCCCTTGAATTAGCAGACAAAACATCTTATTTTGCAAGGTTTACTTAAGTTTCTGATAACAAACACTTAATACAAGGTCTTCCAACACGCGCCAAAACCAAAATATTACGGTACAAAACAAGCGCTCTGTGTAAATTACATATCTGTACAGCGCATGATTTATACCATAACATTACGAGTTTCGCTTCGCGTGTGTTCCTAGTAGTACGTGTATGGATATTATAGGTGTGTAAAAAAAATTTACTTGGACATAGTTCATGAGCCACAGAATAATTATTCTATAAATATTAAACAGAGTCTTCAACAGTAAAAGTAACAATAGTAACTTCAGTAGTAACTCTAAAACAAGGTCACTCAATAATTTACCGTAACTCATATTTAAGTTATCATAAAAGTCACAAAGAAAAGTAATTTTCATTAAATTTCTTGGTTTGCCAGATCACATGGGATGCAAGTATAAGCATTGAAGGATGGGGTAATAATAAAATGTCTACTTCTTGAACCTGTACTACATTATGCCAATTAAATTACTGTACTCTTTTCTTCTCTAGACTATAATTTAGACATGGGACTCTTCGCAAGAGACGCCACCATTGACAATAATTACATCATCTATAGAAACTGTCCAGACGAACCACTCGGCGACGCTGGTAAAACGATGTGATTTTTCCTATGAACCTGCTAGCTGCAGAGTATTAAGACATAGATGTTAGGCTCATGTGGTAAGGTAATTGAATTTTCCAATGCCATTAGGCATTACTTCCAGTGCAGGATTGAAACCTCCTTAACCTACCCCTCAACAAGGAGAAGGACCCACTTTTTTTATGGTCCGATTTCCTTTGATGAGCAAAACAGCCCTCTCTCATTGAAGAGTACAACAGAAAAGGTCCTCTCACGTATTCCGGGGTTCTTGCATTTAATTTACGAGGGTCCACTGGTCAAACGAGGACCCACTGTTGGACGAGGGCCCCCTGTTGATTGAGGGCCTACCGTTCTTTTTACCGGTAGACCATCGTGGCGGCCCAATCTGACAATGATTACTTCTAGAGTTTATTATTTTGAAAATTTTATACCTACTATAATAGATAAATACTATACAACGAAAATCAAAATAAAATTATCTCGGCGACAAAATTAGTCTGTTGTGAACGGTTCTAGAGGCTAAGTGTCACCAAGTCGTCGCGGGGACCCGTGGCTCTTCTTCACAGTCTCTCGCCACAGACGCTGGACATATTTTTACTTTGTATTGAATTCCAGACGTTTACGAGCCACGAGTGTCGCTACTAAGTGGTCCGTGTAAAATAATTCTATGTGTTTATAAAGCGCTTGTTATGGAAAGTTTTCCCGCTTAAACAAAAGTACCAACTGTATTAAAACAATCTTTCTTAACGTCACGCCAGACAAAGCGGTATTAGGCTATTTGCAAAACTGAAATTAAATGACGTGAAGTAAACGTGGTCATATATTCATAAAAGAATATTCTTTTAAGTTAAAACGTTTTCTGATATTTTATTTCATAAGAAGTTGTAAAAGAAAACCACTTGTAACTATTACTACCAGACATTGAATTCAATATCAGTTCTCGAAAACATTAATAATTATACAGGCTATTATTCAGGCTACAGACTACAACGAAGCATCCAATACAGGGTGTTATAACACCTCAGGGGTACCTAATTATTTCAAAATGATCGATTTAGGTGCCATCGGCTCTTTTTACAGATTTGCCATTTATGTTCTATGATTAATAATAATTGTATTGTTAAAATAGATGAAATAAAACATCTCGCAAGTAAAAATCAATAAACTGGCAGGAAAAATATTTTCATTGATTACTTAAATAACATTTTTAAACGATATGTTTTTGCCCAATGAATTCTAAATAGGGTAAGCGCACCAGTGAAGAAACTGAACCAGTAAAGAAACAAAAATCTACATTTTTATTATATTAAGGAATGGGTACGTTTTAAATTTCCCGAGTTAGATGCCATGTAAGTTGGCATTCCTGCTATTAGTGATATTTGATTATGAAGTTTATTGTTGTATTAGTCGTCTGTAAAACGTTGTAAAAGACTCCATTTTGGATGCGCAAAATCTAAGGTAAGCATAGGTATTGCCTACTTTAAACATTTGTATTTCTGATATAAGTCAACATTTAGTTATCAAGAATGCTTAAGCTAATTAGGTTTGATTATAGATTGCTGTTTTAGAGGTCATATAGTTAAAATCCTGAAAATAAGTACTTGTTTAGGAAGTGTTTCTTAACTGGATCTAAATACAATCAAAATCCAGTGAAGAAATAAAGTGTTCTTGACTGGATTTTGAGGAGAATAATAACATAGTATTGTATTTCTTATATAAAGTTACAATTGTTGTTCATATGCCTGTATGTAATCCAGTGTCCACTCTTTACATACTATGTCTATATGTTATATATACTAACTATTGTGATTTGTCAATAAAATGTTTTTCTTTTAACGTCACTCATAAGATTTGTTCTCCTGCATATTTAACAGGTTATGAGCCAAGCAGGCAAATAATTATAGTAAAAACGTTATTTTAAACATAATTGCTATCCATATTACCCAGAAAAATGAGTAGTGCTCAATTAGTCATTGAGAAGCTGGAAGGTGTTTCCAACTGGCAGACCTGGAGTTTTGCAATGAAACATTACCTCAAGCAAGAAAAATTATGGAAAGTCGTAGAAGGATCTATGAATGATAAAGATACTGATTGGAAAAATAGGGACGATTTGGATGAACTAGCTCTAGCGAAAATTGTTCTTCTAATTAAACCACATCTATATTCTCATGTAGAATCTGCTGCCAGTTCCAAGGAAGCATGGGATATTTTGTCAAAAACACTAGGAGATCGTGGGCTTATTGGCAGGTTAAATGTGTTACGACAGCTCTTTTCAGTTAAACTTAATAATTACAGAAATATGTCCGAGTATGTAACTGATATTGCAAGTTTAACATAAAAGCTAGCGAATATGGGCCATTCACTTGAATCCGAATTTGTTGCTGTAATATATCTTAGTGGTTTACCTAAATATTACGACCCATTTATAATGGGCCTTGAATCATCTTCAAACAAATTAAATTCTGAAGACATTAAACAAAGACTTCTGAATATGGAATTTAGATTAGATAATCAATCTGATAATACCACGGTTTTTTATGGAACTAAAAAGAGTAACTATCAGGAAAACCAGAATAATAATCAAGACAAAACTCATAATAAGTATAAGAAGAAGTACAAATGTAATATTTGTAAGAAATGGGGTGATCATAAAAAGGGGGATTGTCCACAGAAGTACGATGACTCTTCACAGAACAAAAACAACCCAAGTTCATCTAATAGCAGATCAAATGTTCAAGCTTTTATGACTTCAGCTGATTCTCAGTATGTTTTAATGGCTAATATGAATAAGAGATATGATCGTGAGTGGTTTATAGATTCAGGTTGTTCTATGCATATGTCTCTTTACAATGATTGGATGGATAATTTTAATTCTAATACTCCTTCTACTGAAGTAATTTGTGCAAATAAAGAAACGATTTTTTCTCAAGGTACAGGTGATATTCCAATACTTACTGAAACTGGTATTAAATGTGCTATTAATACTTTGCACGTACCAGAATTATCCACAAATCTTTTATCTGTTAGTAAAATGACAGATAGAGATTTAATTTGTGTTTTTGATAATAAAGAGTGCAGAATTTACAATAAAAATGATATTCAAATTTTTGGTAAAGAATGTGCCACAGCCAGTAGATTTAATGGCATGTATAAATTAAATACCATTTCTACTTTAAATTCAGAAATTAATTATAATTCTGAATTTGTTCATACTGCTAATATAACTTGTTCAAAAATATGGCATAAGCGTTTAGGTCATTTAAATAGCAAAAGTATGAATAAATTAAAAGAACTTGTAAAAGGTATAAATTTTAAAGGAACTTTTAATGACCCCTGTGTTAGCTGTTTAAAGGGAAAGCAAACAAAACAACCATTTAATAAATCTAGTTCAAGGACAAAAGAAGTCTTAGGGCTTGTTCACTCTGATTTAGCAGGTCCGATGGAAACTCAGTTCATTGGAGGTTGTCGTTATATGCTTATATTCGTAGATGATTTTTCAAGAAAAATATTTATATATTTTTTAAAACATAAATATGAAGTTCTTGAAAAATTCAAAATTTTTAAAGCCATGGTAGAAAACGAAACTAATAAGAAAATTAAAATTCTTAGGTCTGATAATGGCGGCGAATACATAAGTAATAATTTTAACGATTTTCTAAGTGAACATGGAATTAAACATAATGTGACAATTCCAATGACTCCTGAACTTAATGGTGTAGCTGAGAGAGCGATTCGTTCCATTTGCGATAAAGCAAGGTGTATGTTAGACGAGGCTGGACTTCAGAAACAATTTTGGGCTGAAGCCTGCAATACTGCTGTCTATTTACTTAATCGATCGCCTCATAGTAGTGTTTTAAATGTCACTCCTGAGGAAGCTTGGTCAAAAATTAAACCAGATTTATCAAATCTTAAAATTTTTGGTTGTCGAGCATTTGTCCATAAACCTGACCAACTTCGACAAAAATGGGATACTAAAAGTAATGAATATCTATTTGTAGGATATTGTGAAGACTCCGTAGGATATAGAGTATACAAAGATGGTAAAGTGACGCGTGCTAGAGATGTCTATTTTCTAGAAAACTCACAACTTTCAGATAATCAGTTGCTAGCTGAAGCTTCAACATCAACTTCGTCTGTTGTCGTAAGCTTGAAGCCTATTCAGCATCAGCGACCTGAACTAAACACTTCTGAAGTGGGTGATGTCGAATCAAAAAGTACCACAGATGTTGTCTCTGAAGAAGAAATAGGTTGTAGATATCCTCTTAAGGCGGGTACAGATCTGAGCACGTACGCGTATGAGGCAAGCCGAGGCCGAACCGAATGCCTCGTGCGGCGCATTTTGTACACACGAATGGTAGACGCACGAGGCACTGTTCGCTACTGATCCAGTGAATTTACGTGCACGGAACCGTACACCCAGAACACTCGTAAAATTAAAACAAAAATGGAGGTCTGGTAGTTGAGTGCCTATTTTATTATTTTGTCTTGCTCTCCATAAAATATTTCGCTCATTATATACATACAGGAAGAGCAAAACCTTTTCCTGACTCCACTTCATTCAAAATAAGCCTTGAAAACTGGCTATAATTTATTCGGCACAAATTCCCCGTCCAGACTGAGCACGTACTGCGCATTGCCTCCCTTTGATGTACCGCCAACAAACTGATCGGGGTGAGGCCGCACGGCGCAATTTGCCGCGCCTCGGAAGCTCGTCCACATCTGCATGCTCATGCGTCCTCGGCTTGCCTCATACGCATACGTGCTCAGATCTGTACCCGCCTTTAAGGCGGGTACAGATCTGAGCACGTACGCGTATGAGGCAAGCCGAGGCCGAACCGAATGCCTCGTGCGACGCATTTTGTCTACACGAATGATGGACGCACGAGGCGATGTTCGCCACTGATCCAGTAAATTCGCGAGCACGCAACTGTATACCCAGAAAATTCGTAAAATTAAAACAAAAATGAAGGATGAGGATGACGTTGCGGACTTAAGTGCATGCTTTATAATTTTATCCGACACATTAAAGAAAAAAGGAGGGGAATCGATGGCTGATTTCCTGCCAACGATATCCTTTTTTTATTGTGTTGTTACAGAACTGGAGTTTTGCTCTCTTAAGATATCACGTTGATTATTTAAATCCAGAAGAAGCAAAACGTTTTCCTGGTTCCATTCCTTGCAAAATAATACTAAAAACTCTCTATAATCTGTACGGTGCTGTATGGTACAAATTCACCGTCCAGACTGAGCACGTACTGCGCATTGCCTCCCTTTGATGTACCGCCATGAAACGGATCGGGGCGAGGCCGTACGGCGCACACAACGAGGCAATTTGCCGCGCCTCGGAAGCCCGTCCACATTTGCATGCTCATGCGTCCTCGGCTTGCCTCATACGCGTACGTGCTCAGATCTGTACCCGCCTTTAGAAACCGTTTAAATAATAATCATGTGCATTATACTGACGTTCAAGAGACTCATGATCCTATAACTGTATCTGAAGCTCTTGAAGGGCCCGATAAGGACAAATGGTTACAGGCAATGTCAGAGGAATATAACTCCTTGATTGCTAAAGAAGTTTTTACATTAGTAGATAAGCCTAAAAATGTAAATATAATACCATGTAAATGGGTTTTTAAACAAAAAAGGAATTCCGAAGGCAAAACTTTAAGGTACAAGGCCAGGTTAGTTGCTAAAGGTTTTGTACAAAGGTATGGCATAGACTATGAGGAAACTTTTGCACCCGTAGTAAGACATGAAGTACTAAGAATGCTTATAGGTCTTGCAGCAAAATTAAATCTGAGTATAGACCATATGGATGTACAAACGGCTTTTCTAAATGGCGAACTTACCGAAACGGTTTATATGCAACAGCCTAAAGCTTTTATACAATCAAATTTAGAACATAAAGTATGTTTTTTAAATGGCTTAAAACAGGCTTCCAGAATGTGGAATATTAAAGCACATAATATATTGCTAGAGTTAGGTTTAAAACAAAGTAATTACGAGCCTTGCGTTTACTACAAAATTTCTGAAAAGACTATATTTTTTCTCGCACTGTATGTGGATGATTTCTTTTTATTTTGCAATAACGAGAAAGAGAAGCTAACTATTAAGTCAAAGCTAATGTCACTTTTTCATATGAAAGATCTTGGTAGAGCTGAATACTGTTTAGGTATCAGAATTACCTACAATGATTCAGATTCAGGTAATAGCATAAAACTTGACCAAACTCATTATGTCCATGAACTTTTAAAAAAATTTCAAATGGATGAGTGTAAACCCATTCGAACTCCAATGGAATCAAACTTAAAATTGATAAAATTTGATGGAGTATTACCTGATGTACCTTATCAATGTCTCATTGGAAGTCTTATGTACTTATCAATTTGCACTAGACCAGACATTTCATTCGCTGTAAATTATTTAAGCAGGTTTAATAACAGTTTCAGTATAGAGCATTGGAATCATGCAAAAAGAATCCTGCGCTATCTAAAAGGTTCAGCGGATCAAGGATTAGTTTATACATCTAGTGGTTGTGATCTTACAGGTTTCATAGACGCAGATTGGGGGTCTGACATCGAAGATAGGAAATCTTTAACTGGTTACGTGTTCATGTTTGCTGGTAGCTCGATATCTTGGGGAAGCAAAAAGCAGTCTTCTGTTGCTACATCTAGTACTCAAGCAGAGTATGTTGCGTTATCAGATGGCTTAAAAGAAACCTTATTCCTTCGATGGGTTCTAACAGAACTATATAAAGTAAATGAATCAACCATTATTTACTGTGATAGTCAAAGTGCTATTAAATTGGTAAATAATCCTGTATATCACTCACGGACTAAACATATTCATATTAGACATCATTATGTCCGAGAAGTTGTTTCTGAAGGAGAAGTTCAAATACAGTACATGCCTACAGATAAAATGGTTGCTGATATTTTTACAAAATCCCAAAGCAGAATCAAATTCGAAAATTGCAAGAGAAGACTTGGTATGACTACAGAGACTGAGCCACTGTCTTAAGCGGGTGTGTTGTTCATATGCCTGTATGTAATCCAGTGTCCACTTTTTACATACTATGTCTATATGTTATATATACTAACTATTGTGATTTGTCAATAAAATGTTTTTCTTTTAACGTCACTCATAAGATTTGTTCTCCTGCATATTTAACAACAATAATGTTAAAAGACTATACACTTTGTCGTTATATTTGTAAATTTTTAGTAGGTCCAGTGAAGAAACGTCATTTTAATGGTTTCTCTATTGGGTAAACTAAAGGTATCTTTACTGGGTACATTCAATGGACACCACTTTCTCTTATTTCAGAGATACTAACAAAAAAAAAACACAAACCTAGGTATGCCTGGAAAAGATGTTAGAACAAATTTTTCCAGTCGCTTTAAGTACAGCCAAGAAAACCTTGTTAAAGCAGTTCAGGCAGTAAAGTTTAAAACACACAAGCTTAATAATGCAGCAAGAGAATTTGGGATATCAAAAGGTACTCTAAGCAAAAAAGTTAGAGGGCTTACCCCTATTGCCCGAAAAATGGGCCCACCAACTGTGCTTAGCGCCGAAAATAAAAACTGGATAATAACAAAAGCTAAGGTTGGATTTTCCATTCATCCAGAAAGTGTTTCTGACTCTGTTTAAAAGATATTAATGGATTCTAATGCTGAAACCCCATTTAACAAAAGCAGACCGCGTAAAAAATGGTTTTGGCTTTTCATGCAATAGCACCCTCATATCGTTAAAAGAAATGCCGAAATAAGTTCAAAGGCTAGGGCATCTGTTACAGAGAAAACCTTAATAAATTGGTTTTCTGAAGTTCAACAATTTTGTGTTAATGAAAACTATGAAGACGTTCTACTGGAACCTACCAGGATATATAATGCTGATGAAATGGGGGTTCAGCTTTGTCCAAAATTTGGGTAACTGTTTGGTCCTAAATCTTACAGGAACTGTTATGAAATATCCTCGGGACCTGAAAAGCAATCAATTAGAGTTTTGTGCAATTATTTAGCATCAGCTCAAGTAGTTCCACCAATGATAGTACTGCCATATAAAATAATTCCTAGAGATATTGCAGACTCTTTCCCGGACGACTATTTAGTGGACGTTCCGACTCTGGCTGGATGACGTCCGATGTCTTTTCTGAGTATATTGCAAATTGCTTTTATCCATGGCTTTTAGAAAAAAATGTTACCTTTCCAATAATTTTATTTATTGTAGGACATAAGTCTCATCTAAATTTGCCTCTATCCAATTTTTGTTATGAGAAGCAAATTATTTTGTACAGTTCATCAAATTTCATTCAGACGTAAATGTCAGATGTAAATTTGGCTAAAACATTTCTTTTATTTTCGTTTGTGTTTTTTGCTCCTTACAGTTTAATAGAACCTAAGTATGGAGTTTAATAGCAAATTAAGAGGCCGCGTGATTAACAGTCAATCTCGCGAAATAATAGCCAATGTTATAGAGTTTATGAGAAGAGAAGGAAACTTTAATTCACCTTCAATACCATTTAAAAATGTAAATGATCGTGTTGCTGCAGCCACAGGAGTATCTAAAAACACTGTCGTCCACATTTCTGGAGAGAAAAAAAGAATCGATAACCGTGAGATATCGGAATTTTCATCACCAAGAAAAACCATTAAAAAACCAAAAACAGTTAATGATATAGATGAAGCTACACAAGAATCAAATTTTATTTTTTTATTATTAGATAGCTATTTTTGTTTCTGAGTTGTGTTCATTTACAGGCTCAATTTTTTTCCGTTTCTCCTTTTTGATTTTATATGGGGTTTCAAGTTGTTTTTGACTTATTTCGACGTAAATCACAACAACACACTTTTTTAATAAAGCAAACAAGTGTTAAGAGGTATATGTACGTGTAAACTACAATTACAAAAAATTGATATGAAACCCATGAAACCACCAACAAAAATGTAAAGCTAGCTTCCGTACTAGAACATGGTGTCATTCGTCGAGATAATTTATCGTTTTGTTTAATAGATCAAGAAATGTAAATATTTCCCTGTTATTTTTTATAAAATTATAAGATAAATACATTTTTTTCTAAATAGTATAGTTTATTATTTTGTAGAAAAACAAAATTTCGAAAATTTTAGTAATGTTTCAGAAACAACCGTTATTAATAAAAGGTACCATTTTCCTTAATAAGGTAGAAATAAAATATAAACTATTTCCACGATTTACAAAGGCCTACAAAAAAATTAAAGGTATTTTCCGCTATCCTATAAAATTTATATTTTCTGACTCAATTTCAAAAGGTTGAAGGAATTCCAAAACACCTTTTATGGCATAATAATTATTTTCAATTCTATCATACTATCTTTAGCTGCTTTTAAAAACGTTCTAAGAAAGTCCAATCAGACCAATTTAATCCCTAAACTATTCCACACTTTTAAAATTTAATTACCTAAAAATATTAAAAACTATTTAAAATAACTTGTTTAGCAGGCTGTACAATAGCTATCTTAGTCACACGTAGCGCGTTCTCTGTCTGGGCGTCGAACACCTCTAGAAATTTGATGAACTGTACTGCCTATATCCAAATGCCACCCACATTTCACAACCATGTGATGTGGCAATATTTAAACCAGTAAAAACTGAGTGGAGAAAAGTTGTTAGAAAATATTAACAAGAAACCGGAAAATACATCACAAAAGTGTAGTTCGCTCCACTTTTTAAAGCACCACATGGTCAATTATCTACAGAAACCATCAAAAATGGATTCAAACGTGGCCAATTTCCGTTTGATCCAAACACCGTGGAATACGAAAAAAGCATTTCTGTTAGACAAAAAGAACTTAATAAACAAAAAGGTGAAGTTATAGATCTCGGCGATATTTAAGCAGCTTTAAAAGTTCTTAACAGACGATCAAAAGGATAATTTCAAAAGTTTTAAATCTTCAAACTAGTTGTATGAGGATAGTCTTTATAAGTTTCGAAATTTTTGTAATGATCATGCCCATTAAAGAATAGATAAAAGCGAAAGTTTTAATAATTTAGTTTTTACAGAAGATGATCGAGATTTAATACCAGTGTAATTCGATGATATTGCTATTTCTAATGAAGTAGTATTGTTGGATGACGAAGCTGGTTGTTCATTTTGAGCAAGTGACGATATGACAATAGCAACAACAGAAAGCACTGAACCGACTGAAACTGTGGGAATGACACATGATTTAAACATTTTGACAGACAAAAGTCTAAGTGCACTGAAAGACAATATCAATGAATGAGAAAATCGATTCAAAACATGTAATTTTGAATAGCGCTTTCGACAGAAACCACTCAGATGACCGTTGTGAGAGTAATGATATTGATATCAAAGGAACTGATAAATCAGTATTAAATCAAAATGATATCAAAATCAAAGACGATAGGTTAATGGAACATAACGAAGGCAGACATTCGCAGGAAGCTTTTAGAGTAGAGGATGTGTGTCAAATCAGAACCAAAGAAATATCTGAGATAAGTCATAATGTAATATTAGCACATACTTTGATTACTATACGAGGCAAGAAAGAGGTCCGACACGCCCAACATAGGGCGCGGCCATTTTCAACCCTGTGACACAGTTTACAGTTAAAGAATCAGATCGCTCACTCTGCGTCGGCACTTTGGATCTCAATGTTTCAGTTTATACACTGTGCAACTCGGATAATACAATATATGACAACCGCCTATAATAAAACAGCAGTCTTCTGCGTATCCTGAATTTGTATCCCTGAAGTGGATGTTATTTTGGAACTTTCAACTGGTCCGAGTGAGCTAACTGATTCTTTAGCAATAAACTGTGACTTCAAAAATAATATTCACTGACACTGACAGCAGCAAGCAAAATATCAGGTGCGTTCTAATCATCCGCTTCTGCTTCCGGAATTGTCGGTTTAGTCGTTTTAACCTGTCAGATTAAAACAAGAAAACTGACAATTCCGAAGCAGAAGCGGATGATTAAAACGCACCTATTAAAAATATTGCGCCAAGATGTAGACAACACGTAATAAGGATTTAAAATGGCGGAGTTTTCTATCTCCTTTTAAAAGGCACTTAGAAAGCTGCGCAGTGCGACCATTCTCCGTATAGTAAAAGAAAATCAAAGTATGTGAATATTAGATAATAGCGATAAACTTGTAAAGTCTAAAGAAAATGCTAAAGATAACAATTCCGTTGTGACACAAAATACTGATGAATGACTCAACACTAAAGTTGACAACAAATTAGATAGCGGCATAAAAGAAAACTCGAAAGAAAACATTGAAGTAAAGAATCCGAAAATTAATATTTGCATAAATCCTTTTTATAGGATAAACACTTGACAATGAACGATTACAATAAAACAGCAACCGACGCTCAGAAAATTAAAAAAACATATATTACATATGCAGTAACAAGCAAAAAATTTAAAAAATATTGTAAGCAAAAAGAAGAGACTAAGAAACAGAATGCCCAGAAAGTGGAAAATGGAAAACTACAGAGAACTTTAAACAAATTAAAAAAGAGAAATTAAAAAAGAATAATGAAACAAATAAAAAGGAAATGTATCAACAAAAGCAAACAATATTTTTAGTAGAAGAAAGCAGACCAAAACTATTAGTAAAACTAGGAAGAATAAGGCAGTGATTGGTAAAAGAGATAAAAAAAAATTGACGGTGATGAATTACCTCTAGCAAACCCGCAAGATAAATATAACGTTGGTGATTATGTCATTGTATGTTATTAAAAAAAGCAGTATCCAGGCGTAATTAAAAAGTATGACAACCGAAGTGAGTTCGAGGTGAGTGTTATGGAGAGGCGACTCGACAGACTATGGAAATGGCCGATAAGAGGGAAAGCCCACTCACGCGACACGTTGCGCGCGACCTGCCGCATGCGATTTTTTAGGTGCGATTTTTAACAGACGACAAGCAGCGACACAGACGTTCAATATCAAAATAGAGGTGGAAGAAGTAGTAACGGTGTTGTTTTATTCTGTTCTTCAGCGAAAAAAATTGAAACGAAGTAGGTACTGGGTTCATCCATTATTTATAGACCCTTATGTAAAAGGCGCATTTAATTTATTATACAGGATGGCTCACGCTCAACGGGACGGAGCTTTATGGGAAAACGACCAAAGATATAAAAAATTCGTTTGAGAGGAATACGTAGGTTAAAGACGGCTACAATTAAAAATTTGTAAGATGTATGTCCCACATAAGAGAAAATATACAAAGTTATATTATTTTTAATGGAATACCCTGTTTTTTATTTTAGAATTAAAAACTACATCAAAAATAATGTCAGTTAACTAAAGGTTCCCTATTACTATTATTACTATTATTATTAGTTTTCGATTTATTTGAATTTTTAAAGAAAAAAGTCTCCCAGAAATTAATTGTTTACTCTTGTTTGAATAATTTTTAATGAACTAATTTTTTTTTCTTATGTGGGACATCCTGTATACATCTAACAAGTTTTAAATTGTAGCAGTCTGTAACCTACGTATTCCTCCCAAACGAATTTTTATATCTTTGGTCGTTTTCACATAAAGCTCCGTCCCGTTGAGCGTGAGCCACCCTGTATAAGGATTTACGTCAACACGAAGATTCCCGAACAAATATTTTCGTCGCTATTTTATTTCAATTAACTGTTTAATATTTGAGGTTGGTCTTGAATATCGGATATAAATTCATCTATATCAATACAACTGTCGGACATTTTTTCACTGGAACTGTCGAAAAGTTAACAGGAAACTCCAACTCTCAACTGGCGTTTCGCACGCGACTTGACGTTTGTAAGAGTGATGCTCCATATGTATCCATGATAACGCTGGCCGCGTGCGGCAGAAAAATCGCGGGTTTGTCATTTCCAATTTTCAGCCGCGTGCGACCACCCGACAGAACCGCGTTAATGGGCTTTGAGTCATTTGAAAACATCTAAAGTTATGCCGCGCGCGATGCTTCGCGATCAGTCGCGCGCGACGTGTCGCGTGAGTGGGCTTTTCCTCTTATACCTGATTAGATTTGGAACCCTGAAAAAGATATCGTGAAGAAAATAGAACAAACTATACCAGTCAATTCTCGAAAGCTTTTTTTTAAAGTGGCAGAACTTCAATAAGAAGATGTTTTTAATAAAAAAAGTTTTTAAACATACCTACCAATTTTTTAAAACTATTTAGAATAAGTTTAATTTTACATTTTTAGTTTCATATTTTGACTTTTCAGGCGAACAATTATTTATGTTAATTTACTCATTATTTGTACAATAAAATGCCTTATAGTTCACAGAAGTGTGTTTATTTATTGGAATTATAAAATTTCTTTACTAGATTTCCTGTTTCTTTACTGGGCATTGTTTAAATATAAAACTTGTTTAAAAATCAATCTGTTGTCCTATTTGTTTTACAACTAGTTATATTAAAGGTAAGTACATCAGGCTAGATCATCTAATAAAAAGAAAAAAAAATATTTTTATTTAAATGCTATAAATAATTACAGTAAAAATAATAAACCGCTTAACTGTTTCTTCATTGGTGCTTTCACCCTAGTAATGCTACATAAATGAAACTATAAAAAAAAGGGAGATGATACATTTTGTTTCATGACTATTTGTTATACACTTTATTCCTATTTTCAGAATTTTTCGGTCATCATCTTTTGTTATTTCAAAGAAATATAAAAAATTATTTCACTTACCAGGGGAGGATCGGCAAACAGCTATGAGCAAAAACAATAAAACAGTGATCTTCATTTTCGCAATTAGCTGCAGAAAAACAATAACTTACCTTTTTATACAATGTGCTAAATATCTGACTTTATCTATGGTAATCTTTAAAATAGATAGAGAATATTATTCACAGTACAATTATTTATCTTATTGTGATATTTATCATTTGTTACATTATAAACGTTAACGCATTAAGTGTTGATATTACACGGAAAAAAATGTGACTAGAAAATTTTACTATAATGTTGTAGTAGTAGACTTGTAGAAAAATAGTTAACTTTTTGTAAAAAATTTTACTACAATTTATAGTTAAAAACTATTCATTATTGTAGCAATTGAATTGTCGAATAAAATGCTACAACAATAGGAAAGAAGACCACAATGTTTGGTATATTTTACTATTGTTTGCAGAAGTAGAAATTTATTACAATTATCGTAATTACTACTACTTACTTCTGTAAAAATTTGTACAAATATTAATAATTATCTCTACAAAAAATAGTAATTTTCTCTACAAAAAATAGTAACACTTTACATCCCTTCTTATAAAAAAATTCAATTTTCTTCAAAAATATTTTATAATATTGTAGAAATTCTAAGTCATGTGAATAAAACAGAATTCTGCTATTGGCCAACGTTTTCTGATGTCGACCATAAATGGTCAGACAGCAGTAGCCGTTCACAAAACAAAGCATGGTACATATACAACACATTATTATATTATAAGCACCGATGCGTTTGAGAAAAGTTTAATAATAACTTCTATTAGTGGTAAGTACATTTATTATTGTTTCTAAATAATTTACCTTTAGATAACTAATTTAAATAACCTTAGTAGATTATTTTAAAAAATATAGTTGTGGCCAACGATCGAAAGTTGTGCCAAGTTCAATGATGTTTTTTTGTCTTAGTTGTGACATACCTACTATCTCAGTTTTGTTAGTTATCTGACGTAGTCATTTAATATCCCAATCAGTGTAAAGGTAATAAATATCCCCGTTGTAAGGGTATGAACAGTTCAATAAGTAATTTTTATTTAATTTTTCAGGTGCAGGTGCAAAAAAGCCAACTGAGACTGAGGAAGCTATTATTACTGTTATTTATTACATAATGTAATTAGGACTTTGTATCTTTTATATTAAAATAATACATTTTGAATATTTTATTAGGGAACATTTTTTTTAGGTTATAATTATAATAATTATGGAATACTACTACAAATTTTATTAAAAATTACTACAATTTGTATGAATTTTTACTATTTATTGTGTAAAATTTTCGTATTAATTTTCATGAAACGCAATACATTTTTAATATAAATTCATACAATAAATAGCAAAAATTATAACAATTTGTAGAACAATTCTTATGATGCATTTGGATATTTTTACTACATATTGTAGATAATAACTCTACAATATATTCTCTACAAATATTTGGAAATTTTTACTACAAATTGTCCCTGTCCCTATATGTACTATTTATTGTAGAGAAAAAATGTATAATTGTAGAAATTTGTTCTACAATTTTTTTTCCGTGTATGTATATAAGTAATAATTTATGTTCTAAACAATTTATGAAATAAGGCGGTATATATTATACAGCGTGAATCAAAAGTTGATACTTGTTATGCGTATAGAAATCATTAATATAAACAAGTTAGTCAAATAACTTTAAAATAAAAACTTAAAAAAAAGAAACGTACACTAATTTATATCATATGTATCCAATATGATCCTGTCTCTCACCTAAGTAACATGCAAGTCATTGTAAAAACCATTTACAATATTGAACTCTGCGGGGAAAATATTTAAGTTATAGTGCTTGAACACGTTGCGAGTATTAAAGATATAAAACTTCTTATTCCGCAACGTTCATTATACTTTTCTTTGACTTACTTTCTCCTGATCTGCATTTATCCGCGTACCTGTTGTTGGATCTCACTTGATAATGTTTAAAATGTGTTCTTCTTAATGCACATCATTTTTAATTTCCTAAACTAAGTAATTTAAATTCAATAATTGATATAAACATGCAATTTAAATCACACGTGACTGAATTACAATAACTTGTAGCAGTGGCGGCTTGTAGTAATTTAAAATGGGTGTTCACTTTTTCCAATAATTTTATCATTTGTAACTTCGGTTCAAAACTTTGTACGAGAGCTAATTTCGCTGTTTTTTTTTATTTGAGTTCGTATTAAGTGTAGTTATTGATACACGTACTTTCAATTTATTAATGCAACAGTTCTTAATTTAACATAGTTTTTAAATGTGCACAAATAAAATAAACTTAGTTTTATTAAAAGAGTTTCATAGTAAAGAAATGACGGAAGACGAAATGACAGTTTGTTTGATTTTGTACAGTGTTGCCAGAATATGTTTTTGTTATGTACCAGATTTATCTAAAAAATGTACTAGATTCCTTAAATGTATTAGATTTTTCGAATTCTATTTGCAGTGACATATAATTCATTAAAGATGAAATATTACACGTGAACACTGATGCACGTAGAATGTACTACATCTAGAACAATTGTGAATTCTACTAGACTGGCAACACTGGTTTGTCAACCTTGTTTGTCAGCGGCGCGCCAATGTTTTACTTTGCAGTTTTAAGGATCTGTTGGCGTATTGTCTTCTCTTTTTAGCTATATGCATTTGCCAAATCGTCTCACTCGTGTTAGACTCATTTATCATAATGCGCCACAGACACAGTTTACTCAGGTACACTGTGCCACAGAGACACGATAAGCCAGAGGGCAATGATGTACCAAAAAATATAGATTAACACGTATGAAAATAAAAATATTAAAATAAAATTTATATTTTTGTTATTTATGTAATTTTAAAATAATGTGTTTTTATGAAATTTAACTGGGTGTTCACTGCACAAATGAACCAATGGAGAAACCGCCCCTGACTGGTAGACAATGAAATAAATCATAAGCAGACTCATAATTTTTCTTCACTTTTAATATACAAATAAAGGACCAGATTGGGGTTTTTAATTCTGTAGTCCTACTCAAAAGTCCCGCATGGTATATTGAACGACTATACTTATACTTATAAAATGTTTATACCTCAAATGTTTAATTCGATTATTGTTTGAGATCTTTAAGTGTTTACAAAAAAAAATGTTACGTATTCTAGCTGACAAAGTAACAGCTATCTTAATAACTGGAGAAAGGAAAAACAATATCGAGGACTTATTTGAGGAAGACTCTTTATACGATTGAAAAATCTGATGTGTCAAAGTCATGACTTTTCTGTCAATTATATTATTCAGTCCTTTTAAGAGCAATTACTTAAATAGTTTTAATACCACAGGTAGAAGCGAGATTGGCATATATGATGTTATTTCATTATTTAGTTTTCCCAGTTTAAGTATCAATCATTGACAGTTTTCCTTAGTAGTGGAACATATTGAAGTCCAAATGCTGCTATTATATTGGTCAGTTAAATTAAACCTTTTCATGGTAATTTCTCTTTATTTCTCGAACCCGGGAGGTTTTTCACATTAATATTTTTATAACCCTTTTTACTTATATAGGACTAATTAATATTATTTCTTCTATATCACTTTCTCTTCGTTATCCATGTCTTTAAGTTTTTCTCGGTTCGGGTAAAAGATGTATCTAAATAGTTAACAAAATCATCAACTTTTTGTTTGCAACCTTTTGCAGCCCTCCCATTTTCTATTCGTATTGGTATGTGTTAGATTGGTTTGTGTATATTTTATGACAGCTTTCCATAATAAGCAATCAGTGATTTAATCATTTATTTTTTAGTTTTTTCAGGTATTTGTTGAGTGACTCATTTTTAATTTTTTCTATCTGTCTTCGTAGATTTTGTAAGTCTATTTAATTTGTTTCTGTTCTCATTTTTGCCACAACTTTCGAGCCTTTCTTTTGTTTTGTATTAAATCCCTTATTTCTTTGACGACATAAATACCAACAGTTTTCCTTTCCAATAATGGTGTATTATTCGATGCAGCTTTTTGTATTGTTACGCAGGTTTTTGGTATCTCAATTTATTATTAATTCAACTTTTACAATAACTCAATTCAACTGATACAATAATTTCTACTAATAACATTAACATGTAACATCTATCATAAAACTGAAAACTGACGTCAGGAACATACTTATATAGCTTGCTTGACCCTTTTCGAACCTTCGCGAACTGACGTCTAGAATATTCTTGACGGGTAATGACATTTATGGACTATTCTATCTTCTTTTACTTGTACTTTAACTTATTACGACCGTAGGGCGATAAGTAAAATTTCACTTCTTTTTCTATCTGTACGTTTCCTATAATAGCCACATGCTGCGTAACATTGCTCCCTCCTCTCTAATTATTTGCTCAGAATAACTTGACTACTGGGACCTAGTTGGAACTAATGGAGAGGATCTGGACCATGGAATGTAGCTATTTTCCCAATGTGAACTACGTTGAATTTACTTCCCGCTGACAGTTGAATGTGGCAGATCAGGTCGTTGATTTTTCTTAAGGACGGAGTAGCAGCCTTCCCAGTTCCGCTGCGATTTCTGACAAAGCTCTCCTCGCTGCTTGGGATTGCACAGCCATACCTTGTCGCCCCTCTAAAAATGTGTATCTATGGCACGCATGTCGATTCTAGCTTCTGCTTTATCGGTGTTGGCTTTCAGTCATTCCCGAGCAAATCCATAGACCTTTGTTCTGCCGTTGCATACATCACATTTTTTATACCAATCCGCTACATCCCGTCGGCAATTGAACTAATAAAATCTTTTTCGAACTCGTGCCAGTATCAAAGTGTCTTCCTGAACGGCTACTATGAAGCTCCTCCAATACTTTTCTCACCTGTGACCTCTACAGTATCACTTGGCAGACTACATGTACTCCATCGGGGCTCTCCCATTTCCGGTGCAATAGGCCATCGTGAAGATACAGGGAATCCCACTCAGTCCAGTAGCATTTTATAGTTCTACTGTATTTGGCTCTCTTGCCAAGTAGGTGTGACTTTATTTTTAAACCATTCTCGGACAACCTTTAAGTCCTTGTATTTCTTCTGTCCCTTTCTCAGACTTTCAAGGGTGATTTCTTCTTCGACACCCTCCGGCTTGATAGTGGTTGCCCGAAGAGTAACTTTATCAACCGGTTCTTCTCGTTCTTCGAGCCGTTTACCATACCAGCATTGTTCCTCTAAATGGGGTTGCCCGAAAAAAATGTCTGCGTTGGTATGGAGACCTCTTCGATGCTCTACTTGCTGGTTATTGTTAGAAAGCCGGCTCGGTGTGGGTGATTGGTTTCTTCTGGACGCATAGCTGCTGTAATTAATTCTTGTTGGTTTTAGTGATGGGCTTGGGAAGATTGATCCATATGATTTTTCGGTCTCATTCACTGATTCTCGATTTATAGAATAAGCCATGCTTCTACGGGTTATTTGAAGATGCCCGATTCTTCCACAATTGAAGCATCTCCTGTTTCCATTTTGGCTGTTTCGTTGCATATTTCGTAGGATATTTAAGATTTGCGAGAGGGTAGGTTGGGGAAAAGATTTATTTTTGGCCTCCTCACTTTCCTGGGAATTAATTTTTCTTACTCTTGCGCGAGAAGTTCTGGAAAGAAGTTTTACCGCTTCATATTCCTGGGCTGTAATTAGTTTCTCCCTCAGCGTCTTGTGATGTTGTAGACGTAGGACTTGCTGCATTTCCGCATCTTGTAATCCATCAATGAATGTCTTTATTCCGATTTGTTCTTGGAAATCTTTGGGCGCCTGTGGATAGGCGAGATGAATCAATCTTCATATATCGGCCACGAATTTCTGTAGACTCTCATTATTTTTCTGACTACGAATTTTTAGCTGGCTTTGAAATACCCGTTTTAAATGCTGCTGGTCGTATCTTGTCTCCAAAGCTTGGACGTGAGATGAATAACTGGGTTCTTCTTGGGGGAGTAACTGTAAAACGATTGCTGCCTGACCTCGCAGTGACACTATCAATGAAGTCGCCATCTCTTTCTCGGTCCAGCCATTGGCTCTAGCTGCAGCTTTAAATTGGAGGCGATACGTTTCCAATGTTGTCTGACCGTCAAACATGGGTGGCTTAATGATCTTGCTAGTATCGATTTGTGAAATTGCGTGTTGAATATGGCTCGGTTTGATTACAGATGAGGACGAGGTAGTGTTTTCAGTTTCTCTGTTACTTATCAAAGCTAGGCTACGAATTCTTCTTTCTAACTCAACTAATTCAGTTCTAATTTGCCTTTCAAACTCTACTCTAGCCTCTTCCTGTTGTTTTAAGTTAGCTCATTGTTGTTCTAAATTAGTTTTTAAATTCTCTTGCTGCTGTTCTAAATTAGTTTTTAAATGCTCTTGTTGTTGTTCTAAAAGATCTACTGTAATTTTAAGTTGACCAACCTCTTGCTTAAAGGTTTCCTGGATTTGTAGCAAAGCATTCATAATTTTTACCTGAGTTTTTTTATGCCTCTCTTCCTTCTCATCTTCTCGCCTTTACTTTTCCTCCTTTTCTTTCTTCCTACGCCTTTACTATTTTATCGTCCTAATGGGGATATTTACTTTAATCTTTTCACTAAGCTCAAGTTGAAATATTTCCCAGTTTGTATGTTTGTTCGTTAATGTGAGATTTTGAGTTCTCTAGTAATGATTTTATTTTCGTTCATTATTAGGAGTATCGGGTAGTGATCAGATATTAGTTTAACATCTTCTATCGTTATACTATTTGCTGCAATATTTCTAGAAATAAAAAAGTCCAGGAGGTCTTGTATTTTGTTTGTATCGCTTGGTCAATTTGTAGGCCTTCTCGTGGTGTGCCACCCACATTCATGAAATTTGATAGCCTCGTTCGGTTCATTAAGTCTTGGGCTCCAGTATACATTTTTTGCTTTTAAAATCAGCAACTAATATACATTTTTCACCAAGACCTAATAAGAAGTTGTTGTTTTCTTTTCTTTTGAGATTATATCTGGATGGGAAGTAGGCAGATGCAATAGTGAGTTCATATTTTTTTTTGTTTTGACAGAATACACATGTATTTTTTTAGTTTAATTTTTTCCTTGTTCCTTAGTGTATTATGTTATTTTTAATATTAATAGAAGCTCCACCTTGGGTAAAACTGTTTGGATTAATGGCATTACAGATCTGATATCCATATAATGTGGCGTGCATATGTTTCGTGTAATCTGTTTCTGCTATTAGGCATGTATCCACATGTTGTGTCTCTAAGATCACTAATAACACTTGCGGTTTTATAAGAGTCCATTTATATTCCATTCGAGAAATCAAGGGACAGGAGCCATTTTGTCTTTTATCGTCTTTTATTAATATGTTTTAGTCTGGGCAGCCTTTCTAGAACTTCTTTGTTGAATTTTATCCATTTGATTCATAATTTTTTTGCACCATTGATATTATAGGATCAGTACTGTCGGTTGTATTTCATTATTTGCTGTTCGGTCATAAAGTATATAAGCCTTCAATGTTTGTTGCCTTTTTACAGTTTTCTCTAGATTTTCTAGGTTTACTTAGTTGACTGTGTCTTTCTGATTGGTTGTTTTGTTTCTTATGCCCTGCAGAGCTTTTAAATTGATGCAAATCCTATAATTAGCTAAGTATTAATCTCCATAGTCTATACACTTACGTAATGTACTTATTAGTTTTTTAAAATCTTGAGTTGCGTATTTTTCAGCTCATTGACACATCTTACGTTAGTGTTTAGTTTTATGATAGACGTTATGTGTTAATGTTATTATTTGTGTAGTTATTGTAAAAGTTATATTGAAATATATTGAAAAACCAAAAACCTGTGTAACATTGGTGACAGCGGTGGAAAACAAAGTAAAAGTTCATGATAAATACTAGATCCACTGAGTACGAAGCAAGCATGGATACTTCATCCCCATCAGCATAATTTCTGATGATGGAAGAGGAGAGAGTAAGACGAGAAGAGCAAAAGGAAAGGCGTGGAAAGAAAGAGAAGTAGCTTTATAGCAGCCATTCAGGAGGACACTTTGGTTCTAAAGGACACTTGCACGAGTTCGGAAAGGATTTTATTGGGTCAATTTCCGACGGGATGTAGAATATTGGTGTAAGGAATGTGGCCTTTGTAATGGCAGAAAAGAATCCAAAACAAGAAGTCGAGTTAAAATGGCACAGTACCTTTCCGGAGAGCCTTTCGAACAAATCGCCATATATATCCTCGGGGCCACTTCCCTTAACAGAAAGAGGAAAAAAATACTTGATGGTTATTATGGACCATTTTTCAAAGTGGTCCGAAATACTGCCTATTCCTAATAAGAAGGCGACGACAGTAGCGGAAGCATTTATGACGAACGTCATTGGGAGACACAAAGTCCACTTGCATTCTGACCAAGAACGAAATTTTAAATCCGAATTATGGCAAGAATTAATGAAGCTGTTAGGCATCAGGAATACACGCACTACGCCTCTCCACCCACAGTCCGACGGAATGGTAAAAAAAAAGAATAGAACGATATGCCGGTATCTTTTAATGCTCGTCTCTGATAATCAAATGGACTGGGACACTTTAATTCCTTTATTTCTACTAGCTTATTGAAGTGCTGAACATGACACGATCAGTTATACTCCATCCATGATGATTACTGGAAGGGAGATGAAACTTCCCCATGATCTTCTTTTTGGAAGGCAGCCTCCTGGTGAAGAAGAGGGCCGTGCATCACCCACGTACATACAGAATTTAAGAGAAAGATTAGAGAAGGTATACGAATACGCTCGGCAATGTTTGAAAGTTAATAGCGATAAAGCAAAAATTCATGTCACTGGGACACATTTTAAGAGAGGCAATCCAGTATTGCTGTACAATCCTAAGCGCCAAAAAGGACTTTCTCAGAAATTGCAACGGTACTGGGAAGGCCCCTACACTGACCTCAAGAAACTCAACGACCTGATCTACTGCATTCAGTTGTCAACTAGGTCCCAGTAAACAAGTTATTTATGTCGAATAACTAGAGAGGAGGGAACAATGTTACGCAGCACCCTGCAGTAGCCTGCAGCTGTTATAGGAAACGTGAGAATAAAAGAAGAAATATGTCACCCATCACCCTACAGCGTGCTATAAAAGAAGATAGAATAGTCCAGAAATGTCTGAAAATGCCATTCCACGTCAAGATAAAAAATTTATTTAAAAATGTGTTTAAGAGGGTCTAAAATGGCCTCCAAAAAAATTTAAAAAATTGATTGGTTCATGTTTCATGTTTTTTATACTATTTTATTTTTATTGGAACGCCACTGGTAGAATAATATTGTTTATTTTTATCTTTTCAACTTTTTATCAGTTTATGATAGTTTTTTTTTCTGATTTATAGATAATTATTTTTATTTATGCGCTGAAAACACTTGCATAAATGCACTAAAACTCGAGAACCACAAAGTATGTTTCAGTGAGTTTGACTACTAAGTTCGTTGATTTTTACTTTATAAGTAAGAAAATAATGTATAGTATAGTAATTTAGGTTATGTTATATCCCTAAATCATATTTTCCACTTTATTATGGTCATGTCCATAATGTTGGAAATAGCAAAATTGGCTATATTATTTTAGGAAAAAAACCTGTCGCACAGGTCCTACTACTTAACTCTTCACCAGTGGACCGCTACAAGATCGGTCACTTAATTTAAAATAGAACAGTTGTAAAAAAACGCATGCGCATTAAGAAGTATTTGGAGAAAATCCATCAAAAATTTCATATATATCACGACTATATCGCCTTTTTCGCCCGCTTGTTGCTTGTTAATTTGAAAGTTAACAGTTATTTTGTAATTATTTATTGGTTGTTCCTGACCTACATACCAGCATATTGGTTAATTGTTTTTGTGTTATTATTTGGAAATTCCTGTTATTTCTACATATTTCATTTGTTGTAATAAGTTATTTTAATGATTAATGGTGGATCAGATGTCAAAAACAATGGTTTTATTTTTTAAAATCAGTTAGTCAACTCCTATTTTTAACCGACTTCAAAAAAGGAGGAGGTTATCAATTCGTCACGATATTTTTTTTTTTTATGTATGTTCAGCGATTATTCTTTACCACGGTGTCCAATTTCAATGATTTTTTAGAAAGGGGGTACTTCAGGGGTGGTCCCATATAAATTTAGTCAAAATCTAATAATTGGGTCCATGAGAAAATCCTCAAACTCTTCATTTTTTATATAGGTTTAACGATACTGCTTTACCACCTTGTCCGATTTATATAATTCTTTTTTTGTTAGTAAGGGGGTACCTCAGGGGTGGTCTCATATAAATTTGATTAAGATGTGGTGATGGCATCTGCACGTTTTTGAAGTCGGTTTTTTTAAATTTTTAATTTCTAATACTTGTTGGTAAGTAAAGTGTGATTTATATTAGCTGGTGATATAGCGATTTTGTGAGTACCTCACAGATTATACTAGTTAGGAAATAAGACATAAACTTGTTTTATGTGGGTGAAATATCTAGCAATTTCGTCAGGTTTGTGAAGAATTATCATAATATCTTGTATTTCTAATCATGATATTCATGTTGAGCAATTTGACTTTTTCTCATTGTTTGTCAATTAAGAAAGTTATTGCATTTCTTTTATTCGTACGTTTACCCATAACAGCCTTAGGCTACCACAGGGTGGAGGGTACCATCTTTCCTGACCAATGGAAAACATCAATTATTATACCATTGCCCAAATGTTCCAATCCAACTGACTTCAATGAGTTAAGACCTATTAGTTTAATACCACTATTATCAAAAATTTTGGAAAGGATAGCTTACGAGCAAATTAACGAATATTTGTCTAAAAACAGTATTATTCCTCTACATCAATCAGGTTTTCAAAAAGGTATTAGTACTATTACATCTCTGGCTTGCTTATCAGACAATATCTTGTCATCAATAGATAAACAGAAAATGTGCCTTTTGGTACTACTGGACTTTTCAAAAGCATTTGATACTATAAATCACCGTTTGCTAATGGCAAAATGTTACTATTATGGCCTCGACCGAACAGCTTCCAAATTCATCGAATCATATCTGTTTAATCGTCGTCAGATAGTAAAGGTTAACAATCAACAGTCCAGTGCTAATGAAATAGTCTCGGGAGTACCGCAAGGTTCGGTCTTAGGACCCTTACTATTTTTATTGTACACATCTGATTTATATACTAAAATTAAATATTGTCAAGCTCAATTTTTCGCTGATGATACTCAGATATATCATGACTTCAAATTCTGTGACTTTCAGATTGCAACTGCTCAAATGAATGAAGATTTATCATAAATTTCCAAATAATGGGATGCACACAATTTGCGATTAAATCCATCAAAATCTCAAATTTTAGTTCTTGGCAACAAACTCAACAGAATTAATCTTTAACTTAATATTTCTATAAAAATTAAAAATGACTTAATACCTTTTGTAGAATCTGCCAAAAATTTAGGTGTCTACTTTGATGAAGACTCTAGATTTCAACCCCATATCCAACATGTATTGCAACAATGCTATCTAAGACTGCGCTTACTGTTTGCTAGCAAACACATACTGACAAAAAACATGAAAATCTGTCTCACTGAAAGTTTAGTTGTGTCTAAAATATTGTATGGTTTGATTATTTATTACCCGTGTTTAACAAGTGAAAATAAACACAGGTTACAAGTTAATCAAAACACGTGTTGCAGGCTCATTTACAATTTTTGAAAATATGACCATATATCATTACCATTTAATAGCCTAAATTGGCTTAATATTCAACAATTGTGTGAATACAGCACTTTAACATGCATTCAAAAAATTATGATAACCTCTAAACCAATCTACTTAAAAGACAAATTAATTCCCCGAATGTCCCTTCATAATCGTTTTATTAGAGACAAGTATTTGCTTAATATGTCTCAATTCCACTTATCTACATATACCAGATCTTTTATATACAATGGCATAAAACTGTACAATAACTTAGACAGTAATATTAAGTGTATTCAATCTGTAAGTTCTTTAAAAAAAAATTAAAACAATCACTCTTAGTATCTTAACTATTTTAACCATTATATTTTTATATTTTTTTTTTTTTTTAATAAAAAATTTGTATTGTATATTATATTCTTTAATCTAACGCCCTATTTTATTCCTAATTGTAATTTATCTTGAACATGAATTCGATCTTTGTGTTTTACATTTGTATTTTATATTTATCTATATTTTATATATATATTTTTTTTCTTCAACAAAACAAAAAACTGCCATTATAATCGAGCAGCTTTTAGGGTTAGGTGTAAGAGTAGCTTTAGCTAAATCTCGCCCATTGTATGTTACTAACATTATCTTTCAATAAAGTCGTTTTTTATTATTATTATTATTATTATTATTATTATTTTTTTTTTTTTTTTAATTTGGTGTCATCGGCGTCGACTACTACGGCCATTAGCCTCGTGTTCTGTGTAGGCTTTGTTACTGTTTCCCAGCGCCACTTTAGGAACAGCACTGTTAATTAGAACCCAACAGTGAATGGTCGAGTGGGGAATCCTACCAAGGCATCAGAATTAATTTTAAATAATTAAATTAAATGAAAAAATCCCGGCCAACGGTGGGATTCGAACCTGAGACCTTCCGATCTCAAAGTCATGACTCTAACCACTGAGCCAACCCACCCCCCTATTATTATTATTATTATTATTATTATTATTATTATTATTATCTTTCACCGATATATTATTTCTATTTAAATAGAAATGTGATCAAACAAAACTGCTACATTTGTTTAGAGAAAGACATACATAGTAACCTAAAAATAATATGTGAACTATGCAGGTATATTGGGCAATACTATTATTGGTCCTTAATTTATATATGAAAATTTAAATAGAGCAATGTAACTCGACATGTTAGAAATCACTTAATGAATCTTGAGTTGCCCACGATTTATAAAACCAGTGAAATATTAACAAAAATTTGGTTACAGATGAAAATTTGTTTACATTTCCAGCAAAACACAGCAAGCACATTTGTGAGTGCACTTTTTGTACCGATTGAGTGTTTTGATCTATGTGCGATCGTGTAAATTTTACATATGTACTCGTATTCTAAGTTTAAATTATTCTAACCAAATGATTCCTTAGCTTTTCAATAGTGTATGGAACTAAAGATAGGTGTATTGTTTAATTTTTGATGGTTTACTCGCTCTCCTAAAAATAATCAACTTCGATAGATTAGGCATTCCAAATACCTGTCAAATTGCTGACAAGTGGGAACTGATAATTTAGATGTGGCAACCCTGTGGTCTGCTGTCATTGACAGGGTCAATGATACCTATATGGTTACATAAATTGCTTAAACCATTCGTTTTGCGAGCGGCCATATTGCCTCGTAAGTGTTCATTAATCAGAATCATTTTATCGAAAATATATTTTAAAACCAATTTTCAGCCTTTAAATTAGTAAAACAATAATTATCTACATTTTTACTTCAAGGCACAAGCTTATGTTTATTTTGAAAAACATGGATAATCAATCTATGTAACTATCTATATCATTGACTCTGTCAACTCACCAGGCCCACAAGGTTGCCATATCCACAACCACATGATAACCTGTCATAATCTACTGCCAGCACAAATCGAAGTATGTGACTGCCAGCCATTTTATTTGGAATACCTAATTAGTACTGTCAGAATGTGCCAAATGTCACGGAACCAAATCAGATGGTCTGGTTGATTGCAAAGGTCTATTTGACAGGTGGTTTCATTATACTTGCATTGGGATCATGGAGGTAAGATATTAGAAAGTTTAAGTAATGCATAATTAATTGTAACGGTTGAAACCATTATTTCGGACACAATCACCTTTTACTCAAATGTTATTTGTCGTCTATACTTTATGTCAGAGGAAGTGACATAATTATTTTATCTAACAGACAGCGACGAGTAGGTCACTTGTATTTTAATTTAAATTCGGTCATATTTATTTGTGTTAATGACTGTCTGATTTTATAAGGTACATTTTTTTAATAATATGTTATTAAATATATATTTTGTTTAATGATTTCTCGAGCTAATTATCAAATTTTATACATAACCTCTACATCTGCAATGAATGATACATGTTAGCTACTATATAAAATTATATATTATTATTTGGAATAAGATATTATGATTTACTATATTTAAATATATTAAATAAGATTTTTCCTTTTTATATTAATTTTAGTGTCTGTGAAATTATTCATTTAATAGTTAAAGCATTTTATCTAAATCCTTCTTAAATTTACTCTCATTTATTATAACATTTTAACCCTTTTTAGACTATGGCAATCTCTAGACGGTTCAGGTTCGAATAGAAATAAGAATCATTTGTCTTGAAGATAATTCATGTGTTAATCAGGAATAGGAGTCACAAATGAGAATTATGAATAAGAATCCCGAATAACTTGGTTGAAGTTGCCTGACCGGTATATAATGTTTAAGGATTGATGTACTTTTGCAATTTGGGACGAAGGAAGAAAAACCTGATTTTTACCTCTAACTTACCATACAGTATATGACCTTATTTACCACACAGATAAGTGCAATTGATTTAATCAATAAATTGTTTTACATTTAAATTATATGCAAACTTACGTGAATTAGAATTTGAGACCTACCTTATCTAACGCATTTTTTAAAGTATAATTTGATAGTGGTTAGTGATTTTATATATTTTTATCACTAATGTAGCGTTAAGTGTACAGCTTTAAATATAGTGATGCCCAACTTCTTTTTCTACGTTATTATAATTATTTAAAATCCTAACCCACGTCCTATAAATTGAGCTCAAACACATATATTAAAGTAGATAAAACAACCAACTTCTCATGTTACAGAACGTAAAGGTATACATGAAAATTGACATATACGCATGCGTATTCAAATACCCTTCCGTTGACTTCTACGTACATATGTAAGTTTACGGGTTTTGACATATGCACGTAACGCAAAAAAATAACCTTCTTTTAATTGAGAAAAACAAATCCTAATTATAATTGTCATTATCTGTGATGACACGTAAATGTCACGATGCGTTTAACACTTTGAATATATTTATAGCGATTTCGACTGGTGAAACTGGTGCGCACTTTTTAACACTCGGTACAAAATTTGTTTTCGACTCGTAAGAGCAGTGCGAACCGGGTCAGTTTTTGAATTTTCGGTTGGACTCAGTTGAACTCAAAAAAATGAACCGATGCGCACTTTTGTGAACTGAGTGTAGAGACAGGTTTTCAGTTTCAGTTCAGTCGTAACAAATATGGCGATGGCAAATAAAGAGTTGTTTCTAAAATATGTAAATTTTTTACAATTTATAAATAAATATTGGAATTTTCTTCATCAGATTTAGATGAAGAAGATTTAATTAAAGCCAAGTTTAATAAAACTAAACTACCAATAATAAAAGATTACATTGAATTGATGGGGTCGCACCTGGATGACTCCCAGGTAGGTACCATAAATATTCTTGTAATTCCTGTATATGCATAGTATACGTTGACATCTTAAGAACTTAAACATAAGTAGGTTTATGTTAATCTGTTGATAAAATATTCTATTTAAAATGAATTAAAAACTTGTCTTGGATCTTGTTTGGAATTTGGAAGGTACTACTTCTACTTAAAACTAAGATGATAGCTGTCAAATACAATACTATTATTAATTAATTCCGGGTATTAATTTCGATTTTCAATTAATTTCAAACTTCGTGGATATGCCCTGTATATCATCAGTTTTATCGCTGTTCAAACCATCGTCAAGGTACTGTGCCTGCGCGCGTTTTAATGGTGGGATTTTCTGATGTGGTAGGGCATGCGACGACTAAATGTGGTTCGAGATTGAAATTAAATTTTTAGTTCCTAATATACCGATTTATCGAACAGTCTTGCTTTTACACCGTCAAATCCCATACTCGATTAAACGCTAAATACGATCCCGAAATTTATTTCACGCCTCGAGGTAAAGTTTGTTGATAGTTTTTTTTTATATAATTTCTTTAGTGCCCGAGTCTTTAAGCCGTGCTATTTGAAACCGATTTAATTTGATTTATTCCGTGTTGAGTTAGGATTTTGGAATTTGTTTTGATTGAGAAATACTTTAATTTATTCTTGTTAGAACACACCGTTCTTTATAAATTTCATCTTAGTTTATTTAAAGTCTTAACCGTTAAACAATTTATTTTTTTTATTCAATCGTAGATATAGTCGTATAGTTAATTTTTCCTACTACTGGAAATTTCCGAGAATAAATTATAAATTTCATTTTAGTTTATTTGAAGGCTTAACCGTTAAATAATGTATTTTTCATTTAATCATAAATATAGTTTTACAGTTAATTTTTCCTACTGCAGGGAGTTTCCGTGAACAAACAATACAGTTTATTAAAAACATTATCTAATAAATAATTGATTGGAACTGTTTGGGAATTGTCTAATGTTTTGATTGGTTATATTTGTAGAATTGCGACGAGGCATTTTCTTTTGTTTTATTCTCCAAACTGCAAATTTTAAGAGAATTTAAATAGCATCATTCCCAGTTTGAAGCGGCTCGTGATTACGATCGCTTCATCCAGAGATAAGCTGTTATCCCGGCTATTAGTTTATTCTATATCTAAAAATTCATTTGCGTTATTTTAACAGAACTAAAATAGTATCATTCCCCTGTCTGAAGCGGCTCGTGATTACGATCGTCTCATTCAGAGATAATGTGCTATCCCGGTTATTAGTTTATTTTCCGTCTGAAACCCTCATTTGCGTTAGTCTCCGTTATTGTAAGTGAACTAAAATAGTATCATTCCCCTGTCTGAAGCGGCTCGTGATTACGATCGCCTCATTCAGAGATAGTGTGCTATCCCGGTTATTAAATTTATTTTATGTAAAACTCCGTTATTTAATTGACATTAAATAGTATCATTCCCCAGTTTGAAGCGGCTCGTGATTACGATCGGTTCACTCAGGGATAATGTACTATCCCGGTTGTTGGTTTTACTTTCCAACCATTAGTGAATAAACCTCTTATAGGGTCCCGGTTTCAGCCCTGGAATTAGTATTATCCCGAACCTGTCTCCTCGCATTCTTTGCAATCAATATGATATTTTGCTTTACTGAAGCATTCAATTACATTTGATTGTAAATACCGATTAGACAATTTAACAGTTAATTTTTGCTATGACCGAAATAATACTTCCGAATGAAATAGCAAATTGCATTTTTAACTCAACAATAGAATAGACAATTCAATAATAAACTTTTACTGCGACAGTGATAATTTTTCTTTACGTCTGATTGGGACTACTCGAAAGTCATTTCCGTCCGTTTTGTTTGTTTATTTTTGTTCAGGGTTTGTACATATTACCGTGAGGGTGGGCGTTGAAATATTTAATTTTTTTTTATTGTAAATAGATAACCACAATATATGTGTCAATGTTAACCTGCCGTATTACTGGTTAATAATTCCCTACTTTATTTCCCCCTTATATTTCAGCTAGTAATAAATTCTGTACGAGCCCAATCAACGATTAAAGCCCGTTACTTGTGTCCTACTATTACCTGTGTCTAAGTGACCTTTGACCCCTGGAATTTTTCATCTCTATCTGTAGCTACCCGAGTACTTTCGACGCCGTTTCGAAAGTTTGTGGAGTAAACCATCACCAAAAATCTGGCGCTCGAGAACCGCCCGTAACCAGCGTCATTCGTAAGGAATCGTTTTCTCTGTGGCGAGAAAACCCCTTACAAATTTGGCGCCCGAGCAAGCCTTCAATACTTTCGACAATGGTAGTTCCGAGTCTGCTGGTAGGGTATGGTATGGTTTTGACTCCGGAACCGAAGAAAGAAGATTGGGAAGATTATTTTTTTTTGAAGTTGTAAATTTTAGTATTTTTTGTAACAGTTAGGTAGGCGGATAAAAGAAAAGAAAAAGGCAAACGATGTTCACCTTTATTTTTTTTTCCGAAGTGAGGGGGATGTAATGAAGTCAATTTTCATTACTATATTTCGGCCTATTCCGGATACAAATTTTTATTTTTATCTTATTTTAACTTCATGGGTAGACCCTGTATATTAAATTTTGTTTCATTTAAATTCGCGTATTATACCTGAGTAACGATAGCGCGCGCGATCCGCTTACACCGAGTGGGGGCCAGCCTGCTTGGGCATAGAGACTGGGATTCAGCATTGAGTATTAAAATATTCATTCAAAATCATTCGACTAGCTTGATTTCATTTTTCCGACCTCGTTAAGTCTGCTTCGTTATACGCCGTAAAATCATTGCCGAGACCGTAGTTAGGAACCCCGAATTCATGTTTACGTTTTTTTTTCTGTCGTCGGTTCTTAAGCTAAACGTTCGAATTCCAGTTGTATTTGATTAAATTATTCCGTTTTCGATTTTATTTAATAGAAATAATAATTGACTTTAGATTTTCGTTAAAAATATTTTGATTTTCAGATAAATTATTTAGTTTTGATTTTATTTAGAAACATTGGAAATTAGTTTTGGTTATTAGGAAGTAGAAATTTTGTTTCTATTTTATTAATAACTTAATTTTTATTGTGACCGTGGATTGTGTTTCTATTTTAGAGTAATAGTAAACCTAATTTCAAATTAAATTCCGTATACAGTTAATTACTTAATTTTCATTGCGACCGTGGATGTTGTTTCTATTTTTAAGTAATAATAAATTTAAATTAAATTCCG
Source organism: Psylliodes chrysocephalus (assembly GCA_927349885.1). NCBI lineage: Eukaryota > Metazoa > Arthropoda > Insecta > Coleoptera > Chrysomelidae > Psylliodes > Psylliodes chrysocephalus. The sequence continues at coordinate 5,083,294 of OV651815.1, forward strand.
TATATAGTTAATTACATACCTTTTACTACGACCATAAATTTTGTTTCTATTTATTCACAATCTGGTTTAACTTTTTTTACATTTATGTTTCTTTACTTGGGAATAGAATTAGTTCGAAAGTTGAAATAGTATCATTTTTCATGTTGAGTGGACTGGTTTTGGCGAGAAAGCTCACATGGGATTAGATACTATCTTGGTATTAGATTTTTTTTAGATTAACCCCTAGCCGTGATTATCATATTAGTGTTTTTCTTATGTTTGAGAGGGCTGGTTTTGGCGAGTACACTCATTATAGGATAAATACTAACCCGGTTTTTGATTATTTTTTTAGTAACCTCCGCCCCGTGATTAAAATGATAGTATCATTTTTATGTTGAGCGGGCTGGTTTTGGCGAGTACAATCCTCATAGGATTGATACTATCCCGTTTTCTTACCACATTTATCTATTCCCTATTCACTAACACAAGGAGGTTTGTTTCGGTTTCAATACCGACTAGATAGTTAACCAGATAACTTTTTCTACGACCGTGATTTTATTTCTGCTTTTACGAAACAAAATATTTAAGTTCAATCTTTTTGCCGATTTAACAGTTAATTAGCTAACTTTTGCTATGACCGCAATTATTTGCCATTTTTCTTCTTTAACTGAAATAGTAATTTTGTTTTTGGTTTCGTTTTGGCTCAACCACCGAACCGACAATTTATTAATTAGTTACTATTGCCACCGAGCATCTTTCTTTTAATTTTAATTATACCGTCTGATTGAGACTAATCAAAGTTCACTACTGGCCGATCTGTTTGTTTTTCTTTTTGTTCAGGGTTTTAAAAATACGAGCGAGGGTGGGCGTTGAAATATTACTTACAAATTATTTATTGTAAATAGTTAAATACAATATATGTGTCAACGTTACCTTGACTATTACTGAGGTTACTGATCCCTAACTTACTTCCTCCTTTATTTCAGCAGTGAGAAATTCTTTATCACCACAAGTAACGATTAAAGCCCATTATTTGTGGTTACTCATTACCTGTGTCTGAGTGACCAACGACCCCTGGAATTTTTCATCTCAATCTGTGCTGCCCGAGTACTTTCGACGCCGTTTCGAAAGTTTGTGGAGTAAACCACACATAAAATCTGGCGCCCGAGAGCCGTCCCGTCAACAGGCGTCATTTGTAAGTAATCGTTTTCTCTGAGGCGAGAAAACCCCTTACAATACTCTAAGGTATTTGTAATACTTATATGAAACTACTGAACGTTACCTTTTATTATTTCTATAGGAAGAGGCTATCTTTTTGTAACTGTATAATAGAACAGCATAAATTTTATCAAAGGTTTGTAAGTTTTTACAATTAAACCATTCGAATTTTTTTTTCTATTAATAATTTTAATCAATTCCAGTTCTTTGCATTTTACAGAATAACTGTATCGTCTGAAAAACCTACAATATTTCTCTATTTAAACGACAAATTATTTAAAATAAAATTAAACAAACTAGGACCTAAGACAGTCTCTTGAGGCATGCAATATGCTACTTATTTCCTTACTTGAGATATTATTAATTCTATTTGTGTTCGTTTTTGTAAATAACTTTGTAATAAATTATATAGGGTGCATTACATACAATAAAATTCTATTATACGAAAAAAACGGCACATCCTATTGTTAGTAAAGAATTTATTTACTTATATGCTTCAACCGGACCACTTTTATTGTTGTATCAGCTGTTGGAAGAGGTCTTATTCTTGGTTTTGAGGTTCATTCAAAACAATCTGCTTTAAAATGGCGTGAACACAAAAAATTAAGATTTACATTTTGGCTCACAATTTGTTCGTTTTTTGAGAATCTTTAGGAAATTTGAAAATTGTCTACCTGTGAATAATTTATATAATTCGGAAATCTAGAATCTTTAAGAAATCTGTCAATTGTTTACTTGCAATCAATTTATAAATCTAAAATAAACAATAATTTATTCATTTTAACAACCACATAAATATCTTAAAATTGCATAAAAGAATTGTTTAAATAAAAGAATGTATACCCTATAAACCATGAGACTACGCCCATAAGTATAGTTGTTCGCAGACGCACTTACCATGTTTACAAATTTAAAACAATAAACATTTTAAAAATCTTTAATGTGGTTGAAAATTGAGCGAACAAAATACTTGCTTATGAAATGTAGATTATTCCTTTCTACTTTTAGCTGTGCTGCTATATCCACAAGACAACAACTGACCATATTGTCTTGTTAGTCTTTTAACGCGGAAAATTTAAAATTAACAGTAATACTAAATAAATACTAAAACACTAAATGCTTTTTAAAAATGTCTACAAAACATAAGCTTGATAAAACTATAAATTAACACATAAAACATCCAAATTATTAACAAATTTCAATCACTAAAATTATAAACCAATTTTAGAAACCATTTATCATATGATGATGAGTCATCCATAGTACAACAGGGCTACCACTTTCGTCAGATCGACTAGATTAACGCGGACATGACTTGCTCCTTCCTGACTATATAGGTTCTTAGGTACCCGCCTTTAAATACACAAATGGTGGATGCATGAGGCGCTGTTCGCTACTGATTCGGTGAATTCAAGAGCATGGAACCGTACTAGAACACTGCTAAAATTAAAACAAAAATGGAGCATGAGAATGACGTCGCGGAGCTGCGTGTCTTATTATTAAAAAAAAAAAAAAAAAAAAAAAAAAAAAAAATAAAGAAAGAAAGAATCGATGGCCGATTTCATGCCAAGCATCTTCTTTTTTATTGTGTTGTAATACAATTCATATCTTGCTCTCCATATGATATCTCGCTGATTATATAAATCCAGGAGAAGCAAAATGTTTTCCTCATTTCATTTAAGAAAAATAAACCTTGAAAACTCGCTATAATCTGTTCGATGATGTATGGTACAAATTTCCCATCCAGACTAAACACGTACTGCGCATTGCCTTCCTTTGATGTACCGCCAACAAATGGATCAGGGCGAGGCCGTAAGGTGCACACAACGAGGCTATTTGCCGCGCCTCGGGAGCCCGTCTACATCTGCATGCTTATGCGTCCTCGGCTTGCTTCATGCGCATACGTGCTCAGACCTGTATCCACCTTTACTCTTAAAAATGAATGACGAATCATCCACAACAATAGTTTAGATTACTTTGGAAACACCTTGTATAATTATTTGAATAAGGATAGTTACCCGACCATAGCAGAGTTTTATATAAATAAAAATTTCCTTGGTTTATAGGTCATTAATTTTTTCTATCGTTTAGCACAGCACTACATATGTTTCGGAAAATGTTGTTTCCATCTTCGAGTACAGTCAAAATTTAAAAAAAAAATTAAAAAAACACATGGGAACGATTACAAACAGTTTAATTTTTTTTAAAATAACAGAAACCTCATCTATATGTTTCAGCGTGTGAAGGTGTATTCGAAAATGGATAATTATTATTAATGAAATAAATTAAATTTTAATAAGAGCATGTTATCTTTAAGATATTATAATTGAACAATTTGATTACTAGATATGAGGTAATTTTTAAAATTGTTATTATAATAAAAGTCATATCTTTTTGTGATCATTATCAATAGTTATCTTAATAACTGTTTGGATCCAACGTTGATAATTTAATGACGTTTTTTCTTTCAATTTAAAATTTTATCGCAATGATTTAAAAACCTTTTAAAAATTATTATTAATTTGGATCAAAAAACACGAATAAAAAATAGTTTGTAATTTTTCACTATAAAAATTATTAAAGATGCTTAAACAATAGATGTATTATTAAAAAAGTATCTACGTATTATTAAAAATAAAGAAATAAATAATATATATAATATAAATATAATAATAATAATAATCACATGGAAGATAGTACTCTTAAAAAGCAACAAGTTAGCAATGCTTTGAAAAGAAAGGCGTTAGAAGATCTAACAGAAAGACCCTCTAAGCTAAATTCATAAGGTATTGAAGGTTTGTTCTTTTTATTATTATTACTATGCTTTATTTAACTTTATGTGTCTGTTTATTTATTTATCTCTTTTTATTTTTGCGCTTTTAGTTTTGCCGAAAAATTATTTTTTACTTTTGAGTACACTTAAATAAAGCGTGGTTATTAAAAAGTTATGTTTTTCATATTTTTATTTTATTAACTTAACTATCGCTAACATTTTTATTTTTGTTTTTAATAGGATAACGAAATTACTGGAGAAATTATATCTTCCGATTTGGAATTTTTACGGCGGAATATCTCGTCACAGTGTTTTACCACCACATCCTAAAAATCAAAATGAAGTGTATGATACACTCCTGGACATGCAACCAAAAACTAATAAAGCTGAGGAATTCTTAAGTGTATTTGATAAAAAAACTGGTGTTATTGTGTTTTCGTGTTATACAAATTTGCATTTTCTTTGCTCTGTGAGTCCAATATATATTTCAGTTTTGTACTAAATTTTTTCTTCAATTATTTACTGTTCATGCTTTTAAAAATGGCTATTGTATACCTGTTGCATTTTGCTTATTACCAGACAAGAACAGCTCAAATTATTTAAAATTATAAGGTGAAGGGGGAGAAAGTATCATCACTTCATCTTCAAGCTCGCCTAGTGGAAAGGAGAATATGTGGTGTAAGGTGTGTTAGCTTTGAGCCAACGATATGAAATGACTGGGTTAACTGTTGCTTCACAACAGTTAACCCAGTCATTTCTTCTTCTTTCTTTTTTATCCTACAACATCACATACACTTGGTAATTGGTTCATGGCACAAATCTTATATAATAAATAATAAATATTTCTTCACTCATAGTTTGCATCTTGTTACCTATACCCTGTCATAAGTTTATCCAAGAATTTTTTGTTATTACTTACCACCACCTGTAGAGGCCTTAACTTGACAGGTCTCCTTTCAAAAATGTTAGGTTAAGTAACACTACTAATTATTTTTAAAAAACAACAATGTGTTTAAAATAAGCCTTCTCTTTTAATCTGTTAAATGTATGTGTTTTGTTTTATATAGTCTTGAAAATTTTAAATTTTTAACTATTTAAACTGACTAATATTTGTTTTTCAAATATTTTTAACTTTTATATAACTTGTAACATTGTTTATTTTACAATTTATTTCATCCCCCACATTTGATGAAACTTGTTTGTAGTATTCCCTAGTGGATGGAGAGTATGGTGAGTTTTCTTTTTTACTATTTTATATATCGTTGGCTTAAAGTTAACACACCTTACACCACATATTCTCCTTTCCACTAGGCGAGCCTGAAGATGAAGTGATTTTATTGAATAAATAAACATTAAGTTTCCTTGTGAGATATAAAGGACTTTTTCTCCCCCTTCACCTTAAAATTACCTCAACTCACACATGGCTACCCCCCTTGTCAATATTTAAAATTATTTCAACTGTTAAATGAAAAATGTAAAACTTTGGATCTGATATTTAAACCTTTAACAGTCATTGTTGATTTTGAACAGGCAATTTATAACGCTTGCTCAATAATGTGGCCGATTATAAAAATTATAGGATGTAGATTCCATTTATGCCAATCGTGGTATCGTAAAATTCAAAATTTGGGCTTAGTCACCCAAGTTTGTTTAATTTTGTAAATATTTTAATAAACTTTCAAGCAGAAACATATTAAAATAAATTCCGTAAAATGTTCCACCAAAAAAACTAAAAAGTGCAATACAGAAAAAAAATTATTTTATTAAAACTAAGATAGCAGAATATAGAAATGGCCTTTTATCACAAAAAGATTTTGTAAAAATTATGTCTTATTTTAATTCACCTCAATAATAAATAATATGTTAAGTAAATAGTGATTGTTTTAATTCTTAGAATACAACCTTAATCCTCTCGAAGAGCGGTCGTGGTCCAACTGATCGGTGTACTTAAAACAGGTACCTGGCCCGTGGTCGAACTGTCCGACTCCCATCCAAAGTAGGCTTTTGTGCTTTGAAATTCAAACGCAAAGTTGACGTTTCCCAAGAATTGACATTTGTCGATCGCCAAGCGGAAAACTTGACAGCTTTGTCGCTCGCCTAATTTAAATTAGATATAATACTTCTTTTTAAAAAATTATTTTTAAATTTTTACGAATAATGTAGATATAGGCAACACATTATACACTACTTATGACAAATTTTCAATTTTTATATCAATTTCTTAAAATAATGTAACTTTCAATATGACTTAAGTATGATGCCCTGGAAAGAAATTTATGATACTAATAAGATTGATAAAAAAATTAAACTTTTAAACAATAATATCATTACGGTTCTGAATGTACATGCCCCACTTAGGTAACGAATACAAAAAAAATCTACTAGATACGCTTCGTGGATTACAGATAATATTAAACTTTTACAAAACATTCGTAATAGAGCTCTACGAAAATTTAGGAGAACACAGTCTCCCCAACATTGGTCTTACTATATAAACAGCTTAGAAATTATGCTACAACTACTATTAATGCAGAAAAATAAGCCTATTTTGAGTTTAAATTCCGTAATTGTAATACAAAAGAAAAATGGTCAGAACTATAAAAACTAAATATATTGAACAGAAAAAATATTGAAATTCCTACAGAGTTAAAATCAGTTGACGAGATTAATAACTTTTCCACTAATATTGCTTAGGCATCTCCTGTCAATGATGAAACAGTAAATTTTTATTTAAATAATGTAAATGATAATATTGACTACGATTTTAAATTTAATTTGATTGATGAAGATACAGTTTCTGCATTTATTCATAATATTAAGACTCGGGCTTATGGAGTTGATAATATAAATGTACATATAGTTCATCTCTGCCGTTCTACAATTGTGCCTATAGTCACTCACATCATAAATGAATGTATTTTTAACAACTATTTTCTACAGGCTTGGAAGTTATACCACTACCCAAAGTTAATTGTCCTAAGAACTTCAATGATCTGAGATCTATTAGTGTTTTGATTTTTTTCTAAATTTTTTTAAATTATTATTAAAAATCTGATGTGTCCAACACATGACTTTCCTATCTAGTTACTATAGGCTTTTTCCGGTTATTTTGTACAACCTATTGCAGCATCTCTATAAATTTTAGAGGATAAACTAAATATATACATTGTCCACATACATCTACCTCGAAACATTTTTCTATAGATATTCATTGAATACGAAAATACTGAAAAATTTAAATTTAGCACTTTTCCATTACGGTCCATTTTATAAAAATCATGTTTAAACAAAAATTATAGAGATCGATATCGCAAACAACTTTCAGTTCAACAATTTTCACAAAAATCAGAATTTTGCACATTTTGTCAAATTTCTCGAATACGGACCATTTCGGAAAATTTTGACAAAAAACCAAAATTATAGATAATAATATTAGAAGTAACTTTTATTTGAACAATTTTCTTCTCCAAACATAAATAACAGATATATTCCATAAAATATAAAAACGGCCTCCCATAAAGTACCCCCCTAGATGTTCCGACTTTGTCCAAAATCTAATCATTTCACGTCAGGCCGAAATAAACCTTAAGTTTAAAATTTAATGATTTTTTCTTTATCCGCTTTTCAGTTTTCTTCAAAATTCGAAATTTACATATTTTCTCAAATATCTCGAATACGGTCCATTTTAAAAAAATTATGTATAAAATAAAAATTGTAGAGAATTATATTACAAACAACTTTTATTTAAAGAATTTTCTCTTATAAACGTATATAACAGATATATTTAATAAAATATAAAAATGACCACCTATAAAGTACCCCCCCAGATGTTTCGACTCTGCCCAAAATCTAATCAGTTTATTAGACGCTGGAATAAAGCTTAAGTTTAAAATTTGGTGTTTTTCTGTGTATCGGTTCATGAGTTATGCGACACACACACACACACACACACACACACACACACACACACACACACACACACACACACACACACACACACACACACACACACACACACACACACACACACACACACACACACACACACACACACACACACACACACACACACACACACACACACACACACACACACACACACACACACACACACACACACACACACACACACACACACACACACACACACACACACACACACACACACACACACACACACACACACACACACACACACACACACACACACACACACACACACACACACACACACACACACACACACACACACACACACACACACACACACACACACACACACACACACACACACACACACACACACACACACACACACACACACACACACACACACACACACACACACACACACACACACACACACACACACACACACACACACACACACACACACACACACACACACACACACACACACACACATACACACCGGGAAATCATTGTGCGGCCACATGACACTGACGTGAATTATGGGGACAATGAAATTTCTGCATGTACTTTATGTAGAATCTTTTAATCTATTTATAGCTATTGGAATTATTTAGATACACTCCTTCTTTTGCCATTTTTTATGCTAACAGACTTAGGGGGTCAGTCCTCTTAAAGATAGATATGGTTATATATTACGGTATAATGTCTAATGTGGCCATACACACTCCCTTACACACTTTTTTGTCAAGGTTGCACTTTTTATAGGAAATTAAGTTATTACCAACATAATGGGGTCATACACACACATGGTTGTCACATCATTTGAAGACTCGTTAAGAATAGGGTAAATTTCGCAACTACCTATAGTGGGAAGAACAATAATTAAGTGTTTATAAATTATTAGACTTCATATAGATTAACAGTTTTGAAATAATACTCTTGAAACATTAAAGCGATGCCTTTTTTATTTTAAAATATGTTATGAATGTATACATTTTTGACGATTTTATTAGATATGATATGTCAGTTCACGTTTTTTATTTATTTTTATAACCAAATTAGAAAGTTAAAGTTTTTCCAACAAAGGATAATATGTAGGATAGAACTGGGTTTAATTAACTAGACAAAAAAATCTGATGTGTCCAACACATGACTTTCCTATTTAGTTATTATAGGCTTTTTCCAGTTATTTTTTACATCCTATTGCAGCACCTCTAAAAATGTTTAGAGGATAAACTAAATATATACATTTTCCACATACATCTAACTCGAAAAATGTTTCTATAGATATTCATTGAAAACGAAAATACTGAAAATTTTAAATTTAGCACTTTTCCTCCAATTTTTTCATTACGGTCCATTTTAGAAAAATCATGAAAAAACAAAAATTATAGAGATCGATATCGCAAACAACTTTTAGTTTAACAATTTTCTTAAAAATCAAAATTTTGCACATTTTATCAAATTTCTCGAATACGGACCATTTCAGGAAAATTTTACATTAAGCAAAAATTATAGATAATAATATTAGAAGTAACTTTTACTTGAACAATTATCTTCTCTATACATAAATAACAGATATATTCCATAAAATATAAAAACGGACTCCCATAAAGTATCCTCCCAGATGTTTCGACTTTGTCCAAAATGTAATCATTTTACGTCAGGCCGAAATAAAACTTAAGTTTAAAATTTAATGTTTTTTCCCTGATCCGTTTTTGAGTTTTCTTCAAAATTCAACACATTTTCTGAAATATCTCGACGGCCCATTTAAGAGAAATTATGTATAGGATTAAATTTATAGAGAATTATATTACAAACAACTTTTATTTGAACAATTTTTATAAAAAATTATTTTTTTACATTTTGTCAAATTTCTCGATTACGGACCATTTTAGGAAAATTCTTCTCCAAACGTAAATAACAGATTCTGGGGTCTATTCTGTAACAATTCCTTTATATTTAACGGCCTCTTTAAAAATATTGGCGGCCTTTAAAAGTATATTTGTATTCGTTAATTTACTTTTGTCATTATTTAAACAGATTTCTTTAAGATAGTCCTCTAATGTATTTTAAAGATCCGTTTAAATAATGACAGAAGTAAAGAAGAAAATATTTTTAAAAGCCGTTAAATATAAAGGAATTGTTACAGAATAGACCCCATATTCTATAAAATATAAAAATGACCACAAATAAAGTACCCCCCCAGATGTTCCGACTTTGTCCAAAATCTAATCAGTTCATTGGACGCCGGAATAAAGCCTAAGTTTAAAATTTGGTGTTTTTCTCTGTATCGGTTCATGAGTTATGGTGGATACAGACACACACACTCACAGACATCATCCCGAAAATAGTCAAAACGGATTCAGGGGAGCCCAAAACGTAAAAATCCGTCGAAAACTGGAGGTCGAAAAAAATCTTGATTCCTATACTTTCCTTATCTGTATACAGATAGGAAATTAAAAATATAAGTCATTTGAAAATTTTAATGTCCGAAATTTCAAACATAGCTGAATTTGAGATGTATGTTTAACTTCAAGGCAAGGGCCCAGCTTAATCAAGTTGACAACTAATTGTCTATCGAAATCCGAAGTCAAGCAGGGTCCAGCGAGGTTAGTAGTTGGATGCATGATCAGGTCGTTCATACTATATGGGGAAAACTGTAGCTCGTATAATTACAGCGTAGTAGAGTAGTTGCGTAATAGCCACAGCTCGTAGGTACTACATCATTTAGTACGAGGAATAGTGAGGATATGCTGTTCTTCGGAAGGGGCATAAAGCCGATGGTCCTGAGTACATATATGTTGAGTTTGTTAAAGTTACATATTTCTGATGGTTGCGACATCAGAGAGTTCCTCAAAATTCCCAGTTAGGAGTAGCGTACTCCCGGCGTCGTTGATTAGCCCTGGTAGCAGATATAGACCAATGTTTTTTTTTTTATTTTGAAACATGCTTCAATTGTAGTTTCTGCAACAAGTGTGGATATGATGGTCATTATCGCACGAGAACGAAATTTGAGCACGAATTTTTTTTTAAATAGGATCTGTGATCGATCGGTAGAACTTTTGTTTTCAACGCGGTGGGCCAGAGTTTGATTCTGCCCCATAACTTTTTTGTATTTCGTGATATAGTCAATCTGTATACAACTCGATAATTAAAAATTCTCAAAACTCGACGTATTGCCTAACAAAACGTCAGGCAATACGTCTCGTATAATCGAGAATTTTCAGTTTTCTAGTTGTATAATGTATGACAATTAGTTTGACAGATTTGACAGATTTCATTATCATGCAGTTTACTTACAAGTAAAATGGTTATGAAATATAATAGTTCAGTTGAACACAACGGCATACTTTTTCGTTTTGTATTCTGTGCGTAGATTAGCTAATTACTATGTGGTTGTAGAAAAACGTATGTATTTTGCAATATTAAAATTTTTATGTCCGACATTTCAAAGAGCTGAACTTTAGATATTTATGTTTAATTTCACTTGTTCTTCTTTTTTCTTTGTCAGTACCTACGATTACCTACAAGATGTTGATTAATTAAAATGAACACAACTTTGGAAAGTTCCATTTACAATATAATTAATTATTATATATTAATAATATATATAGATCAACTTATACTCCGGAGTTAAATATCTCTGTTTTGATACGAAAAAAGTTTTAAATACAAATTATAGATACAGCCCAGCTCCGCATTTTAAAATTATTTCGTAATGTACAGGATATTTCATAAAGTCACAGAAATTATGTTTTTTTACTAGAACACCCTATATGTTATCTTGAATTTTAATAATTTTCTCCATTCCGGCAATATAGGGTTTTATCAGGTTCTAGGGTACTTTTAAAGAAATGGCCACTTGTATGTGAAAATCCTAATGAAATCGTCACGCTATATTATTTAGAATCAACAATTGAGGGTTAATATCTCAAGTCCAGAATAATTTAGTAGTAGTCTAGTTTTGTTGCAACTCATCATGTTTTTGATATCTTTTATTTTATATACAGGGTCATCCAAAACTCACGACCATGATTTTCTCGGTTATTTCAAATTGAACACTCCGTATATAATATCATTTTCATAAACTTCTTACAAAATACTTTTACTTTTGTAAAGTATTCCCTATAACTAAATATTACAGTCGTAGAGTTTTTTATATTTTCAACAATAAAACGATATAGGTGCAGTACCCAAGAATAAGGTAACTAGATTATTTAAATAATGCAACAGCTGGGGGTGATGTATTATTTAAAAGAATAAATCAATTCTAATTTACCTGAAAATGAATGAAACATGTAATATTTTTAAAATACAGAATTAGTCGAAACCTAACAAGTTTCAATTTTATTATATTTAGTTAATTATTGTCTATTTCTGATTTTTATAACTTGCAGTTGGGATACCGCATCAGCTTTATTTTATTATAGTCTACTTTCAGTTTTCCATTGTAAACAGGATCGCCTTCGGTCGGGAACAAGAAACTATGAACAAAACCTATTACCCACATTGTGGGGTCTTCGAAAACACACCGAAG